>ONZH01016867.1:0-444347 GCA_900303285.1 Rhinella marina | reverse complement strand
AAGTGACGTACAGAAAGTGTCACCTGGACAGAAAATACGGATTGGAGTGAGTGTACTGAACTGTGACACACAGAATGGTTCCACGCAGCTGTGTGAAATGGATTTGGATCACTGAGCTAAAACAACAAAAAAACTATTTTTTTTTTGGAGTTTTGTTTTTTGGGAACGTGACGTGCAGAAACTATCGTAGAGCTAACTGACACCCTACTGACGGTGGCTATTTAGACTGCGACCCAGACAAATGTCGCACAGAGATTTTTGGGATCAAGCTATATACGTGACAGGCAGCAAAAGACTTGGTTGTATTAAGTGACGTACAGAAAGTGTCACCTGGACAGAAAATACGGATTGAAGTGAGTGGACAGCTGAACTGTGACGCACAGAATGGTTCCACGCAGCTGTGTGAAATGGATTTGTATCACTGAGCTAAAAGAACTAAAAAACTATTTTTTAAAATTTTTTTTTTTTTGGAGTTTTGTTTTTTTGGGAACATGACGTGCAGAAACTATCCTAGAGCTAACTGACACCCTACTGACGGTGGCTATTTAGACTGCGACCCAGACAAATGTCGCACAGAGATTTTTGGGATCAAGCTATATACGTGACAGGCAGCAAAAGACTTGGTTGTATTAAGTGACGTACAGAAAGTGTCACCTGGACAGAAAATACGGATTGGAGTGAGTGGACAGCTGAACTGTGACACACAGAATGGTTCCACACTGCTGTGTGAAATGGATTTGTATCACTGAGATATAACATAAAAAAAAAGGGGGTTATATATGGCGATTGCTGCACTACTAGTGCCAGCCAGCCAGCCAAGCCAGGAGACAAAAAAAAAATGTCTTCTAGCCCTTAGAAGGGCTGTTGGGTTCTTTGTGGGTGATTCCTGCCTAACAGAGAACTAAATGCAGGCCCTAACACTCTCCGTGAAATGCAGCAGCTCTATCCCTAACAACATCCAGACAGCATCTGAGCCGAGCACCGCGGCCAGTCACTAGTATATTCCAGGGTCACCTGATCAGGCCAGCCAACCCCTGCTATCGACATGTAAGGGCCCCACGTGATGCTGGGTGTACCGTAGAGTCTCCTGGCTTGTGATTGGCTGAGTTTATAGGCGCCAAAAATGCACGATGCGGAAGTTGCCACTTCCTCGAGCATGGCGAGATACTCGTCCGAGCAGCGAGCACTTACGAGTACCCTAATACTCGAACGAGCACCAAGCTCGGACGAGTATGCTCGCTCATCTCTAGTGTTTATTAATTATTACCCATGTTAGCCAGCAACCGGTAACTAGAAAAGACTGGGCCTATTCTTGAACAGAGACCCCTCTTGCAGCTAGTCAAGACCGGCCATGCTCACCATACAACCCCTCCACCCACCCACTCACCAGTTATGCCCTCTTAGTGCTCCCACACAGTAGTTATGCCCCTTTTACTGGACTTATGCCCCCTTAGTGCCCCCACACATTAGTTATGACCCCTTACTTACCCCACACAGTAGAATAACCTATTAGTGCCCCTACACAGTAGTTATGACTCCTTTTTTATGTTTATTTATTAATTTTCAAAGAAGCATCATATAAAAAAATACAGCCATCACATCTATTTAACCCCTCCCCAACCCCATCCTCTGAGGAGAGGAAAACAAAATCAATACCTTATCAGAGCCACTTTTTAATCAAACCACACTACCATCAAGCCATCGATTCCAAATTTGACAAAAACGGTCCCCCATCCACCTATTGTAATATTCCTTTCCATTTTTATCATATTATTCACAGATTTATTCCATTCCATCATAGAAAGCAGATCTTTTTTAATCCATTTTCTCAGGATGAGCAACCTCGTCTGAAATAGCAGTTTACAAAGTGCTTGTTTATCAACTTTCGGTAACCCCAAATGTTTTGTACCACCCAATATACAAGCCACTGGATCATTGTATAATTGTACTCTCAAGACTTTATTAATAAAAACCGCTATTTCAGACCAGTGTCTAAACAATTTTGGACACCTCCAGATTAAATGAAATAAGCATACCTGTTCCTCACTACATTTGGGACATTCATCTGTAGATTTCAAACACTTCTTTATTTTAATAAGGGTGAACGGTACAACCTGTGAATAATATAGAATTGAGAAACCCTGTGTGAGGCCCTTAACCCTTTCAGTACCGAGCCACTTTTCACCTTAAATCCCAGGCCAATTTTTGCAAATCTGACATGTGTCACTTTATGTGGTAATAACTTCAGAACGCTTTTACTTATCCAGGCCATTCTGAGATTGTTTTCTCGTGACACATGGTACTTCATGACTGTCATAAATTTGAGTAAATATATTTCACCTTTATTTATGAAAAAATCCAAAATTTACCCAAAATTTTGAAAATTTTTAAATTTTCAAAATTTCAATTTCTCTTTTAAAACAGAAAGTGATACCTCATACAATATTTATTACTTAACATTCCCTATGTCTACTTTATGTTGGCATCATTTTGTAAATGTCATTTTATTTTTTTAGGAAGTTAGAGGGCTTAGAAGTTTAGAAGCAATTTTTAAAATTTTCAACAAAATTTCCCAAACCATTTTTTTGAGAACCAATTCAGTTATAAAGTGATTTTGTGAGGCTTACCTAATGGAAACCACTAATAAATGACACAATTTTAGAAACTACACCCCTCAAAAAACTGATGTTACAAACTTTGTTAACCCTTGAGGTGTTCCACAAGAATTAAAGGAAAATGAAAAAACATTTTTTTGGTAGATTATTCACGTTAATAATTTTTTTTCTTGCAACACAGCAAGGGTTAACAGCACACTAAACCTCAATATACATTACTCTGATTCTGCAGTTTACAGAAATACCCCATATGTGGTTTGTGGCAGTGGTCAGAAGGAAAGGAGCACCATAGGGATTTTGGAGGCAGATTTTGCTAGAATGGCTTTTAGGCACCATTTTGTAATTGAGAGACCCCTACAGTGGAAACCCTCAAAAAGTGACCCCATTTTGGAAACTACACCCTTCAAAGAATATATTAAGGGGGGTACTGACCACTCTTGGCTGTGAAAATGAAAAGTTTCATTTCTTCCAATAAAATGTTGCTTTAGCCACAAATTTTTCCATTTTCACAAGGGGAGAAAAGCACCCCATAATTTGTTCCCCATTTTCTCCTGAATACGGCAACACCCCATATGTGGTGGTAAACTGCTGTGGGGGTACATGGCAGAACTCAAAACAGACGGAGCATATATGAATTTTGTAATACCCAATATGTCTATTATTTTTATTTTTGTTAAGTTTTACACAGTAAATGAATTTTTGAACAATGGTATTACTTGGTAATATGCCTACTTTTTTTTCCCCTATTTTTTTACAAATTTTTTTTTTTACTTTATTTTGGGAAAAGGACCTTTTTTTTTTTTTTTACTTGTATTGTGATGCATTGTCTGTAAGTGTATTACCAGTGTAATACACTTACAGCTTCCTGTCTATGAGATCCAGGGTGCTGTGTCTCACAGGCTTCCGTAGAAGGCAGCCCGAAGCCACAGCAGCGCGGGGATCGCAACCCCTTAGGATACCCGCAGGTGCCACGGTCAGCGCTGACCGCGGCAGTGCTAGGGTTAACGCACCGGCATCTGTGTTTTCAAAATCCTTTAATTTATCTCCTTCAAAACACACAGACACAGCAAACGTACTCCCCTATTTTCCCAATCTACATAGTGCTTAATATTCTGAATTTCACTCAAATCAATATTATTCAATATTGGGGTAATATCCAAATACCTTTTTATTTCCATTATGTTTTTAATTTCTCTCCAGATATAATCCATTAAATTAAATATTTGTTTATCAATATTTGTGCTCGCCAATACCCCTGATTCCAATACCTCCACCAACCTATCCTGATTAGCCTTATCCCGCATTTCCATTAAATACCATCTTAATATTGGATTTATACCCCCCTAACACACACACACACACTCATATACCCAAAATGTGTGACCAAAAAATATAAATACCAGTTCGGAAGTGACATTCCCCCCTCTTTAAAGGGGTTCTCCGGGAATTAAGAAAATGAAAATACGTAAATATTACTTCATTATAAATATATTCCCAAATACCTTTTATTCGTTATAATGGCTCGTTTTGTCTGGGGAGCAATCATTAGGAGAAACAAAATGGCCGCTGTCCTATTAGTACACACAAAACCTGTCCTAATCACACAGGAGGACAAGTTACTTCACAACACTGAGGTAAAGAGCTGCCTCACCCTCCTCTCTGCTCTGCTTGTCAGGGATTATGATCCTGAATACAGATGATAAGAACTTCAGCTGAATCTCTGCAGGAATGGAGTTCATGAGCAGATGTGGCTGATGAGCAGCAGCACTTGTCTGCAGTCTCCATTACCACAGTCTGTCCTGTCCGTCGTCTCTGTACTTCATGTCTCCTCATAAACTAAATTCCACAGAGATTAAGCTAAATATCTGACTAAACTGTATTCAGGATCATAATCCCTCACAAGTAGGAGATGAGGATGAGGCAGCTCTTTACCTCAGTGTTGTGAAGTAACTGCTGTGTGATTAGGACAGGTTCTGTGTGCACTAATAGGACAGCGGCCATTTTGTTTCTCCTATTCATTGCTCTCCAGACAAAACGAGCCATTATAACTAACAATGGGTATTTGAAAATATATTTATAATAAAGTAATATTTGCGTATTTTCATTTTCTTAATTCCCGGAGAACCCCTTTAACAGGTAACTGCAAAATATCTTTCTTTATCCTAGGAATATCTCCCTTCCAAATAAATTTCCTCATCAACCTAATACCTCTAATATCCCAAGAAACAGTAGCAACCACACTAGGACACTCTGAAGTATAAACAAAATCTTGGGAAGAAGAACCATCTTTATCACGTTAATTCGACCCATCATTGACAACGGTAATCTTCTCCAAATGTGAATTCTCTTTCATAGTCATCCAGATTCTTTGCAATATTTACTCCTAAATACTTAAAACTACTTCCCCCTATCCACTACGTGTACATCTAAACTCCCTTTCACATCTCCCTCTCCTAATAACAATCTCTCAAATGTGATTTTTCCCAATTTATTTTCAATCGTGAATAATATCCAAACTTTTCAATTATAACCATCACTTTATCCAAACCCACTTCCGTGTTTCCCAAAAACAATAAAATATCAGTATATAACGTTACTTTTTCACTAATATTACCACATTGAAAACCCCTAATATCTTAATTTTCTCTAATTATAGCTAGTGGCTCTATTGCAATTGCAAAGAGTAACAGGGATGGAGGACAACCCTGCCTAGTGCCCCTAAAAAGGGCAAGAGGCAGGGATATCACCCCATCCATCTCTACCCTTCTCCCTGCTACCCTGCTCTAGGATGCAAATAAATTAATTTAATCCAGTTTATAAAGACTTTCCCGAAATCAAAACATTTAAGGACCTCGCACAGATATTCCCACTCTATACTGTCAAACGCTTTAATTGCGTCCAATGACTGTATCCCTTTCTTACTATTTTTTTCTTTATTGCCCTCTATATTAATAAACACCCTTCTAATATTAGAATGCATTATTCTCCCAGGAATGAACCCTGTTTGATTTTCATTTATTATTATTTGTATTATTTTCAATAATCCGCTAGTACCCTGGCTAATAACTTTATATCTGTATTCAACAGTGATATAGGCGTATATGATTCAACTTTTAATGGATCCTTTTTGGCTTTTAGGATCAATAAAATAAAAGCTTTTTCCATTGAATCGGGCAACTTTTTGTTCTCATAGTCTCACTCAAAGTCTCTATCAATTCTGGAAGAAGTATTTGACCAAATTTCTTATATATCTCAAATGGTAACCCAACTCCTCCCAATGTCTTTTTATCCCTGACAGAACTCAAAGACAGAACTCTCTAATTGATCTCTTTGAATTTGAATACCTTTTAGATATTGGCATAGTTCTTCCTTTTTATAGAGTATTTTTAATTTATATAATTCTTGATAATACTCCCCAAAAACCTTACTTATCTGTTCCAGGGTTTTACAATTTGTCCCTTATTGTCTCTTCTTGCAGTTATCCATGTTTTTCTTTGTTGATTTTTAACTATATTAGCTAAAACTCTACCCACTTTTTCACCCTCTGAAAAATACTTAGCCCCTTGAAATACCGTGATGTTTGGGATTTCTCTATATATATTTCTTTTAGTTTGTTTTGTTCTTCTTCCCAACTTTTCAGATTTTTTGGTGAGGGATCATACGAACAACATTATTTTGCTTCCTTTAACTTCTGTTCTGCAATCTGGGTCTTATCATTTACTTTTTTTTCCCAATATCTCACTTTCTTCACTCCTTAATGCGCCCCCCCACCCCACCCCACCACGCAGTACAATTCTCTTAGTTGTTTGTCTTAGTTCTCACAGTTTTTATGTTCCCTTAGTGCCTCCCACACAGTAGTTATGCCACCTTAGTTCTCCCACACAGTAGTTATGTCCCCTTAATGCCCCCTTCACAGTAGTGCTGCTTTCTTAGTGCCCCCACACAGTAGTTATGCCTTCTTGTTGCCCCCACACAGTATAATGTCCCCTAAGTAGTGCTTCCCCATACAGTAATGCTTCCCCTTAGGCTACTTTCACATTAGGGTTAGGTTTGTCCGGCAGGCTGCTTCGGCAGGGAAACAGCCTGCCGGATCTGTAGTAACACTTGCATATGTGTGCTGCCAGAAGTCCGGCCCGCCCTTACTCACTATCATGCCGAGAGGCGACCGGACAAAAACCACTGCATGTAAAAAGGCTAATGTAAAAGTAGCCCGCCCTTATTCACTATAATGGGGACAGACCGGAGGTCCGGCCGCAGCACAGCAATCATGCCGAGAGGCGGCCGGACAAAAAACGCTGCATGTGAAAAGGCTAATGTGAAAGTAGCCCTAGTCCTGTCACATAATATTGCTCACCCTTTTCCCCCTACACAGTATTGCTCCCCCATAGTGCCTCCACAAAACCATGCTCACGCCTATTCTCCCCACACAGTAGACTTTCCCCTTACTGCTTCCACACAGTAGTGCTCACCCTTATTATTCCCCTCACAGTAGTGATAGCCCTTATTGACCCACTTACATTATAGAAGCTCCTGCAGTTTAAAAAAAATATATATATATTAATACTCATTTCCCCTCATCCCACTCTCCCAACAGGCATGTGCAGGCGCAATGATGTCACTGTATCACACTTGCTGGCCAGAGCACAGGCCGGGGAATGTAACCTAGGTCGAAATGGATGACCAGACATCCATTTTGGTCCAGGATCCCCTGTCACTGCCTATCAACTAGTTCAGGACTGGAGGTGGGGAGGGAGGAGGAGGTTTTTTTGTGTATTTTTTTTTCTTTTACTTTTTTACTTTTATACTCTAGTCTCTATCCCTCAGAAGTTGGAAAATACTTTATTATCATTATTATGATTGTTTTTATTTATTATTAAATTATTTACACTGTACTTGGTACTGTACAATGTTACTTTTCCACTGTAACGTATGCTGTCTTTGGCAGCTGAGAATTTGGGATTTGGCTGCCCCATGGTCCGCAATATAAATATACAATGGCGACCTGGACAGCTCACCATAAATTTATGGTACCGTAGGTCCTAAACTCGTTAACATGAATTTGGAATTTTGCAGTTTAAGGACTCATGCACATACAGTGGCACATGGACTACCTACAGATATGTATTGTAGTACCAAAGGCAGTTTTGGTATCTCCAACAGAATATACGTGGCCTCATGCACACGCACGACCATATGTATTTTGCATTCCGCAAAATGCAAATATACAAAAAACTGATGACTTCAATGGTGATAGTATCTTTTTGCAGGACAGACATATGGATGAGGAAAGCTCATGGATGGTGTGTGTGCTTTCTGCATCCATATGCCCGTTCTGCAAACGATAGAACTTATCCTATACTTGGCTGCAAAATGTGGATGTGATCTAAGGCTGGGTCCAAATCACGTTATTGTCTTACGTACTGTATAACGTATGCAAAAAACGTATATGTTAATGGATGCATCAGACAGATGGCATCCATCATCATAGTGTTCCATTTGAAAAGAAACGTATATATTAATGTATACATCTTTTGCCGGACTACACTTTTCTATCCTGCAAAGTATAGGGTATTTTCTTTTTTCTTTTTTTTGCAATGGAACTCTATGGTGACGAATGCCACTGTATGACATCTGTCTGAGGCATCCGTTAATGTATAACAATTTTTGTATACGTTAAACTTATGGCAAAAACATGATGTGAACCCAGCCTAATTTTTATGTTTTCCAAGCTTTCCAATCTTTCAGGTGGCAGTAAGAGGGGTAGAAAACTGTTTTATGTGATGTTGCCGATGAAAGACATTTCTTGCTTTAGGTTGTGATTATTGTGTCTAGTATATGATTCCTTTATTTTTGTGCAGTATACTCAGTTTAACCATTTAGTGGCTCATCATTTTATCAAGGTTTTTTTTTCAGGTTTAGTAGTCAATGCTATTGATAATACAGGATTAAAGAACACCACAATGATCTATTTTGCATCTGACCATGGAGGACATTTAGAGGATAGCAATGGCAGATTTCAAACTGGAGGATGGAATGGAATTTATAAAGGTGAGAAAATTGCTCATAGTGTGAAATACTGCAAGTAATATTTGTATTAAAAATTATTATATTGACATTTCAGAAGTTTTGATTGGTGATGGTTCAGATGTTGAGATTCCCACTGATGGGGGGCGGAGCCTGACTGTTTAGCATGATGGGTGCTTGTTAGAGAGCTCCTCCACCACAAGCCTGTGATACTGATCTACAATCAGCTCAACCTCCCCTAAGATGGTGAAAATCAGCAAGGATAAAGCCAGAGACATAAGGGAAGCTGTGAAACTAGATCGCAGGGGGACTGACATGGAGAAATACCTCAGCAAAGCTGCCGTCTCTCCTGGAGCTTGCGCGCACAAGATGGCGTCGGAAGGAAGGAGAGATCACTCTGTGGACTCAGAAGCAGACAGTTTGTCGGACTCCACAGTGGCTAGCGCGACTCGAGACCCACACAAGTCTCCAGGAGGTTCCTTAAGCAAGCTTTATCACAAGCCATACTGCCGGTCATGAAAGAACTGGCTGAAATTAAAAGTGACCTCAAGCAAATAGGCCACAGACTGGAGACACTGGAAACCAACCAAGCAGCCATAATATCTTACAACATGGAGCTAAGTAAGAACTGCGCCACCCAGATGGACTCTCTTAATACTGCTTTTGCCTTAATGGAGGACGAAGAAAATCGCAGTCGCCGAAAGAACATCAGGATACGCAGCGTTCCAGAGTCCACCACTCTAGACCAACTACCGGAGGCGGCTGCCGCCATCTTTGCAGATTTGCTGGGTGAGGAGAGAGCAGCAGCTATAGTGGTAGAGAGCATACACAGATCTCTGAGGCCAGTGCTGAAGCAAGATGAGCCCCCAAGGGACATAGTATGTGGCCTGCTCAGCTATGTTGATACTGCCACTCTGTTAAAGGCAGCAAGAGAAAAGGAGGACTTAAAATTTGAAGGAGAGCGCATACTTTTATTCCAAGATATTGCTCCCTCAGCTCTGTATAAAAGACGGCAACTCAGGCCACTGACGGATCACTTGAAGGAAAACCATATCGCATTTAGGTGGCTTTTTTCCTTCAGGATTACATTCACCAAAGGCGGGAAAAGATGTACCAAAAGAACACCAGTAGACCTTCTGGCAGCGTGGTCTCTTCTACAAATACCTCCACTGGACATTCCATCGTGGTTAACCGTAACTACGCAGCATGATCCACTGCCACCTGTACCAGATCCAGGATTCTGGTCCCTTGTCGGAAAGAAGTCATCCAGCCCTAAGAAAGCAGCTACTTGATCCGCCGTACTAGATATGGTTTATTGAACATTCTTCAAGAGTGGTAATGTATACCGGGGCTGCGGTATGCAGCTACTAGCTATATAAGCAGATGTTTGCCACATTACCACCAGGCACATTATTCCCTACGATGGTGGGATACCACAATCTACCTGGAACTCTCTGGTTTCATGACCTGTTCAGTGCCTTTTCTAATTATCTAGGCCCACAGTTTTGTTCTTAAGACCTTTTATCTTCACCATATACATTACCAGTTATTATTTTGTTGAACTTCCTGCTTGATTTAGTTTCTATTCAAAGACACAGTATTAGTGAGTCCTCATGTCAGGATCCACATGTTAGTTAATCTCCACACTCCTTTGCCGCTTCTCCCTGTTAGACGATTATCCCAGTTTGCAAACAACATGGTATATCTTGCAGCATTTTTCATGTTTCTGGAATTTTACTCGCTTGTAGGATTTGCCGTGTTAATTCAATGGATTGTATCTGACATTTTTGGATTCTTATGTTATCTTCATTTCTTTTTTTTCTTCTAAGCTACCCCATCCTTCCTAGCCCCCCCCCCCACTCCTGCAGCTTAACTATAAATATTACAACTTGCGATGCCCACAAATGATGGTTCAGCATGGCTCAGATTAATTTTACCACCTATAATGTGAGGGGTACGAACACTCCACAAAAGAGATCCCAGTTATGTCGCCTTTTACGTAAAACTAAGACAGACATATGTTTCTTCCAAGAAACGCATTTCAAGGCAGGGCGTATCCCGTCCTTACCACGAAAATACTTTACCACATGGTTTCATAGCTCCTATGTCACTGCCTCTAGGAGAGTCAGCGTGGCCATATCTAAAATTGTTCCCTTCACTCATATCCTCACACACTCTGATCCTCATGGTTGTTTTATTTTTGTTAAAGGCAAGATAGGTGCGGATGTTGTTACACTTGCAAGTCTGTATGCGCCAAACAGCAATGGCTCAAGTCCACATTAGCCAAGTTAAACCAGTTTGCTGAAGGTGTTCGGGAAGTAGGAGGGAACATCAATATTGCTTAATACACCCAAATACTAAGGATTTTTACACGTTCTACTCGAATGTACATAAGACTTTTCAGAGACTGGACTATCTCTTTGTCTCAGAACGACATATAGATTGCTTACATTTGGCTAATATAGAGCCAATGAGGGAGATTTATTAAAACTGCTGTAAAGGAAAACTGGCTTAGTTGCCCATAGCAACCAATCAGGTTCCACCTCTCATTTTCCAAAGGTGGAATCTGATTGGTTGCTATGGGCAACCAAGCCAGTTTTCCTTTACACCAGTTTTGATAAATCTGTCCCAATAACTATATCTGACCATGCACCAGTTAACGTCTCCCTACGCTTTCAGAATATTCAATCTAGAATGTGGTCTTGGCGTTTAAATGAGACTTTGTTTGACAGGGATGCAGGCTATGCAGCAGAAGCTAACCCTTTTCTTTAAAGAGAACCTGCCAGGAGACACTTATTACAGTGTGGGAAGCACATAAAGCGGTAATGACAGGGGAATTGATTTCATTAGGCTGTACATTGAAAAAGGAAAGGGAGAAACAACTGAATTCTCTGCTTTCGCAAATATCTGCAGTAGAGATGTTCGTAAAAGATCCAAAGCTAGGCAGTTACACGAGGAGTTGGTTTCTCTGAGGCAGCAATTAAAGGACCTTCTCAATATACAATCTGCCAAATCCTATCAATATGCTAAATTTCGATTTTACGCTCATGGGGACAAAGGTACAAAATGAATGTCCCACCAACTGAAACAACGCCAGGACGCTACTTTTATACAAACAATTAAGCAGGCTCAGGGTGACAGAGTGACAAAGTCCGCTGATATTGCTACAGCATTCCAAGGATTTTATGCCCAATTGTATGGTCTGAGAG
This sequence comes from Rhinella marina, assembly GCA_900303285.1. Taxonomy (NCBI): domain Eukaryota; kingdom Metazoa; phylum Chordata; class Amphibia; order Anura; family Bufonidae; genus Rhinella; species Rhinella marina. The sequence goes on along the minus strand of ONZH01016867.1, from coordinate 432,499 downwards.
GAGCAGGTGATTGAATAGAGCAGGACCTTAGTGAGGCCATAGATAGCTTCTTAAACCCCCTACAACTCACAACTCTCTCCGCAGATGAACGCTCATCCTTACTTCAACCAATAACAGAAGAGGAGGTGGCTAAAGTAATCAAATCTATGCCTCTGGGCAAAAGCCCAGGCCCAGATCGCTTCCCGGTAGGTTATTATAGGAAATTCCTGCCCACCCTCCTCCCTTAGATTACAGAATGGTTTAGGTCTCTTATGTACAGTCATGGCCAAAAGTTTTGAGAATGATACAAATATTAATTTTTACAAAGTCTACTGCTTCAGTTTTTATAATGGCAATTTGCATATACTCCAGAATGTTATAAAGAGTGATCAGCTTAACAGCAATTACTTGCAAAGTCAATATTTGCCTAGAAAATGAACTTTATCCCCCAAAACACATTTCAACATCATTGCAGCCCTGCCTTAAAAAGACCAGCTAACATCGTTTCAGTAATTGCTCCATTAACACAGGTGTGGGTGTTGATGAGGACAGGGCTGGAGATCAATCTGTCATGATTAAGTAAGAATGACACCACTGGACACTTCAAAAGGAGGCTGGTGCTTGGCATCATTGTTTCTCTTCTGTTAACCATGGTTATCTCTAAAGAAACACGTGCAGTCATCATTGCACTGCACAAAAATGGCCTAACAGGGAAGAGTATCGCAGCTAGAAAGATTGCACCTCAGTCAACAATCTATCGCATCATCAAGAACTTCAAGGAGAGAGGTTCCATTGTTGCCAAAAAGGCTCCAGGGCGCCAAAGAAAGACCAGCAAGCGCCAGGACCATCTCTTAAAAGTGTTTCAGCTGCGGGATCGGGCTACCAGCAGTGCAGAGCTTGCTCAGGAATGGCAGCAGGCAGGTGTGAGTGCATCTGCATGCACTGTGAGGCGGAGACTCTTGGAGCAAGGCCTGGTCTCAAGGAGGGCAGCAAAGAAGCCACTTCTCTCCAGAAAAAACATCAGGGACAGACTGATATTCTGCAAAAGGTACAGGGAGTGGACTGCTGAGGACTGGGGTAAAGTCATTTTCTTTGATGAATCCCCTTTTCGATTGTTTGGGACATCTGGAAAACAGCTTATTCGGAGAAGACGAGGTGAGCGCTACCACCAGTCTTGTCTCATGCCAACTGTAAAGCATCCTGAAACCATTCATGTGTGGGGTTGCTTCTCAGCCAAGGGAATCGGCTCTCTCACAGTCTTGCCTAAAAACACAGCCATGAATAAAGAATGGTACCAGAATGTCCTCCGAGAGCAACTTCTCCCAACCGTCCAAGAGCAGTTTGGCGATCAACAATGCCTTTTCCAGCACGATGGAGCACCTTGCCATAAAGCAAAGGTGATAACTAAATGGCTCAGGAAACAAAACATAGAGATTTTGGGTCCATGGCCTGGAAACTCCCCAGATCTTAATCCCATTGAGAACTTGTGGTCAATCATCAAGAGACGGGTGGACAAACAAAAACCTACAAATTCTGACAAAATGCAAGCATTGATTGTGCAAGAATGGACTCCTAACAGTCAGGATTTGGTCCAGAAGTTGATTGAGAGCATGCCAGGGAGAATTGCAGAGGTCCTGAAGAAGAAGGGTCAACACTGCAAATATTGACTTGCTGCATTAACTCATTCTAACTGTCAATATAAGCTTTTGTTACTCATAATATGATTGCAATTATATTTCTGTATGTGATAAAAACATCTGACAAACACACATAAAAACCAGAGGGCAGCAGATCATGTGAAAATATAATATTTGTGTCATTCTCAAAACTTTTGGCCATGACTGTATGGTTCCACTCTGCATCCTCAAGCCCGGGAAGCAATAGTCACTATACTGACCAAAGAAGGGAAAGATCCAGACAGGGGCGTACATAGAAATCAAGGGCCCCATAGCAAAAAAAAAAAGTGGGCCCCCCCCACCTAAGTATAAAATATTGAGTGTCAGCAGTCAGTTTCTTCTCCCATTGTGCACGTGGCCACCAGAGCAACATCTTGGTTAAACATCCAAGAAAAGAAGGCCACAGTATCGCAGGGGTAAGTAAAAAATATTCAAAAAGGTACATCCATCACATGATGCAACATTTCAGCATAAAAAACATCTTTTTGAAGAGTTCAAAGGTATTTTTTGCTGTCAAAACATTATTTCATGTGATGGATGTACCTTTTTGAATAAAGCTGTTTAATATTTTTGACTTACTCCTGTGATACTGTGGTCTTCTTTTCTTGGATACATACTGTAGGCCTGCAGCCTCTCCTACTTACTGAGGTCGACAAAGTGCCGGTCACTGTCACAAGCCATGGCCGTGGTCATCACACTGGGGGGTGATTATCAAGTTTTTCTCCTGAAGAACTACGGGCCTCTTTTTCCCTTACTGCAATGGTGCCGGTACCGGGAGACTAAATGTGGCGATTCTGAAATACAGCTGGTCAATAAGGAGAGACAGCGTCAGAGCATCTTCCTGCTTATTGGCCAGCTGTATCTGGCTTACAGGCAGGGAACCAGTGCGAGCGGTGGGCATAAGTATACAAAACCTCGTTGCTGCAGCTGTATAGACCGGCTTGCAAAATGAGAAAGTGAAGGGGCGGGGCCATTAAAGGGAACCTGTCATCACCGAAACACCCCCTGAACTAGAGTAAGCGGTGTATACTGTAAGTGATGCTGAATACGAATATGTAAGTTTTATCTTCATACTCACTTCCATTCCGACGCTGTGCTCCCACAAACTTGCAGTAAAATGCACTCACTGGACTCTTCTTTGAGTCCTCTCCATTATGTGAGTGAGCACTGGAGTCCAGTGAGTGCATTTTACTGCTGGTTTGTCAGAGCACAGTGTCAGAATGCAAGTGAGTACGAAGATAAAAATTACATGTTCGGATTCAGCATCACTTACACTATACACCGCTTACTCTAGTTCAGGGGGTGTTTCGGAGATGACAGGTTCCCTTTAAGCCTGGTCGGGCCCCCCACCCTCACGGGCCCCATAGCAACTGCATGGTCTGCCACCATTGGCGGTACGCCACTGGATCCAGAGCAATGTGGGAGTTATAGACCAATATCGCATTTAAATGTCGATGTCAAAATATGGGCCAAGCTTCTTGCCTCTAGGTTGAGTTCCCTTCTCCCCAAACTAGTCCACCCTGAGCAAGCGGGATTTGTCCCCGGGAGAGTGGGTAACCACAACTCCTGTAGAATCCTTACTGCCATTTCCTATGCTAAAACAACTAAACGACCTCTGGTCTTCCTGAGCATGGATGTGGAAAAGGCCTTTGCTAGAGTCAGTTGGGATTTTATGCAAAAAGCTCTATTAAGATTTGGAATACTTGCTGCCTTTGTTAATGCCATAATGTCACTATATAGATGTGCAAGAGTCAGAGTGAATGGTATCCTCTCGTCTGCATTCCCTATGGAGAATGGGACGAGGCAGGGGTGCCCTCTATGCCCCACCCACTTCGTTCTGGTAATGGAGACGCTATTACAAGCCTTTAGAGAACATCCTCAAATACAGGGTCTTCAACTACCTGGCCACTTACCTCCTTATTCCACAGCCGCTTTTGCAGACGACCTACTCAGTTTTATTACCAATCCCTCAAATACCTTCCACCTTTGCTGGAACTCTTTGAGACATTTGGTGCTCTCTCTAATTTTAAAATCACGTTAAGGCCCCATTCCCACGACCGTATGAATGGGGCCGTATCTATTCCGCAATATTGCGGAATAGATGCAGCGCCATTCACCTCTATGGGAGCCGCTAGCTCCGTGCCGCTGCTCCGCTGAAAAATATGAAGCATGTCCTATACTTGTCTGCATGCACGGACAAGTATAGGCATTTTGAATGGGGCCGCCCAGCGTGGGTTCCGAGCCAACTTCCTAGACACGGCTGACATACTCGCCTCTTGCAAAGAGCTTAAACGGAGGAAGATTGTTGTGGAAGATCATACCTGGTTGGAAAAATTACTTATGCGAGACAGCCTCCCTCGTAGATTAATTTCCATACTGTACAACTCGCTTATTACCAATCAAAGTAGAGGGAACTCGGCATACATTTCAAAATGGTCTGGAGAATTGGATAGGACCTTCTCGAGAGGCTACGTAGCCACATGTGCTCCAGATGCGTGAAAATACAGGAACACTCTTATAAAGTGATGACGCACTGGTACAAAACACCTAAGCATCTGTTTTTACTAGGCCTGCAGTCAATGGATAGGTGCTGGAGGTGTAGAGTGGGAGAGGGTACCCTGGGTCATATCTTCTGGTTTTGCCCGAAGATTTTAGGTTATTGGGAGAAGGTGATAAAGAGGATAATCAGATTACCTCAGCCAATATCCAATTTACCCCAGAATCAATACTATTGTGACTTCCCAATAATATGTGGTGCCCTGACAGAAATGATTTAGCTACTCACCTCCTACAGGCAGCAAGGTTGCTGATACCACTCAAATGGCTCAGTTCGGACCCGCCTACCCTCAAACAGTGGATCGATAAGGTAGATCTCATCTTGAAGAATTGGCGAGTTGGGAAAACGGGAATCATCAAAAGTATATGAAGCTCTGGGATCCTTGGAAACATTATCGCGCTTCGCGATCCAACACAGGGGCCTCAATTCCAAATTCGTGATTAGACGTCTCTAAGTCACACACCAGGAATGTTCTTAGTGTCTCTAGGCCCATTGAGTTATTCAATCTCAATTGTACTTTGGATCTCTACTACGTCACTGTTATAGGTGTATGTGTTTATTTACTAGATGTGAACTGGCTGCGGGGACATATTCCCCCCCCCTTCCAACACCCTCTTTCCTTGCCTTTCCCTTCCCTCCTTTTTCATTCTCATCTTTCTTAGTTTTCTCTTAGTATTACTCTTTTAGCTATATACACTACTGACATGTATATTGAACTTTGTGTAAATACCTCAAAGTCGATCATCAGACTGCCCCTTTGTTGGAGAAATTATAACAACGTCTCCCATAGGGGGTCAGATGTATTGTCCTGTCTGGATCTCACCTTATCACTAATAAAAAGAAATTTGAAAGAGATTCCCACTGATTGCGGAGATGAAGAGGCAGACACCCTCTGTTGAGCACTGTGCCCCTGATCTGTTTAGCACTCTCCCCATAGAGTTGAGTTGATTGGTATATGAACTTATAGAAAGTCTGTAGCCCATCCATAACTAACTCAGCCTCTCCGGGGAATTAATTCACAATTTGATTAATCAAATACAGTATTCTTTCAAATCTGCAGAACTGGGTTTACAATATGTTCTTGTGATGTAAAATTTCTAGGAGGAAAAGGTATGGCTGGATGGGAAGGTGGTATTCGAGTTCCAGGGATATTCCAGTGGCCTGGTGTGATTCCTTCTAATGTGAAAATTGATGAACCCACAAGTCTAATGGATATCTATCCAACCGTGGTCTACTTGGGAGGTGGAGAATTGCCTACAGACAGGTTTGTGTTAGAAGTTAGTTTTTGTACTGCTGTATCATTAGACCTGCCACTGACAATAAACATAATAATCTCCAAAGTATTAATGAATGCTAAGGCTGGGCTGCAAGTGGTAAAACTGAGTGGGGCCTCTGCCAATCAGTAAGTGATGAGATATCCTTACTTTAGTGGGAAATCCCCTTTACCGGTTATATCTAGAGGTGAGCGAAGTTTTCAAAACTTTCATTCAATCTGAATTTATTTGTGACAACGCGTGTTAAAAATCAGCTATTTCCTGGCTGCAGAGAGCCTGTATATCAGTGTACAACACTGTCCATTGCAAAAACATGCATAGGTAGTCCGTTATGATAGTGAAACAGTTACCGTGCGTCAGTATGACAGGCAGTTCAGGGGTGGACACAGACAGCAGAGGGTCCCTGTGCAAAGAATGTGCCTGGGCCCCCTCTACATCCCCATGACAAATTCTCAATCTGACCTATTCCCTCCTAACATTAGCATGCAGCGGTTTGTGTCCAACTGATTCTATGCATTTTTGTCGTAAAGTTTTGGTGTGGCAATCAGTATGATCTAGTCTGATGCATCAGGCACTGCACTTGGTGTGTGGAAATCCTGGCTGATCCATGAATGATTTATCTTTACAAAGGTCTGTTTCTCGACATTTTAGGTGGAAAGGCAAGTTCTCCTTGGGCTAACTAAGCCTCCGCTGCACCCTCTCTGGTGCCACACTACTAGCCGGGCAGGAAAGCTTGTCCATGGCAAACTCGCCCAGTTGTGGCCACAAATCAAGTTTGGCTGCCCAGTAGTCCAGGAGATCAGTCAGGTTCAGGTCTTGCTGCTGGTGGGTTGTTTCTTCCCACCTTCCTCCTCCCCCTCCAGCAGTCATGGCAGTGGAACGTGAGCACAAAGTGCTCCCCTGATCAGACCTTTGTGAGGATGGGCGTTGGCGCACATAGGAAGCAGCAAACTGACTACATAGGGTGTCTTCATAGTAGTTGAGTTTATTCTCCCTCTCAGTAGGTGAAAGATAGGCCTCCATTTTGGAACTGTTGCGAGGGTCTAAAATGGAGGAGAGCTAGTAGTCATCCCTCTACCAAATGGTGATAATACAGCTGTCACTACGCAAGCAACTCATCTGCCCATTTGCGCTAGGGACTCAGAGGGACTCCCTGCCGCCATCTCCACCACATACTGCCACGGTGTGTCGGGGTCACCTGCCTGGTCTTCCTCATCACTCTCTAGCTCCTCATGCTCCTCTCCTTGTGCATATTAACCACCCATTTCTGTATACATTGCTTGTGCGTAAATGTTCTACTCATCTGCCAGTTCATCCCCCACAGGGCTCATGTGGCCGTAAGATGTAGGCGCCACGTCTCCTGGCCAGCCAGATTTATCAGCATCTTCTCCAGGACAGGTAGGAATGGAATGACATTGTTCATCCCATAGTCCTGGCAACTGACAAATAAAGTGGCCTCCTCAAAGTGCCTGAGCAAACGGCAGGTATCACGCATGAGCTGCCACTGGCTAACGTCTAAGTTACATAGGTGAGTGCTCCTGGCCCCATACATCATCAAGAAATCATTCAGGATCATTCCTGAATCATTCCTCTGGATAGATCATCAGTATCTGATCGGTGGGGGTCCGACACCCGGGACCCCTGCTGAGCAGCTGTTTGAGAAGGCAGCAGCGCTGCATGAGCGCCGCGGCATTCTCTGTGTTTACCGCAGGCCCAGTGACGCACGACTAGTATCACTGGCCTGGGCGGAGCTAAGCTCCATTCAAGTGAACAGAGCTTAGCCCTGCCCAGGCCAGTGAAACTAGTCGTGACGTCACTGGGCCTGAGGAAAACACAGAGAAGGCTCCTAGAGCGCCGCTGCCTTCTCAAACAGCTGATCGGCGGGGGTCCCGGGTGTCGGACTGCCGCCGATCGAACGCTGATGATCTATCCAGAGGATAGATCATCAGTTTTACAGAACTGCAGAACCCCTTTAAGGAGGATTGAATTATTTATAAAAGAATGTGAACCCCCACCAAAATCTGTAGTATCAGACCGCAATTTCACCCCAATTACAGAAACAAGGATTAATGGAATTACTAAATAAATAAATATTAATAAAATAATGCGACACTTTTTAACCCCAATTAGAGCAGCAAGGTGTAATAGAATACCTCTTATTAGCCAGGGTTTACACTGTTCAATTGGCCCCTGCTTTCTCCCAAAAGTGTGGATAATCCCTCCCTATTATATCCCTACACTATCTGTAAACTGTCCCTGAACTGCTCAACAGTAATATTTTGTGACTAAAGTCTTTCCTAATCACTGTCCCTAGTGCCTGTAACTTCTCTCACTGCACCAAGTTCACTGGAAAATGGCGGGGCTTCTTAACATAGTAACATAGTTTATAAGGCTGAAAAAAGACATCTGTCCATCCAGTTCGGCCTGTTATCCTGCATGTTGATCCAGAGAAAAGCAAAAAAACCCTGTGAGGTAGAAGCAAATTTTCCTCACTTTAGGGGAAAAAATTCCTTCTTACCTCCTCTTTCTAAGATGTGCAGTAGCCATTTTAGAAAAAATCTCATTCATTACCATTTGGATTGAATTCCACTTTGTCGGCTTCGATTCATTCAATTCCAGTTATATCCATCTGTACATTTTTGATTTTAGCAAGAAGTAGAGAACAGTTGGTAAAGGCTGCAGGAACAAACTAACCCATTTGCTACAATGGAGTTAATGAGTAATTCAGCTATAAAAAATGTTGTTTAGGTCTGAAATTTTGTCCAGATTAAAAGGGTTGCCTCATCTCACTAGCTAAGATATGCCACCAACATCAGATAGGACCCACTCCAATCTACAGAATGCCCCCAGAAGTGAAGGAGAGCAAACCATGCAAGTGTGGAAATGCTCCATCCACTTCACTGGGAGAGCTGGCTATTTCTGACACTCCCATAGAGGTGAATGGAGAGGTGGGTGTGCATGTGTGGTGCACTCTCCTTCACTTCTGGGGCCATTCTGGAGATAGGAGTGGGTCCCAGTGATGACCAGATCCCCTGCATGATAATAAATGGCTTCCAGGAGCTTTAACTGAGAACATGTAGAAGACTACTAAAGCCTGGTTAATCATTGACTTAAAGGGTTATTCTCATTTTAGACAATGGGGGCATATCGCTAGGATATGCCCCCATTGTCTTATAGGTGCGGGTCCCACCGCTGGGACCCGCACCTATATCCAGAACGGAGCCCCCGAACTGAATGAGGGCGCACTGCGCATGCGCAGCCGCCCTCCATTCATTTCTGTGGTGCCGCCGAAAATAGCCGAGCGCTGGCTCGGCTACTTCCGTCGGCTCCATAGAAATGAATGGGAGCGCACCGCGCATGCAAGGCCCGGCTCCCATTTATTTCTATGAGCACAGCGGGGAGCTGCGCCTGGTGGTGGCCGGACCCCCGGAAACCCGGGGTCCTTCAGGCGCAGCTGTCCCTGCTCCATTCTGGATATAGGTGGCACCAACACAGATGCCTCCAGCTGCCAAGTACACATACAACAGGTCATCCAGTTAGTCTCACAGGTACAAATCTGCTGACAGAGGCCCTTTAACGCTATGGCTGCATGAAGCAAAATTGGTATTTGGAGTAAAATTAAGTAAAAATCAAGTTTAATTAAAGCAACAACCTACAGTTATTTATTTTTCTGTTCCATTAGAATAATTGATGGAAGAAACCTGATGCCTCTGCTTACAAATAAAACTACTCACTCTGAACATGAGTTTCTTTTCCATTACTGTGGGACTCATCTACATGCAGTCCGCTGGCATCAAAAAGAGAGTAAGTATTTGTTTTTACTAGAATATTTATTTGATTCCAAGTAATGGTTTTACTGGGGTTAATGGGGTTAATATGATATTGGCAGGGGTTCAACTTCTGTTAATCAGCTGTTTTAAGGGCCTGGGACACTCTTATGAGCCTCTTCATTGTTTGTATGGAGCCAACTACCCAGACATTATCTACATAGAAGTGGTGGTGCAGGTAGTGAAGTTTCATCCCATTCACTTGATGCTGCAATACCCTGCAAAACCTCTACTAAATAGATGGTGAGCAGGTAGACTGGCAAATATAAACAATGAAGAGGCTACAGCACTCTTGCTCCTTCAAATGGGGTGCTGAAAGTTGGACCCCCACATATCTGATATTGATGGCCTATCCTAAGCATAGGCCATCAATATCCTGGACCTAACAAAAGCCTTTTACTCTGTAGGGCTTAAACCCAATCAGAACCATGTTGGTAGACTAACTGGTTAGGCTACTGAGCGTCTCCTTGATAGGATATCATTATAAAGTGCCTTGAAAAAGTATTCATATCCCTTGAACTTTTCCACATTTTTCATGTTACACCCACATTTTATTGGGATTTATTGGGATTTTATGGGATAGACAAAGTAGCAAGTATGTGTGAACTGCAAAGAAAAGGGGACACGTTTTTCAACATTTTTAATAAATAAAAATCTGGAAAGTGTGACTTACATTTGTATTCAGCCCCCCTGAGGCAATACTATGTAGGACCACTTTTCATTGCAATTTCAGCTGCAAGTCTTTTGGGGTATGTCTCTACCAGCTTTGCATATCTAGAGGCTGAATTTTTTTTCCCATTCTTCTCTGCAAAATAGCTCAAGCTCAGTCAGTTTGGATGGAGGGCATCTGTGAACAGTAATTATCAAGTCTTGCCACAGATTCTCAATGGGATTTAGGTCTGGACTTTGATATGGCCATTCTAACGCACAAATATGCTGAGATCTAAACCAAACCATTGTAGCTCTAGCTGTATGTTTGGGGTCGTTGTCCTGCTGAAATGTAACCCTCTGCCCCAGTCTCAAGTCTTTTGCAGCCTCTAAGGCTACTGTCACACTAGCGTTTTTGCTGGATCCGGCAGGGTCCAGCAAAAACACTTCCGTTACTGATAATACAACCATCTGCATCCGGTATGAATGGATCCGGTTGTATTATCTTTAACATTCCCAGGACAGATCCGTCATTAACTCCATTGAAAGTCAATGGAGGACGGATCCGTTTTCTATTGTGTCAGACAAAACGGATCCGTCCCCATTGACTTGCATTGTGGGTCATGACGGATCCGTCTTGCTCCGCATCCCCAGGACGGAAAGCAAACTACAACATGTTGCGGTTTGCTCTCCAGTCTGGGAACGCAACTAAATGGAACGGAATGCATTTTGGAGCATTCCGTTCTGTTCAGTTCAGTTTTGTCCCCATTGACAATGAATGGGGACAAAACTGAAGCGTTTTTTTCCGGTATTGAGACCCTATGACGGAACTTAATACCGGAAAAATTAAACGCTAGTGTGAAAGTAGCCTAACATGTTTTCCTCCAGGATTGCCCTGTATTTGGCTCCATACATCTTCCCATCAACTCTGACCAGCTTCCCTGTCCCTGCTGAAGAAAAGCTTCCCCACAGCATGATGCTGCCACCACCATATTTCACGGTGAGAATGGTGTGTTCAGTATTAGTTTTCCGCCACACATAGCGTTTTGCATTCATGATAGGCCAAAAACTTCAATTTTGGTTTCATCTGACCAGAGCTCCTTCTTCCCCTTGTTTGCTGTGTCCCTTAACCACTTCCCATCCGGGCCATTTACCCCCTTCCTGACCAGGCCTAATTTTGAAAATCTGACATGTGTGACTTCATGTGGTAATAACTTTGGAACGCTTTTACTTATCCAAGCGATTCTGAGATTGTTTTCTCATGACACATTGTACTTCAAGTTAATGGTAAATTTGAGTCGATAAGTTTTAATTTTATTTCTAAAAAAATCCAAAAGTTAACGAAAATTTGAAAAAAATTACTGTTTTCTAAATTTGAATCTCTCTGCTTTTAAGACAGATAGTGATACCCCATAAAATCCTTTTTAATTTACATTCCCCATATGTCTACTTTATGTTGGCATCATTTTGGTAGTGTCATTTTATTTTATTTAGGACAGTAGAAGGTTTAGAATTTTAGACGCAATTTTTGCAAATTTGCAAAATCAACTTTTTTAAGGACCAGTTCAGTTCTGAAGTCAGTTTGTGAGGCTTACATAATAAAAACCACCCATAAATTACCCCATTTTAGAAACTACACCCCTCAAACTATTCAAAACTGGTTTTAGAAATGTTGTTAACCCTTTAAGTATTCCACAGGAATTAAAGCAAAATAGATGTGAAATTTCAAGATTTCACTTTTTTTGCAGATTATCCATTTTAATCATTTTTTTCCTGTAACACATCACGGGTTAACAACAAAACAAAGCTAAATATTTATTACCCCTATTCTGCAGTTTGCAGAAACACCCCACATGTGGTCGTAAACTGTTATTTGGGGATACGCCAGGGCTCAGAAGGGGAGGAGCAGCATCTGCATTTTCTAACATGGAATTTTCTGTCATGGATTATAGGAGAGATAACTTTTTAATTTTTTTGTGGACTGAGCTGCATGAGGGCTTATTTTTTGCGGGACAAGCTCTGCTTTTTATTGGCACCATTTTGGGGTACATCTGGCTTTCTGATCACTTTTTAATCTAATTTTTGGGAGGTTAACTAAAAAAAAAAAAGCAGTTTAGGGGCATTTTTCTATATTTTTTTTTACACCGTTCACCTGATGGGGTAGGTCATGTGATATTTTTGTAGAGCCAGTTGTTATGGACGCAACAATACCAAATATGTCTATGTTTTATTTATCTTTTTTGCGTTTTATAGAATAAGAGCATTTTTAGAAAAAAATCGTGTTTTTGTGTTGCAATTTTTTAAGAGCCTTTTTTTTTTCTGGCTATGATCTTGTGTGGGGGATCATTTTTTGCGGGATGAGGTGACATTTTTATTCATATCATTTTGGGATGCATACGACTTTTTGATTGTTTGATATTATGTTTTTTGGTAGGTGAGGCGACAAAAAAATTATGCTGTTTTGGCATAATTTTTATTAGATTTTTTTTTTACGCAGTTCACTTGATGAGGTAGTTCATGTGATATTTCTATAGAGCCGGTCGTTTCAGACGCGGTGATACCAAATATGTCTATTTTATTTATTCATTTTTATTTGTAACATTTTTTTTATGACATATTTGGGGGAAAATTATTTTTTGTTATATGTGATTTTTTTTTTTTATATAATACTTTTATATAATATTTTTTTAATTATTTTTTTATTTTACACTTTGTGTCCCCCATAAGGTCATACAAGACCTCAGGGGGACATTTAAGTTCACTTATTTATTTTTATTTTTTTACACTTGATTTCTCCTGTAACTGGGGCTGACATAGTAGCCCCAGTTACAGGGGAAATACATCCCCAGAGATGCTGTACAGCATAATACTATGCTGTGCAGCCTCAGTGCAGGGCTAATCAGGTCTATGAGAGACCCGGCAGCTCCTGCACGCTCCCGGCCCCGGTGATCACGTGACCGCCGGGCCGGACAGGAAGCGCAATAGCGCTTCCTGTGCTGTGTATACAGCAATCTACAAGGCAAGGACCCCTGGGAACTGTGCAGCTGCACAATTAGCATGCAGCTGCTATTTCTGAATGGACGTTCAGAAACGTCCATTCAGAAACAGACAACCACTTCACGGACGTTTATATACTATGGGCGGACGTGAAGTGGTTAAATAGCTTATGGGACTTCTTATGGCTTACTTTTAAAAAATGGCTTTCTTCTTGCTACTCTTCCATAAAGGCCAGATTTGTGGAGAACATGACTAATAGTTGTCCTGTGGACAGATTGCCCCACCTGAGATGTGGATCTCTGCAGATCCTCCAGAGTGACCATGACCCTCTTGGCTGCTTCTCTAATTAGTGCTCCATGAGATTTTCAGAGCTTAAGATATTTTTTTATAACCTAACCCTGCTGTACACTTCTCCACAACTTTATCCCTGACCTGTCTGGTTTGTTCCTTGGTTTTCATGATGCTGTTTGATCACTAATGTTCTCTAATAAACCTTTGAGGCCTTCACATAACAGCTGTAGTAATACTGAGAATACATTTCACACAGGTCGACTGCATTTATTAATTAGGTGACTTCTGAAGGCAATTGATCACACTGGATTTTATTTATGGTATGAGAGTACAGATGCATATCAATAATGCACAACACACTTTTCAGATTTTTATTTATTAAAAATGGTGAAAACAATGTATCAATTTCTTTTCATTTTACACATACTTGCTACTTTGTGTTGGTCTATCGCATAAAATAAATAAAATACAGTTTGGCGGGTGTAACATGAAAAAAATGATAAAAAGGGGGTATGAATGCTTTTTCAAGGCACTGTATCTTGTTGCATACTGAAACAGGGTTCAGCAGTTCTAACTTTGTATTTTAGGTGTTTTGAAGCAAAAGGGGCTGTACCAGTGATTACAGTTGCAGAGGATTAGTTGTTGATTTTAACTGTAGAAACCTGTGTTTTTTTTAAACCCTATCCATATGCTGCATAAATTTTAGGGCATACAGCAGATATTCAGATCTCCATCATGCCAAGTAGATCATGGATTTGCTGCACATTTATAAATCTTACATAGAAAATTAAATGCTGTCTTTAAATTTTGTTTTCTTAGGTGGCGCTATTTGGAAAGCTCACTATGTGACACCACTCTTTTTCCCAGAAGGTGCCGTGGGTTGTTATGATATTTTTGTCTGTGCTTGTGAAGGTGACCATGTTGTCCACCATGATCCTCCATTGTTATTTGAACTTTTATCTGATCCTACAGAATCCAACCCGCTGGATCCTCATGTAGACCCTGAATATAAGACGGTAATAAACAGAATAAAGACGGCTGTAGCGGAACATCAGAAAACAATCAGTGTGGTGCCTCTGCAGTTATCTTTCTTCAACAACTTATGGAAACCCTGGTTACAGCCATGCTGTGGGACATTCCCTTTCTGCTGGTGTGATAAGGAAGACAGCAATGTAACAGGAATCCTTGGATGAATTCGGCTGTGCAGTGATCTTGTTTTCTATGCACTCCAGCTTTTTAACATTACATCTTATCTTTAAGATACTTGCTAGACTGAGACAGGTCATGAAATATCTCATCAAGCAGTAAAATAAAAAATTAAAAGGCACAAAATGCTACCCATAATATCACCCATACCAGGGGCAGACACAGACATCAGCCCCCGTGCAAAGAATGTGCCTGCCCCCTCCCCTCCTATCAGTGCTTTGTGGCAAGGGCCAGGGGTGACCATAGCCTTTCTGTTGTCAGAGGCAAAAATTGAAATGGTGCCCCCAATAGTAATAATGTCCCCATAGAGTCCATACTAACCATGTTACCCGTTTTATCCCAGAAGTAACAATTTTTACAATGAATGTCAGTAGAAAAATGCCCCCTTATAATTTGTACCAGTATAAAAATATCCCCTATAATGTGTGACAATACAAAAAATACCCCCTTCCTTTAAGATGAGACCCCCATATCAGACCTCAAATCAAACTGCCAGATCAGATCCTCAGACCTGCATATCAGACCGTTAGACTCCTATATCAGATCATGAGACCCTCATATCAGATCCTCAAACCCCTATATCAGATGCTATTTCCCCCCACATTGTAATTTCCCCCCAAACTGTCCCCACATAGTCCTTTTCCCCTCACACTGCACCCAGATAATCTATGATGGTGAACGGCAGCAAGGCAGGGAACTATGGGCTTCCAAACCACTCTGTAGTATTGTCGCCATCTGCGTGGCGACCAGGGGCGGATTGGCCATAGACCTTACAGGGAAATTTCCCGGTGGGCCGATGCCCAGGGGGCCACCTGAGCCCTCCTCATTACCGACAAGTGGAAGTTTTTAGAGATGTATTTTGTGCTGCTGGCAGTATTTTATGATGGACTGTGGCATTTGGCTCTTTTGCGGTGGTATAATGTGCCACAGTATGCTATTACTGACCCTACCTTCCATCAATTTGGACCCATCTACAAAACGGGGCCACTTTTAGTATTTTTTCCAGGGCCACTTTAAGTTGTGGTGTTTCTGTCAGTGCCTTCGCACCGCAAAAACATAGAGCTTGTTCTATTTTTTGCGGTGCAGACAGTCGGATGCAGATCGTGGATCCCATTGAAGTGAATGGGTCTGTGATCCGCATGCGGAAGCACCACGATAGGTGCCCGTGCATTGCGGACCACAATTTGCGGTCCACAGCACGGGCACGCCCACACAACAGCCGTGTGAACAAGCCCTAACTTTGACCGTCACAGCTGCCTGCACCTTTAACAGTGAGTTCCACAACATCTCACCCCCTTGACAGTGACCTCCACAGGGGCCCACCCTCTTAAGTGACCTCTAAAGCACCCACCCCTTAACACTGACCATAGGTTACAGTCCCCTTAAAGGGAACCTGTCATCAACTTTATGCTGACTGTACTGAGGGCAGCATAAAATAGTGACAGAAATGCTGATTTTAGCGGTGTGTCTTGAGATAAAAGTAAGTGGTTGCTGAGAACCAACATCACAAACATTGCATCCCAGGACTTGAAAAGAGTCAAATCTACCTGAGAAGAGTCATGGTTATTCCTAATCTCCTGCTCTCCCCACTCATCTGCTGATAAGTGGCAGTTCTCTCCTGGAAAGAAAGGGAGAAAACTAGGTAGAAGTCTGTCAGTCATCATCAGGAGGGCAGGGAAAGCAGGAATTCATGAATAACCATGACTCTTCTCATGAAGATTTGACTCTTTTCCAGGCCTAATCTGCAATGTTTGTGATGTTGGTTCTCGGCAACCACTTACTTTTCTCTTAATATTATAAAAATGAGTGTCTGTCTTTCTGTCTGTCCGTCTGCTCTCTATGCGCGACCAAACTACTGGACTGATTTTCACCAAATTCGGCACAGAGGTACATCAGGTGTCCTGGAAGGTTTTAGACCAGGTCTCATCTCTCTAGGACGTACCGTTCCCGAGATATTCCCAAAATATGATCTCTATTAGCCTGGGAGCTTTGGTTTTATACCCCAACTGCCATTCTCTGCAAAGACACACACAGGGAGGGCAGGTTTCCATAACAACACAGCCAGGTACTCTCCCACTCCGCAGCCAACGGGGATTGAATAAATGAATGTAAAAATAAACTTCTGTTAGCTGCAGGGGTCGGAGGGTGAATTTCTCTCTACAACGACACATAAAAATTTTAGATGAAATAGATTAATTTTAGACTACAACCGTTAAGTAGTAATAAAAGATGTTTTTTTTCCACTGCTACCCATTGAGTGTCCTCATAAATTACCATGGCATCAACCTTTAATTCTGGCCACCCTCAAAAGAAACTTTTTTAAAACTCCCACCCCAGGTCTCGCTACGTCACACCCCCGACTCGGTCAGGCCACGACCCCTCCCACTCCACAGCCAATGGAGATTGAAAAATTGAAGGTAAAAATCAACGTCTGCCAGCTGCAGGGCTGGGAGGAAGGATGACTTTCTCTTTGCAATGACACACAGAAACATTAAATGAAATAGATTAAATATATCCGTGCAAGCAATGTTTTCTTCCACTGCTACTCACTGTGTTTCCTCAAATTACCATGGCATTGACCTATAATTCAGGCCACCCTGAAAAGAAGGACTTAAAAGCACCCCCCCCAAGGTCCCGGTAAACCACGCCCTCGACCCAGTCAGGTCATGCCCCCTCCCACTCCGCAGCCAATGGGGATTGAAAAAATGAAGGTAAAAATCAACTTCTGTCAGCTGCATTGACTTTCTCTCTGCAACACACAGAAACATTAAATGAAATAGATGAAATATACCCAGGCGAAGCCGGGTCTTTCTGCTAGTAACTTATGAATGACTGACCGCTGAAATCAGCTCACCTGTCTCTACTTTATTCTGCCGTTCGTATGGGCTGCATAAAGGTGATGACAGGTTCCTTTTAACTGACCTCCACCATTCCTGGCCCCCTTGACAGAGACCTCCACAGCGACTGCCCCTTTAACAGTGACTGTCACAGTACCCCACTCCCTTAACAGTGACCTCACAGTACCCCGCTGCCCCTTTTAATAGTGGCCTCCACAGTCTCCTCCTCCCTTAACAGTGACCTCCACAGCAGCCTGCCTCCTTAACAGTTACATCCACAGTGCTCTCCCCTTTAACTGTGACCTACACAGCAGTCTGCCCCTAGGGTGGCCAGAGGTCTGTTTTTAGGCCGAACAGTTTAGCTTTCAGATTCCCTGTCCTCCATCCGGCACAGGGCCTGGATGGACACAGAAATGTCCTTTTAAACAGCTCACTGTCAGATGGCAGCACTGTGCAGTCTGAACATTAGCTGTGTGTGTCGTTAAAAGATATCCAGAGTGACGTCTATAGTGCCCGCCCCTTTAACAGTGACCTCCACAGCGCCCTTCCCGTTAACTGTGACCTCCACAGCAGCTAGGGTGGTCACTGTCTTCACGCCAGAAAGCCGGACCTCACCGGCCATGCCCTCAAATGTGAAGCCACGCCCCCAGTCCCTATGAAACCACACCCCTCAACATGAGGCCATGCCCCTGTCTCCATGAAGACACAGAGGAGAAGCTGTCTGAGCGTGAGCTACTGAAAGGGTGGACATCCCTGTGCCCATCCAGGCACAGCGCCGGACAGGGAGCCAGAAAACCAGACTGTCCAGGCTAAAAGAGGTCAGGTTTTAGCTGGACAGTCTGGCTTTCAGACTCCCTGTCCTCCGTCATGCGCAGGGCCTGGATGGACACAGGGATGTCCTTTTGAACAGCAAACTCTCAGCAGCACTGCATGCCTCCCAAACCGTCCCGGATTGCAGTGGCTGTCCCTGCACGGGGGAGGTATGTCCCGATCTCTGGCAGCTGTCTCCATAGGACGCAGAGACAGTTGTCTGTTACATGAAGAAGCAGACAGCCGGAATCACCTGCCTACTTCTTCCATCCTCCCTCCTGTCCCCCTCCCCCCCCCCCCGCAGCTCTCCGTACCTCCTGCTGCATTCTGTACTTCTTGTCTAGGCGGGGGGCGGGGCCAGCTGTCAGTCAGCATTGGCCCCGCCCCCTCCAGACAAAAGAAGCTGATTTCCGTCTGGTGATGCTGCTGCCACTAAGAAGGTAAGTGTAAGGTTTTTATTTTTTTTTTTACTTTCTATGAGGGGCAAAAAGGGGTGTATTATCTCTGTACTGTGACATCCCTGTGTTTATTATCCCTGTACTGTGACATCATTGTGTTTATTATCTTTGGACTGTGACATCACAGTGTTTATTATCCCTGTACTGTGACATCACTATGTTTATTATCACTATACAGTAACATCACTGTGTTTATTATCTCTGGACTGAGACATCACTGTGTTTATTATCCCTGTACTGTGACATCACTATGTTTATTATCACTATACAGTAACATCACTGTGTTTATTATCTCTGGACTGAGACATCACTGTGTTTATTATCCTGTACTGTGACATCACTGTGTTTATTATCCCTGTACTGTGACATCACTGTGTTTATTATCCTTGTACTGTGACATCACTGTGTTTATTATCCCTGTATGGTGACATCACTTGTGTTTATTATCCCTGTACGGTGACATCACTGTGTTTATTATCACTATATGGTAACATCACTGTGTTTATTATCCCTGTACGGTGACATCACTGTGTTTATTATCCCTGTACGGTGACATCACTGTGTTTATTATCCCCGTGCAGTAAGGGGACTGGGTGAGATTAGCTTATAGTGGGCGGAGTTAGGGCGTGGCCTAGTGCTGAAAAAATACATACATACACTCAGCTTTATATATTAGATTGAGCTGTTCTGTCACAAAGGGTTTTTCTAGTGTGTGACTGGTAGTTTCACTTTGTGTCAGTCATCTTATAACCCATATTTCTAAACTACTCAGAATAAACACTTATTTAAAGGGGTTGTCTCACTTCAGTAAGTTGCATTTAATATGTAGATGAAGTTAATACAAGCCACTTACTTTTTTTTCTGGCTAGATTCATTTTTCCATCACATTATACACTGCTAGTTTCCATGGTTACAGACCACCCTGCAATCTATCAGTGGTGGTCGTGCTTGCGCACTACAGGAAAAAGCATCAGCCACTCTGGTGGCCGGGACCATGGGAATGCACATACGTAGGCTGGTTATTTTATTGTGCTTATATTGTGCAAGCATGACCACCACTGATGGATGGCAGGGTGGTCAGTAACCATGTTAACAAGCAGTGTATAATGAAATGGAAAAATGAATCCAGCCAGCAAAGGAAGCAATATGGATAATAACAATATATTAGTAAGTCGTTTATATTAACATTCTCTACATAATAAATGCCACTTACTGAAGTGAGACAACCCCTTTAAGCCACATTCTTATGAGTAAGATAAGAACTGAGTTATAATGAGTGTTTATGAGGTCAGAGATCAAAGATAAGGAGTCTGTCAGATCCTGGTCTGACAGAAAAAACAGAAAATACAAAGGTGCTACTAGAGCATGTCAGCCCTGTAAAGAAAAAAGGATGCCATATCTCTTAATATTATAAAAATGAGTTTCTGTCTGTCTGTCTGTTCTCTATGCGCGACCAAACTATTAGACCGATTTTCACCAAATTTGGCACACAGGTACATCCGGTGTCTAGGAAGATTTTAGACCAGGTCTCAGCTCTCTAGGACATACCGTTCCCGAGATATTCCCAAAATATGACCTACATTTGCCAATATTAGCCTGGGAGTTTTGCTTTCAAACCTCAACTGCCATTCTCTGCACAGACACACACAGGGAGGGCAGGTTTCCATAACAACACAGCCAGGTAATTAGCAGCCAGCTGAGGAGCTCAGGTAACAACACAGCCACTTCTCTTCATTGCTTTAAAGGGGCAGAGCGCTGTGGATGACACTGTTAATGGGGTATTCAAGTTACCATAAATATAACTTATGTTTTAGACTAATTTTAGACTAAGACCTTTCAGTAGTAATAAAAGATGTTTTCTTCCACTGCTACCCATTGCGTATCCTCATAAATTACCATGGCATCGACCTGTAATTTAGGCCACCCTCAAAAGAAGTACTTAAAACCCCTGCCCCAGGTCTCTCTAAGTCACGCCCCTGACTCAGTCAGGCCACGCCCCCTCCCACTCCGCAGCCAACAGGGATTGAAAAAATTAAGGTAAAAATCAACTTCTGTTAGCTGCAGGGATGGGTGGGAGGTTGACTTTCTTTCTGCAATGACACACACAAACATTAAATGAAATAGATTAAATACACCCGTGCGAAGCGATGTTTTCTTCCACTGCTATCCATTGCGTGTCCTCATAAATTACCATGACATCGACCTGTATTTCACGCCACCCTCAAAAGAAGGACTTAAAACCCCCGCCCCATGCCTCCCACTACGCAGCCAATGGGGATTGAAAAAATGAAGGTAAAAATCAACTTCTGTCATCTGCGGGGGTGGGAGGGTAAATTTCTTTCTGCAACGACACACAGAAACATTAGATGAAATAGACTAATATTAGACTACAACCATTCAGTAGTAATAAAAGATGTTTTCTTCCGCTGCTACCCATTGCGTGTCCTCATAAATTACCATGGTATTGACCTGTAATTCAGGCCACCCTCAAAAGAAGGACTTAAAAGCAACCCCCCAAGGTCCTGCTAAACCATGCCCCCAGTCAGGTCATGCCCCCTCCCACTCCACAGCCAATGGGGATTGAAAAAATGAAGGTAAAAATCAACTTCTATCAGCGGCATTGACTTTCTCTCTGCAACGACACACAGAAACATTAGATGAAATAGACTAATATTAGACTACGACCGTTCAGTAGTAATAAAAGATGTCTTCTTCCACTGCTACCCATTGCGTGTCCTCATAAATTACCATGGCATCGACCTGTAATTCAGGCCACCTTCAAAAGAAGGACTTAAAACCCCCGCCTCAGGTCTCGCTAAGTCACGCCCCTGACTCGGTCAGGCCACGCCCCCTCCCACTCCGCAGCCAACGAGGATTGAAAAATTGAAGGTAAAAATCAACTTCTGTCAGCTGCAGGGGGTGGGGGGGAGGATGACTTTCTCTCTGCAACGACACACACAAACATTAAATGAAATAGATAATATACCTGTGCAAAGCGATGTTTTTTTCCACTGCTACCCACTGTGTTTCCTCATAAATTACCATGGCATTGACCTGTAATTCAGGCCACTCTGAAAAGAAGGACTTAAAAGCACCCCCCCTTCCCCCAAGGTCCCACTAAACCACGCCACGACCCGGTCAGGTCACGCCCCCTCCCACTCCACAGCCAATGGGGATTGAAAAAATGAAGGTAAAAATCAACTTCTGTCAGCTGCATTGACTTTCTGTCTGCAACAACACACAGAAACAGAAACAATGAAATAGAT
This sequence comes from Rhinella marina, assembly GCA_900303285.1. Classification (NCBI taxonomy): domain Eukaryota; kingdom Metazoa; phylum Chordata; class Amphibia; order Anura; family Bufonidae; genus Rhinella; species Rhinella marina. The sequence goes on along the minus strand of ONZH01016867.1, from coordinate 410,673 downwards.
GAAATATAAAGACCGATTTAAAAAATTATTTTAACTCAAAATGACTACAATGCAATAATAAAAAAATTGCCCACAAACGTGTATATAGACTTTAATGACCAGGAGATTTTTTTCATTTTTTTTTTCATTGTCGCCTTCCAAGAGCTATAACTTTTTTTTATTTTTCCATCTATGTAGACATATAGAGGCTTGTTTTTGTGGGACAATTTGTAGTTTTTAAAAGTTCCAAGTAAAAAAGTGCCCTTTTTTCATAATTGAGTTATATAAAATTGTAAAAAATAGGAAAAAAAAATAGAAAAGCATACTGTATTAGGTACCGTTGAAAAAATGTATTCGACAGCTTTGTCAAGAAATTCAATTAATTACGACTTACTTCGTCACTAATTGCTTTTGATTGTAAGGAGTGGGTGCAATGCCAGGGAACAGCGATTACACGACCCCCCCCCCCCCAAAATCATTTAATACCTCAGCATGCAATGCTGATTGTGGCATCTGAGACACACATTCAGGTGCACTTGATTGAAGAAAACCTGCCAATGGACCTGCGGCAAGAGTGATGATGTCACCACGTGATAACACTGAGACTTCGTGGTGACATCACTGATGACGTCACTGTGCGCGGCCAGCATGATCATGTGGTGACATCTTCACATTCGGTTAATGTTGCCACCTGGTGAGTAATTACCGGCCTGGCAATAATAATTGCTGATATTCCTATCTGGACTGTTACTAAAGAGTGCTTCCATTGTGCAGCGCTCATTAGTACAGCCTTTAACCCCTTCACGCCCAGCTCCGTACATGTACGGCGCTGGGGCGATGCGGGCACATGGCGCCCACTCGCGGGTGTCATGGCCGGCAAGTCTCTGCTGTTTCTAACAGCAGAGACTTGCCGCTACTCACCGCCATCGGCGGCGTCTTCCTGGTTGATTAGATGCCGTGATCACACGTGATCACGGCATCTAGTTGCGTTTCAACCCGGAAGCTTTCGCTTCCAGGTGGTGTACAGACAACCCGTGTGGCCAATCGGGGTGTCTTTACACCATATGAAAACTGTAATCCTCGCTGGTGAGGATTACAGTTTTCAAAGTGCAATACTTATTCTGGCCACTAGATGGCAGGCCAGGATAAGAAATGAGCAACTCATGGATTTCTGAGTCTATAAAATCCATAATTGCTCATAAAGAAAAAAAAAAAAAAGCCATAATATATAAGCCCATATTTGAGCTTTCTAATAGTAAAAAAAATAAAAAAAAAATGTTATAAAATATAAAAAATAAAAAAGATGTAAAAGTTCAAATCACCCCCCTTTCCGTATAAGTAAAAAATAAATACCTAAATAACAATAAATATAGACATAATGGGTATCACCGTGACCGAAAACGCCCGTACTTTTAAAATATAAAAAAAAATTCCAATACGGCGAATTGTGTGGCGGAAAAAAGCGTCCAAATGGCGATTTGCCGTTTTTTGTCGCTTTTTTTTTCTAAAAAAAATTAAATAAAAAGTGATCAAAAAGTCATACACACCCCAGAATGGTATCAATAAAAACTTCAGATCGTCCCGCAAAAAATGAGCCCCCATACAGCTCTGTACACATAAATACCAAAAAGTTATAGGGGTCAAGATTTGACAAGGAAAAAAAAAAAAGGCAACTTTCTAATTATTTTATCACTATGAAAACGCAGGAAAAACTATACATATTAGGTATTGCCGGATTCGTACTGACCAGTAGAATGAAAGTAACGGATCAGTTTTAATGCACATCGAACGCTGTAAATAAGAAACCCGTAGAACTGTAGCGGAATAGCGTTTTTTTTTGCAATTTCACCCGGTTTGGAATTTTTTTCCCGCTTCCCACTACACCGTATGCAATATTAAATGGTGGCGTTGGAAAGTACAACTTGTCCCGCAAAAAACAAGCCCTCATACAGCTATGTGAACAGAAAAATAAAAGAGTTATGGCTGTTTGAAGGCAGGGAGCGCAAAATGAAAATGCAGAACCGAAAAAAGCTCCGGGGGTGAAGGGGTTAACTCCCAATCTCCCTTCCTTGTGTTAAGAAGAAAAAACAAACAAAAAAAAATCACCTCATCCATTTGATGGCGCCAGGGTCAGGACCTGCATTCCAGCGTGATGACGTTTCACAGCATTGACTGGAAGCAGCAAGACCAGCAAAATGACATCACACTGTAGCTTAGGACAGGATTCTGGGGGCACTAATGGTGGCATTATTAATATTAGGAACATTACTATTACTGGGGGGGGCACTAACGGATTCATTAATATTACTTGAGGGACTAATTGGGACATTAATATTACAGAGGGGCACTAATGGGGGCATTATTAATTCTAGGGGGAGCTAATGGGGCATTAATATTACTGGAGGCACTAATGAGGGCATTATTAATTCTGGGAGGCACTAATGGAGGCATTACTATTACTGGGGGCATTATCAATTCTGGGGGCACTATTAATACTAGGAGCCACATTATGATATAGCGACTTAACACCCTGTGTTAAGCCATGCCCACACAGCCTCAGCCACAGCCCCTTTGGGGTGTGGCTTAAGTTAGCCAGTATTTTTTGTTGAGAAAGGTGGCAACCCTGCTTTCGTCGCAGGTTCTTTGGCGGGTTTTCTTCAACCAAGACGAAGCAGATGGCCTCTCCGCGATTAAGTGGATGAGGTGAGTATAATTTTCTTTATTTTCAGCCATTTTAGGAAAAATTGATTTGTTACCATGAAGCACAAGGAAATTCAAATTCGCAGCAAATCGATTTTTGCCTAAACTTCAGATTGAATTCCACTTCGGATGCTTTGATTCACTCAACACTACTCCTGACATGTCTTCTTACTAAATATATACATTTAATGTCATTTTTGAGCATTTTTCCTTCAAACTCTGCATTATTCGTTTCCTTTATTATTCCTCTGTATTGTAAGGGTATTTTATAAGTATTGATTGGTTCTTTCTCTTTAATTCTGTTCCCTTTTATTATTACCATTCTGTGTAATCATGTGCCTTGTAATGTAGTTCCCATCCCCCATTGTGCTGATAGAACCACCTTCCTGAGTGATCTCAGAGACATGCATGATGCACACTGGAGGAGGGGCTAAAAGGTTTAAACTCTGTGACACACATACTTTCGTGGGGACTCCAACTTGAACTTCATCCTAGGTAGGATGTAAGTATTGATTTGTCCAATCTCTTGTATACTCTGGGGTGTCGGTCATGTGTTATAGACTGCCATGTATTAGAGCATGACCGACGAAGTCTCACCCCATAATATTGCATATTTAGGCTACTGATGTATTTACTTGTTGTTATTCAGTATGTGATTTGTCTGTGTTATCTTATATTTAATCACACTTAGTAAATATATTATTCACTTAGCCTGCGTACGCTTATTTATTCTCACGTCTTTTGTATTCACGTTTTGAAACATCCTCCAAGAAATGTATACATCAATTAAAAAGTAAGCATTATCACTCCTATTGTCAATGGAACAATGTCAGCGCGGAGAATACAAGTACAGGGTGGGCCATTTATATGAATACACCTAAATAAAATGGGAATGGTTGGTGATATTAACTTCTTGTGGCACATTAGTATATGGGAGGGGGGAAACTTTTTAAGATGGGTGGTGACCATGGCAGCCATTTTGAAGTCAGCCATTTTGGATCCAACTTTAGTTTTTTCAATGGGAAGAGGGTCATGTGACACATCAAACTTATTGCGAATTACACTAGAAAAACAATGGTGTGCTTGGTTTTAACGTAACTTTATTTTTTCATGAGTTATTTTTCCTGCACTAAAGGGGTTTTCTCACTTCAGCAATTGCCTCCTTTGCTGCCTTGATTCATTTTTCCATCACATTATACACTGCTCATATCCAGGGGTTACGACCAACCTGCAGTCCAGCAGTGGTGGTCATGCTTACACGCTATAGAAAAAGCGCCAGCCTCTCTGGTGACTGGAACAGTGCACACATGTGCAGCAGCTCCCGTCTCAGGCTTCTTATATCTGCGCTTCAGCGGTGGCTGTAACCCTTGGATATCAGCAGTATATAATGTGATGGAAAAATGAATCCAACCAGCAAAGGAGGCAATATGGACAATAACAATACATTAGTAAGTGCCTTGTATTAACTTTGATAAATGTATTAACACAATAAATGCTATTTGCTGAAGTGAGAGAACCCCTTTAATAGACAGCCCATTGATTTCAATTAGTTCAAAGCTTCAAAATCCAAAGAAAAAAAGAACTGAAACAAAACAGCCCAAAATTTAGAGCATCTTATTTAAGGCCTCTTTCACACCATCGCCAGCACGGATCCGGCGGGTGAAGGGTGCCGCCAGATCCATGCTGCCGCATGAACACATGTGGGGCCAGAGCAGTGCATACACATACATAGACACTTAACTGTTCCAGCATCTCCAGACCTGACCAGTGACGAGGAGGACGGCGCGCACAAGGGTAAGTTTACCCACAGCACCACCTGCTGGATGGAGGGGAAATTGCAGGGAGACGGATCCGTCATGAACTCCATTGAAAGTCAATGGAGGACGGATCCATTTACTGAGTGTGTCACACCAAACGTATCCATCCCCATTGACTTGCATTTGGGGTCATGACGGATCCGTCTTGGTGCGGATGCCCAGACCAGAGAGCAAACCGCAGCATGTTGCAGTTAGCTCTCCAGTCTGGAGACTGAACGGAATGCTTCTAGGAGCATTCCATTGTCTTCAGTGCAGTTTTGAGTATTGTTTTGTCTTCAGTATTGTCTTTGACATTCTTCATAAGAATGTCTAAGGCTACTTTCACACTTGCGTTTTAATATTCCGGTATTGAGCTCCGTCATAGGGGCTCAATACCGGAGTAAAACGCTTCAGTTTTGTCCCCATTCATTGTCAATGGGGACAAAACTGAAGCGTTTTACTCCGGTATTGAGCCCCTATGACGGAGCTCAATACCGGAATATTAAAACGCAAGTGTGAAAGTAGCCTTAGACATTCTTATGAAGAATGTCAAAAACAATAGTCTACTGCGCCTCGCCCACTATGGAGGGGTGACTTTGTAGAATATGCTTGTGTCACTGCAGAAAATAGCATTTATCATGTAGAGAAAGTTAATACAAGGCACTTACTAATGTATGGTTATTATCCATATGGCTTGATTAATTCACCATAGTCACTGCCATGGCTCTAAGCAGTGCCTTCCTGCATGCATTTTCAACTCCAGGATGCCAATGTAACTGAATAGCTGCTGGACAAGGGAGCCATTAGTTCCCTGCCCCACCATTTGTCATGTCATTGCACCACCTCAGATATTCTGCAGGGGCAAGAATGGCCAGAAGAGTCCTGGCCTGAATCACAGGTTTGTTTACACTATGGGGCATTGAATCTTTGGTAATATCGATATTGGTGTAGAGCATGTGGAACTATATAAAGTGGAACAAGCCATTTGGCATGTCATGTGACATCAGCAGAGGGCACAGCCTATGTGGTTCTTTATTTTCAGGGAGCACAGCTTGTAGCCGTTGACACTTTCTAGCAGGCACTGTATGTGGTTCTAGGTTTGCATGGGGCACAGTCTATAATACTATTTTCAGAGCATTGAGTGCGGTGCTTTATTTTCACTGAGCACAGCATGTTGCAGTAACAGAAGTTTCTGTTGGTATATAGAATCCAGATATGTTAGAAAACTGAGGAGCTTGAAGACATCTGGGTAGTGAGTCATGGCTGGAAGAAGTCATCATGGTGATCTGAACCAGATGGAAAGAAAAGGAATGAGAATATATCCTCCAGAGTCCTAATCTACAAGTCACTAAATGTAAATCTTTACCATTGATTGGATCTTAACAATACTGTAGTCACCTGTATAGTCTACATTTAGGCTATTTTCACACGTGCGGCACGGGGCTCCAGCAACATGTTGTATTTTCATTCTGGCCACCTCTGGGCAGGGGTTGCCGTGCTGCGGCCGGATCCGCGGCCCGCCCCCATTACAGTGAACGGGGCCGGAGCATAGTTTCAGCCCCACACGTGCACCTGCGGCAGCACGGATCCGGCAGGCTGTTCACCCACCGGAACAGCCTTTCGGTGCCCCGTGCCGCACGTGTGAAAGGGGCCTTACTCCTCTAAAAATGACACTCCCATTTTTGCAACCACCTGCTGTGCTGTCAGCCAATGAAGGGATCTCACAGGTTGACATCTGTGCTATAGGGAAAGGCACCCAATGTTCTTATACTGTAGAATGGATGTTAGAATTCCACCTTTCTCTGCATAACTGGACAGACTTGCCTTTCAGCAGCTTTGAAAAGTTGGGTAGTATATAATGTGTACAGAATGTCTGTGCCAAGTGTGGCATCCATTACATCTTTGCAGAGGTTGCTAACCAGGTTTCCCAGACTACTGAATTCTAAATTTGCCTAGTTAAGCAGTAATAAATCCCCCTTGTAGCTAGACCAACTTACTGTTCACAGTTCTGGGAGCTGCATTGGTGACCATAGACTATGTTCCCTGATACTAGACAATAAATACACACCACGTATCAGGGCAGCATTGTATTTGTACATTTGTATTTGTCCTTTCTTAACCAGGTCACATGTATAAACTGCAACTTCATGAATGGCAGTGCAGACTGACACTGGTAAACAGGAGGCAGACTGTTTGTGGCCCAAGGTGGAATCTGTGCCAAATTCCACTGTCAAAAGTTACCATGTGAAAAGGACCTAAGGGGATCCAGATGCAAACAAGCAAGTTCAATGCAAGGAACTCGCAGCGTCAGTGCAAGGTCCTGCTCGGACCTCTGCTTCTCTGACACGATCGATTAGCATTATAATGAAAGATAATGCTGTGTGACCCTAAGAGTCCTGGAATCTATTGTATTACACTGACAGCATTATGTCAGTGTTATTCACTAGAATCAAGGACTGAAAGGGTTACACAGCATTATAAATCATTATAACACTGTATGATCCTGTCAGAGGAGGGGAGGTCAGAATGGGACTTCGCACTGACACACGAGTTTCACGAACTGAACTTGCTTGTGTGTGTCTGGCCTAAAACAGCTGTGTGCATACTTGGCCAACACCAATCTCTACAACCCCACCCATAAACAAGCACACTGAGATCTGCTGACCAGGCATGTTGATTTAAAAGGGGGTCGGGGGTAAGACAATCCCAGGGTCTACTGTAAAATCCCCGCCTAATACATAAACAGTGACAGTAAAACAACACACTGCACAAAGAAATAGAAAAAACACATTTATTTAGAGCACATTGTAACAGGCAATTTGTAAAGGAACCCTAATAAAGGCCACACAAGGAGGTAATGCAAGTATAGTATATTTTTTTTTAAATACAGCTATCTTGTCTTTTGCAGAATATAAAAAGCCCTAAATCCTTGACCATTCTGTAACAATTATCTCAAGGCTTATCAGTTTATACAGATAGCTATGCCTTACACCCGAGCCTCTCCTACTTAACTAATGAAAACACATAACCTACTAAATAGGACTTTTCTGCCTCAGCAGAAAAGAGTCAGCAGTGAGATATCGCCATTTTTATCGTAATATGAATAAGTTGTGAAGGTCCTCAGGGGTGTGGATGCTGGATTTCAATCAGCATGTCATAGGACAGTCATGCTTCTTCCATACATTAGATCATCATTAGGATGGGTTGGTATTTATCTAATGCCTTTTCAGGGTCTTAATTTACATGGGTTTTTCAAGTCCTATAGAGAAGCCTATGGAAAAACAAATGCCATGCCGAGGTTGCTGAGCTTTGAAAAAAATGGCACAAACACAGAAAACGTAAAAAAAGAAAGTTGGGTATGTAGACTTTTCAATAATTTGCTATAGACTTTAAAGTAAAAATTAAAGAAAAATGCTTTTAAAAATGCCAAGAAATACACAGATAAATGATCATTTAGTCTCCTAACTCCCCTATACACAGACTCTCAGCTTGTACATTTTTGAAATGAAGAGAGAAGGCCTCTGCTAGACACCTCTGAGGAGGATCATCCCCCAGGGGAACAAAACGATCAGGACCCCATACACATCAGATTATCTTTTAGTCCTACCAAAAATGGTGGGTTTGGCTAATAATAGTTTAATGTCTATGGGGGCTTGAGCTCTATTGCTGCATAGAACTAACCCCAATACAATGGGACACTTCCATACAAATATAAAATAAAAATAACAACCTATATGCAAGTGTTTTATGCAATTCTAAAATATATGTGTTATCTTTTGCAGTCACCCCATATACTCCTGTCATAGCCCTTTAACGTCCTTTTTGTTTGGACTTTTAGAACAGAAAATAACTAGAGTTGATCGAACGTGCTCGTAACGCTGCGCAGGCATCCGGATCCGTCCTCACCTGACTAAGTCAATGGGGGCGGATCCATTTGGTATGACACACGAGTGTGTCATACCAAACGGATCTGTCCCCACTGACTTACAGTCGGGTGAGGAGGACGGATCCGTTTGGTATCACACACTAGTGTGTGATACCAAATGAATCTGTGCCCATTGACTTAGAGGCAGGTGAGGACGGATCCGGATGGCTGCGCAGCAAAGCGCAGGGGATCCAAGCAGTACAGTGCTCGTTACGAGCACGTTCGATCAACTCTAAAAATAACCTCTCTCTACGTTCTCAGTCAGAAAATTCACTCAGACCAGAGACCCCCAGTAATGACTTAATGAGAGCATTATACATTACACTATGCAATTTTCAATGGCATAGTATTGCCGAAATGAAAAGCAAACGTTTAAAAAAAATTCCTAGGAATATTGAGTTTAAAAAAAAAAAAACAACCTTTTTGATGGAAGTGTCCCTTTAAAGCCGGGTAAGGTAAAAAGTGTTAAGGAGGACTTGCCCCCTCTGACGACATGTCTGTTTTAGTAAATACTTGTATTCCCCATGTAGGAATTACATTGACCCATTCGTCAAAGGGATGTGTTCCTTCATAGTCTGACACTGGCAGCACTGACTGGACAGTACAAGAGTATGTAAGGACACACCCCAATGGGGTGCCAATTTATTCATGTATTTCTAGTAGGAATTACAGAGAAAGGTCATAAGATCTATGTGCTGCCTTGTTGTCATAAGGAATACAAGTATTTACTAAGAGAGCCGATAGATCCTCCTTAAACAAGCAATAAGTTAATTTACCAAAGCCTTTTATGCCCAAGCAAATGAGATTAGTTGGCAGATATAAAAGCAGTCAAGTGAAAGTTAAAATTACAATGTACTCATAAAAAGAACCCGCCCAGGCCTCTACACCACTAACCCCAAAGATTAAAAGGAGAACATGCCCATCTTAATACATGAGCTTTTTGTCTATATGTACGTCTGGAAAGGGCACTTAGGACTTCTATTGAAAACCACATCTTTTTCCATGCAGATTTAGCTACAGTCAACGAGAAGAAAGGATGACTACTTTATATCCAGGAATGGTATGACCAGCATCTTCTGGAGATGATCACAACCCTTCATTCCCTTCCACTCACAGGGTTGAAAGTAGACAACCAGGTCTTCAGAGCACAGACAAGCAGTTGTTTCATAACTTTATAGACTGTGCCACATTTAGGCTTCATTCACACGACCGTATGTATTCAGTGTCCGTATAAAAACGGAACGGAAGACATACGGAAAGTCTTCCGTAGTGTTCCGTAATTTTGCGGACCCATTGACTTTAATGGGGCTACGGACGTATTTTGCGGCCAAGTATAGGATATGTTTCCTTTTTTTTGCGGGAGAACTTCCGTAATATATGGATGTGGAATGCACACGGTGTGCATTCCGCATTTTTTTTTCTCCTATGGAAAAATGAATGGGTCGTATGGTTCCGCATCTTATCCGGAAAAATGCGGATAAGATACGGAAATGAACATACGGTCGTGTGGATGGGGCCTTATAAAGATTTTTCGCCTGTTTTAGAACATTTTGCACCTCCTTCGTCATTTCCTGGTTCCGCGCACGATTTCCAACAGATTTATGAATTGCAACTTTTAAAACGCTGCCAAATTTTATTTTTTTTTAACAATTTTACTCCAGGGATGGGGTTAAAATCTTTACTAGATATTCCCCTGATGACAGTTGTGACAAATTTACCACATATTGGGCACATTTTGATAAATCTGTCACACACACACAAAAAAAAGTTGATGAAAATGGAAAAGGCACTTTAGCTCTATCCAAGACAATGTCGTGTAAGGCCAAATATTAACAGTCCCAGCAGAGGGAATATTTTAAAAAAAAATAAATGCAGGGCAAGTAGCACAACAATTATGATTTTCCAATTGTAAACCTATTTTTGGTAGTGATTAAGCATATTTTGCGTGGGAAAAACATCCTTCATTACATTTGGATGTGATATTAAGCTGATAAAGAAAAGCATTTTCTAACCTTTTTTTTGGGCAAGCCAGAGCATTAAAACAATTATGAACAAAAAAAAACAAAAAAAAAAAAACTTTAAAATAGAAAAGTCATAAACCAAAATTGTAACATCAAATATGTAACAGGCACAATCTGACCAAGAACTTTTGTAAAACGTCCACACAATATTTCTCCGTGCTGCTTCCAACAGGCGTCCAATCAAACTTTCTGAATTTTTAGATAATTCTAACAAAAACAAAAACTTTTGATGTCCATCTGCTTTAGGAATCTCATGTTGGTGGGCAGCGTTGAGACAACGTAAGTAATCCAATTCCAGCATCTATTTTGCAAGCAAAGTACTCTGAGCTGCAGGAGGAGATGGAAACAGACATGGTATTACATCACAATCACAATGCCCTTACACGCTGTTGTGTAGTACACACAAAGAAGCCAGACGTGGTCCTATGCAGAAATAAAGAGATTGCCAGTACATGCATAGGGAATACTGAACAATACCAATCATTGGAAAGCAATTCGCCTGTTTAAATATTATATTAGGGGAATTGGTTTTCAGTTGACGGCATTTATTAATATTGTCGAAAATTCTTGGGATGCTTTAAGAAACACACAAAAAAAAAACAAAAAACAACATTCTAGCACTCCCTCCGTTCATCTCCTACCTCTCTTTGGTCCGACTGAATCCCATATTACAGTTTAAATTCTATGGCCTTGCTCTATGCTGGTCTTGATGGGCTCTGCGCTGCTGGAGAAAGCAGTTTACTTATGATGAGGTGCCGACCTAGTTATAAATTAAATGCCTCCTCCGGCAGTCCATGGGCCAGACTGATATGTACTTGAGCTCGTAGCTGGTATAGATTGCAGTGATAATTTACGCTAGTTTCTGGGGTAAATGATGATAAATGTGCCAGGGTCATTGTCCCCACCAGTTTCTTAAAAGGGCGATTGCCGAGGTCAGTGTAAAAATACCAGTTGGGACCCAATCGCAATGGTATTTAAAAGTCGCAAAATTAGGTTTTGTGACTTTTTAATGCCAAATCTATGGCAGTGATGGCTAACCTCCGGCACTCCAGATGTGGTGAAACTGTGATTCCCAGCATGCTCCATTCATATCTATGGGGTTCTGAGAAAAGCCAAGCAAGTGTACATCTTGGGAGTTATAGTTTTACCACAGCTGGAGTGCCCAAGGTTAGCCATCACAGACATAGGGGAATGATAAATGTCCTAATAGATCAACCATCTTCCCCTCCTCCTCTTCATTATCAGGTGTTCGGCTGTAAGACAGCTGGCTGGAGGAGGAGCAACTCTGCTGAGTTCTGGCTGCAGTAGGACAAAAACATTACCAAGCCTTGTCCTCTTTGCTAAGCCCATTCACTTAGCTCACCACCAGCCTAAGATGGAACCAAGGTTGCCAACTGTACAGAAATTCCTGGACAGCCATAAAAATAGGGTATTCCAGTGTCCATGAAAAAAAAAATTAGATGTGATTTTTTTTTTTGAGGCTGGTGGTACTTGAGCAGGTCACTTTGATTGTAATGCTCAGCATTTTTGATCTGACAGTAAATGCTGGTACTGTGCTCAGTATAAGGCCCCATTCACAGGACCGTATCTATTCCGCAATAGATGCAGCCCTATTCACCTATATGGGAGCGCACAGCCGCCGCAAGGAGCCAGCTCCGTGCCGCGGCTCGACATAAAAAGATAAAGCATGTCACATACTTGTCCGCAATAGCGGACAAGTATAGGCATTTTGAATGGGGCGCCCGGCTGTGTCTTCCGCAGAGCTGTAGAACACACGCCGGGCGGCAGCCGTAGTATTGCGGGTCCACATTATTGCAGACACGCAATAATACGGCCGTCTGAATGGGCCCTTAGTATCTGACCTACTGTATAGACATGTACAGTCTAACTTATAATCTTCATGGTTCAGTAAAGTTTTCCAATTTCTCCACAAGAAATGTTGGATGTCCAGAATTTTTGGATAAAATGTCCAGAAAAAAAATAAAATTTTAGGTTGGCAGCCCAGGATGGAACAGATCAGCAGAACCCTATGTGTCTGGATCCTGCAGAAAGTACTAAAGTCTGATGAGCAGTGAGGACATCTACACTACTTATTTACTTCTAGCATTCATTTCTAGGCTAAGTGTTCCTTTACTAGTTCAATATAACACCCGCATTACCAGAAAGCAGGTGCCCATGACGTGTGCTTACAGATGAGTAAACAAAGGATTTTCATTTATACTTATTAGCAGGAAACGTGAAGAACATCAAGTGCACAAATAAATATTTTACAGACAATGGCACCTGTAGTACCAGTGTACAGGGAGAGCGCAGAAGCAGGAAGCTACTGAATATTTTCTTCTAATTGGTCTAAGTATCTTATACTTTGTGCACATACTGTATTTTCCAGACTATAAGATGCACCTTATTCCCACCAAAAGCAGAGTGTGTGTGGGGGGGGAAATGGCAGTGCGTCTTATAGTGTGATTGCTAATGGCGACTTCAGCATGATGGTGGTGCAGGGAGCAGTGAGGGAAGCTGTGCTGGCTGTACTCACCAATCCCTGATCTTTCGGGTGCCTCACTGCATGTGTCCTGACTGACTGTACAGCGTCAGAACGTAGTGCACGTATGCGCGCACTATGACCAGATGCTGTGCGACGTCAGGCCACAATGCAGAACAGGCCAGAAGAAGAGCGGGGAGCGGTGAGTGTCAGCACTGTCCAGAGCTTAGGGGTCTGATCTGAGGAGGAATGAGGGTCTTATCGGAGATCTGATGGAGCTTGGGTGTTGATCTAAGGTCTTATTTTCCTCTATATCCTAGGTGTCTTTGATGGTTCAGTGCATCTTATAGTCCAAAAAAATACAGTAACCTGTTATATGAAGGGAGATATAGGAATAGATGTGATCAGATGCCCTATAAGCACACAGTATCAGCAACCCCTACCTTGAGGTTCTGACTGTTCTCCTTTATGACTATCCATGTTCACGTTTTCTGGATCCTCTGAAATGAAATACATTACTTACAATAAAGATGATATGATAAATTTATTTGAATTAGCCAATTTCATTTTTGCTTTAACTTTTTAATTTTTGTCATTCACATTGCCACGAGGTCATCTTTTTTGTGGTATAAAAAAATAAAGAAAAAAAATAAGCAGAAAATACAGATTTTTTTCAACAATTCACTGTATGGTAATTGATATTTTGCTTTTATTGTGCAAGTCAATTGAATAAGAGTAATAAACGATTTCCACACATTAACTTTTATCACATTTGTGCAAAAATAACTTTAAAAAAAGATATCATTTTTTGGTACACTGAGAGCCATTGCGCTGTTTTGTCCTCTATGGAGCTGTGTGAGTAAATTGTTTTTAGTAGAATGACCATTAGTTTTTTATTGGTACCAAGATCACATTTATTCTACTTCTTGGAGAAAGGATGAACAAAAAACAACAATTCTGGAAAGTCCACTGTGCAGTTTAAATGATACGATAAAGGAGTTGTATCATCTCGCCATTACTAAGAGACTAAGCCCCCACCACTGGTGCTCCACTGTTTCAGTAGCTAACATTGCTTGCAGGGATACTTCACTGTTTCCCAGTCACCTGGTGGTCAAGGCTTTGTCTCATCTATCAAGGTTATGATAAATGTAGGACAGGTAGTTACATATATGGCAGTATGAAATTTGTATATGTTTTTTTTCCACAGTAAATGACTAGGACTTTAAATTATAAGAATGTTTTACTTGGTACAAGTGCTACTGACCTATTAAACCATGCCGCCATTACGGTTATGCCTCTGGCTGCCACAGCAACATCAGCAGCCCACGACTGTGTCCTGGAAGGCCAGTGGAGTGATAGGAGAGCCCTTCCTCTGTCAAACTACTTAGATGCTGTGGCTGTTGACCATGGCATCTTGGGGTCCATTCACACATCCGCAACCGTTTTGCGCTCCACAAATTGCGGATCCACAAAACACGGCCACAAGACCGCACATGGCCGGCACTATAATAGAAATGCCTATACCGGTCCATGGATGCAGACAAGAATAGGACATTCTATTTTTTTGCAGGGTCGCAGAACAAAAGTCCGTATCTTTAGAGGCCCCATTGAAAATGAATGGGTCGGCACCCGTTCCGCAAGACTGCGGAATAGATACAGATGTGTGAATGGAACCTAAGGTGGTATAGTAACGGGTGATGCTGCACGTTGTAGAGGACACCAGGCTGTCTATTACAGCCGGCTCCCACTCCGAATGGCAGAGGCTCAACTGTTATGCCCGCTCCACATAAGTGTAGGTTGTGGTGCGGGAAGTTAACCCTCACCTCCACGTACAGTTACATTGTGGGGTGGGAAGGATTTCAAGGGATAATCTATCCTTAGGAATTGTGATCAATATCAGATCAGCGGCGGTCAGACTAATGGCCGTGTCGGGTTCCTGTAGCTCTCTACTAGTTACTTGATTGGGACTGTCACTTTGAAACCTCCTGACACGACTCTTTTCTTTGAAACCTGACAAGTCTGATCTTCAGGTAGCATGTTCTACGGCTGGAGGAGCAGAGCAGAGTGATACTGAGTATAGTTCTGTGCAAAATGACTCAGTATAACTTGGATTTCATTACTTAAATCCCTGTTCTTTCAATACTTTGTAGTCCAGAGGGCAGGTCTACTTGTATGACTGTGCACAGAGCAATAGATGTCAATCACTAAGCAGGACCACCCACTGGACTACTAGGCAAGTTCTAAGTTGAATAGATTTTTTTTCCCATAAAACTATCTAGCAGACTGCTTAGCTCCTCCTGCTATGTGCCCTGCTGCCACAGACAGGTCTGCATGTACATGACAGGTTCCCAATAAAGTAACCGCTCCGTGCACTTTTGAAGTTGAGCCATGAACGGGACATTAGTAGTTTACCTGCATTGCCTTTGAAGCACAGCTTTTTCTTCTGGTAAGCTATGAAACTCGATACCGCCCCGACTGCTGCCACGGCCACGGCACTGACAATACCAGCCAACACACTCTGGTTGCCTGCAATGTACACAGCATTTTGAGGTGGTTATTAATAATAATCCACGTCAATTACATCTGTAACAATATACAATTTACAATATATAATACTGTCATGAGTAAGGATCAGTGTGTAAAGATCTGAAACGCGTAGATACCCTGCTGTCCCATTTTTCCTGTTTTATGACGCTTTAATAAAGATCTTCAGTCAGTGGGCCTAAGGATTTATTTGACCATTCATGATATATTAACCAATCAGCAGAGCACTGTTGGACATTTTCAACCCGCATACTCTGGAGACTAAAGCAGGTCATACACCTTACATAACTGCTGGCCAAATGCTAAATCATCCAACAGCTATTCCTTCGGACCCCCCACACACATTTTCTATAGGGAAAGAGGAATGAGCTGCGGCCAGTCACCTCTGGTGACAGCTTTTATTTCCCTTATGCCTCATGCACATGGCTGTTACGTGCATTGGGGTCAGCAGTTTGCGTGCAGCTGCCACGACGGATCCAGGACTGGGGACATGTGACTGCTGAGGCCAAGGAATGGCTCCAGTGGTGCATGTGATGATGGAGGGGAGGTCAGGGAACAGGAAGCAGTGGAGACAGGACTGGCTGTGTTGTTAAGCAGGACTGGGTATTTTGCAGAGTCAGAGACAGCACACCAATTGATGCTTATTAGAAAATTATTTTATTTGCATATTCAACACCAGTGGTAAATTTAAATAGCAACGTTTCGGGCCACAGAGGCGGGGCCCTTCATCACCATAACGGATGCCGTGATCCCCATACACGAGTTCTACCTCAGCCTGATGAAGGGCCCCGCCTCTGTGGCCCGAAACGTTGCTATTTAAATTTACCACTGGTGTTGAATATGCAAATAAAATAATTTTCTAATAAGCATCAATTGGTGTGCTGTCTCTGACTCTGCAAAATACCTACCTGTACCCCCCAAGGTGGGAGGAGGTAACCTCAATTGACGAGCACCCGGAACATAAAATCCATTGAAGACGTGTGCTGTGGTCATCTATACAAACCCAGTTAAGCAGGACTGGGGACATGTGACTGCTGAGGCCAAGGAATGGCTGCAGTGGTACATGTGATGATGGAGGGGATGTCAGGGAACTGCATGCAGTGGAGACAGCAGCCTGGAAGAAGTGTGTGGGGGTGGGGGGACTTTTTTACTTTACTGTAGACAACTGTTAACCAATTCTAAAGTTACAGACTGGCCAACCTCCTCCACAGGGATTCTAACTCCATAATAAAATGGTGCCGAACCAGTCACAACCTGTAAAGGCCAGTGTTTACAATGCATCTACACATAACTACTTGTGGATTGTACCTTCTCCTTGACCCTGTCCATCTGCACCTACAAGACAAGATAAATAGTGGCCATTAACACACGTTCAGTGAAGGAACAGTCTGCAGGTCTTCACATTACTTTCCAGTTGGGAAGCAAAGCAGATTTCAGGAGCATGCATGGTATGTTAGAAGAGTGGAAGCAGAATTACAGGCAGTCAGCAGAATTAGGTGGACTATAGTGATCGCCAGTGAAAAGTGAAACCCTCCAACATAGATTTTAGTTAAGACACACCTAGAGGTCTATTGAGGAATTCTATTCTCAGCAATTCCCTAAAGCACCCCAATAATAATAATAATAATAATAATTATTATTATTAATAATAATCCTGGACCCATCTGTGTCTTTAGTGGAACAGAATACAGGCTGCTGTAAAAGATACGAGATCCTGATCCTTCATTAGGGTATTGCTGACTCAGCGATTCCACAATATAAAACTTTAAAAGGTCTCAGAAGGAGGCAGTTAGTTTTTGAAGGCTTCAGGGGTGAAGCTGACACAGTATACAGAGATGAGGAGAAGCATGGAGACATACCAGATGATGGTTGCATTGCACGACCTAGCAAAGGTTGCAAGCAAAATACACGCATGATTAGAAAAAGCAAATGACATCATGTTAACAGGACTACAAGCGATCAGTCATGTCTGAAATATTAAGCATCTGGATGCATGTGAATAAATGGTTAATACAGGGGTGAATTGTATTACTCCTTTCAATTCAATTACTGGGTACAGAATTTCAAGGGGCAAAAAAAATAAAAAAATCACTTGTCATGGATGTGAATAAAAACCAGCTTTGGCCAAGTGACAAACTATTTAAGAAAACCTGTCTACAAGTGCAAGCGTGCAGTTCTGCATTGGCTGTAGCAGCATCATCAGCATTGCCATTAAGCGCGGCTCATTTTTATGATCAAAGCCTGTACAGCTTAGGGTGGGTTCACATCACGTCTTATGCCTCCGTTTGACGTATACGTTAGAGAAAAAAAATAAAAATATATTATATAAAATATATACGCAGCAGACCACGGTCTTGTATCCTGCAGAGTCTACGGTGAACAGATGCCACAGTATGGTCTCAGTCTAAGGCAGGGAAGGCCAACCTGCAGCTCTCCAGCTGTTGCAAAACTACAACTCCCAGCATGTCTGAAACTTTCAGCTTACAGCAGGGCATGGTGGGAATTGCAGTTTTACAACAGCTGGAGAGCCTCAGGTTCGCCATCCCTGGTCTACGGCATCCGGGAAAAACATGATGTGAACCCACCCTTACACATTGTTAATGCTCAGCTTTCTTGTAAAGCGCAAGCTTTCATGGTGCAAGGAAACATTTGCCACCGCATTCCAGCCCATCTTTAATAAAAGGTATCTGTCATTTACCACTTGGCTTATCATCATGTCCTGCAATAAAGAAGCAAAAAAAAAAAAAAAAACAACTCCCATTAAAATAGATGTGTGTATAGCGGTATACTCTACGGGGGGCGACTGATAGAGATTTCTGATCACACAGTCCAGGAATATCCTTTATACCTGCCTTTTTCAGTTCAGAGACTGACAGAATTCTGCCACTAGAGGGCACACCATCTAACCGTCAGCATGGCAACCCATAGAGAATCAGGAATCTATTCTAGAGAGTCAGAATTCTTGAAAAAATTTGGACTATAAAAAAAAAATAAATCAGGTTTGTAGCTGACTCGAGAGAGCAGGAGACTATGTAAACCATTCACTGTCACTTTTTTTGGTGTCAGTTTTGTGCAGAATCTGATACAGGATTGGTATCTGTACAGAGGGCATCCAGAGACACATCTATGGGTGCCCCATCATACATACTGTACATAGTATTAAAGGGGTTATCCAAAGACATTCCCCCCAATGGCCAGGCCCCTCATATAGATTATACTTACGCTGATCCCCAGAACCCACGCAGCTTCTGATGCCAGATGTTTTCATCCACACGATGGGGAGGTGCAGAGGCAGCCATGCGGGGATCAGGAGGGATGCAGGTGCTGGGGAGCGGGGCAAGTATAATCTATATGTGGGGCATGTTTTATACTTACCCTGCTCCCCATCACCCGCGTCACCTTTGATCCCTGCTACTGGCTGCCCCCCCCCCCCCGTCACCAGATGTTTTGATCCGCATGACGAACAAGGTGCAGCGGCGGCCGTGTGGGGATCAGGAGTGACATGGGTGCTTGGTATAATCCATATGAGGGACATGTTTTAAACTTTGGATAACCACTTTAAAGTTACAGAGCAGTGTGGATGAAGTCTAAGTATGTTCCCTATGAGGGCACGCCCAGAAGCGTACACAGTATACAGTCTAGTTCCCACTGCTTCTGGGTAGCCATTAAGGTCTGTGATTTTCACAGAAATTATTGTGTTCTCTTTTATCTGAGGAGGATGTAATACTAATAATCCTAATTACCATCCTCGTTACAAAGGGAAGCAAACACCTACTCATCTCCACAGACAATGGAATGAAGCTCACAAATATTACAGACGGAGCTCAGCGTCATATAATCCTTCTAAGTGTCTTATCTGCCATGCTATTCAGCTTGAGGTCCCATCTTCTCAGTGAGTCATCTAATATGGGGAATCACAAGGTTTTCCTGGATGTAGGATGCAGAAGGTGCCACCTTTAGGTCAGTACTTAGCGATTCCAGTGTCAAAAGCCAGGGGTTTATTAAATGGCTTGTCCAAGATTTGGTGTAAAATAATAGTATGTGACCGCTGCAGCCATTCACTTGCCTCAACTGCGTACCTTTGAGGTCAGTGATTGGCTGCAGCAGTCATGTGTTGCCGACCTAAAATCAGGACTGAAGCCCTGGAAATGGTGGATAGGACTGGGAATGACAGTGCTGGAGCGGAGGGCAAGTCAACGGGTCAAGACAGCTTATTTTGTTATTTTATGCCAGCCCCTTCCTGTGCCCAGATGTTATGATTTGGGATCCCAGCAGATCAGACATGTATACTCTATCCATATGAACAACCCCTTTCAGTTTCTCATGAATACATTTCTTTTAAAATGAAGACCACTCCAGCCCCCATCCATTTCGTAAGGATTACATTTACAGGACAGGTTTATCACCCAGAAGAGTGTGGTACCAGTACCAGCCACTAGGTGGAGCAGTGAATGAAGTTCCTGGAGATAAACCATCAGCAAAAGTATTATGACAGTGGAAGAGGTCTGCTGCTGAGGCTCCAAATAGAAAGCAAGCAGAACATTAACAAAAATCCCAATAAGCCCCAAGAAGGTGTGAGGCATGTTCTGTGGCATATGGTGAGGCACAACTCTATACTATTCCAGAAATTCCTATATATACCAGTTCCTATGACAGCCCAGGGATCATCAATAAGATATTCATAAAGTAATGACCACTATCCAGAGAGAGTGCCTGTCTTCTCCTGGGCTGTCTGCAGAGAGTAAACCATGCGTGTGTGATTGCTTTCCATTGAAATTTAAAGGGTGGCCTCACTTCAGCAAAATGAATATATATCTCTTATGTAGAGAAAGCACAAGAGCGGCTGCCACTATTTCCTATAGTGTGCAAGCACGGCCACCGCTTCTGGATTGCAGGGTGGTCTGTAACCATGGAAACAAGCAGCGTATAATGTGATGGAAAAATGAATCCAGCCAGCAAAGGAGGCAATATGGAGAATCACAATACATTAGTAAGTGCCTTGTGCAGCTTTCCCTACATAATAAATGCCATTTGCTGAAGTGAGAGAACCCCTTAAGGGATATATCGAAACTGTTGAGTAACAGCACATAGATACATAAATGAGATGGATTTAGAGTACATTCACACGACACTATGTGTTTTGCAAGGCGCAAAAAACGGATAATGGTCGTGTGTGTTCCGTATTTTGCCAAACACACACGGCCAGCCCTAAGACAGAAATGTCTGCAATTGCGGACAAGAATAGGCAAGTATAGGACATGCTTATCTTTTTATCAGGGGCGAAAAACGGAAGTACAGATGCAGACAGCACATGGGATTTTGAAATGAATGGGTCCGCATGCGTTGCGAAACCCATAAATATGGTCGTGTGAATGCACCTTGAAGATTCAGTATCCCTTTAACAGGAGAACGCCATCTAATATCAATGTCAAAGTTCATTACAAGAGCGCAGTCCACATTACACAGCTATGACGGCTATTAGATGAGGCCCATGTTGCTAAGTAATATACAAAAACAGGAAGACAAACAGTCCACAGTGTGGTATGTGACGGCTGCATTATTCACCAAGGAAATCCTATTCTCTAACGTGTGCTGGAAATATCAGAAGTCACTGCCAGCACTAGTAACTGTCCTACACACATTATGGGGGGTAGAGATATTTATCTTCACGTGTTTCTTGTCATTAGATAAATCTCTGTTTCGGCTTTTTTTTTTTTTTTGACATTCATTATTTGCTTGCACCAGAAAGAGGAGATGTTTGTGCCACGCCCAACACTTTTCAGTCTAAACCAAATGGGGCTAACTTTTGGGCACAATTATTAAAGTGTCTTCTGGGCTCGCATGGTGGTGAACAGGAATTCATGTGTTAATAAAGATATTTCATGTATGTATACACATCTTACCTCTAGGGTCCTCAGGGCCAAGTTCACCAAGATCACTGTCACCAATATCTAAATAGGAAAAAGACCCAAATCATTGGCCACGATTAGACAGACAATTCGGGAACATCTATGCTTATGACTATGTTGTGCCAGTATTCTATTATTCCTACTAGAAACGTCTAAATAATTTGCCAGCAGTCTACAATAAAGTTTCAGCTGGGTGTCACCAGTTAGGGATGTGCGAAAGCACAGTCTGACACTGCTAATACAGATTGAATAGTGTCAGAGTGTGCAGGGTCACACCCCCAACTAGTAACACCCAGTTGGACCCTTATTACAGACTGCTGGCAAGTTATTTAAACATGTCTAGTTGGAATAATAAAGAAATAGCACAGCCGAATGTGAAAAGATGTTCTAGAATTTTTACTATATAGGGAACACAAGTTGTTACTAAAACAGACATGTCCACTCCGTGTAATAAGGATTTTAATACCGTTAGTGCTCCCCAGGTCAGTGCCGTGGATCGCAAATTGCGGTCCACAATGCACGGGCACCGATCATGTGCCCACCATTCACTTGAATGGGGTCTGTGATCTACATCCTTTTTTGCAGTTCGGAGGCATGGACAGAAAACCCATGGAAGCACCACAGAGTGCCTCCGTTTCGCACCACATGATGGAGATCGCAGACCCATTTAAGTAAATGCATCCGTCATATGGTGCGCACGCGGCCGGTGCCCGTATATTGCGGACACGCTGTTTGTGGGCTGCAATACGGGCATGGCCTGGCAACGGCTGTGTGCATGAGCCCTTACTCGCATCCTTTTAATTACACTGGCTGATGACAAGTACTGCAGAAAAAGTTTATAATTAGCTCAGACTAGTCATCCGGGTGGAACTGTTGGAACGGTCATGTAGTCCTTGCTGTATTCACACCCATGACATGGCACAGAGGGTCTATGGTAGTAGAATCACTGCTGAAATCTTGCATATGTTCTGCTGAGATTCTGTCTACCAGTCTCTGGTGCATGCCCAGTGCAGATGAAGCTGAAGTACGTACCCCTGCCTTCTCCATGTATGCTGGGGGGCAGGAATCTATGGGGCGTGCACAAGACTACAGCAGTCATTCTGCAGACATCAGAAATGCAGAACTGGGTGTGATCACAGTAGGGATTGTGTGACAGACATGAAAGGCTCTGACCAGATGACTTATGCACTGTGGCTTTATAGCCAACATAACAAAGCATATTACAAAAAAATATTACAGAGCTCCAAAAAGTCAGCTGACAAGTTCCCTTTAAAGGGTTGTCCGACCCAAGTTCCCCAAAGCCCTTGAATGTGTTAAAATAACATAAGATTGCATACTCACCGCTTAACCTCCAGTCCGTGATTACAGGCTGCAGCAGTGATGTAGCCTTGTATGGCATGACTACTGCAACCAATCACTGCTGAGGCCAGTGATCGGCTGCAGCGGTCATATGCCATATATGGCTAAGTCACCTCAGCCGCCTGTAAACCCAGACTGGCGGGAAGGACTGGAGCGGCATCACTGCAAATGGTGGGGGATTAAAGGGGTTACCCAGGAGTACAAAAATTTCAAAAAGCCACAGCAATGCTTATTATATGGATAAAGATAATGCAACACCTTTTTGTGTGTTTGTTGCTTCTTTAGACTCCCCGTTCCTCCAGCTCACGCTATTCCTTGTCCTTAGACACTTCCCGGTCAGGGATGCGCTAGTTCTTCTTCAGGCTGCCCTTCTTAGCATCCACTCACTACACTTAACACTTCTCAGACTTGCCCAGTATACTCCTCTCTCACTCCTTGCCCACTACATGCCCATCCTACCCCTGTTCCTTATAATCCTGTCCACAGTTTATTTATTGGTTGCATTTCATATAAGTGTACATACATTTACATGTAAGTATCAGTCTTGCCAGTTCTATGGCAAAACCATTACAACTTGCACTGTACATAAACGTAGACACAACCTACTTTCTACCCCACCTTCCTGTCGCCACCGAATGCACTGAATAAAGACTGCAGAGGTGCTGTCTGTACCTACCTACTTGCCATAAGATAGGTAGGTCCAGATAGCGGAGGCTGGATGACGTTCAGTCTTTCAACTGCACATGCGCAGTCTTTAGTCGTTGCAAATGCGCTGTTGTGGACCAGGGCTAAAGACGACAATAACAGCAACAGGTAATTGTAGGAGGAATCAAGCGAGCACAGATCACGTGTCCAATGAAGGGTACATGATCAGCAGGCAGACCAGATTCAAACTAGTGGGGTCACATGATCAGATCAGGCTCTCAGCAAAGTAAAGGGTCCATTCAGACGTCCACAAGTGTTTTGTGGTCTGCAAATTGCGGATCCGCAAAACATGGACACCGGCACTATATAGAAATGCCTTATCTTGTCCGTGGCTGCGGACAAGAATAGGACATGTTGTATTTTTTTGCGGAGCGACAGAACGGAAGTGCATTGAAAATGAATGGCTCCGCACCAATTCTGCAAATTTGCGGAATGGATGTGAACTCATTTTCCAGACGTGTGAATGGACTTGAAGGGATTTTTACAGTTTGTAAATTAAAAAAGTGGATGAAGTTGGCATTAGGATATGTTGTAAAAATAAAAAAAAAGTTACTCCTGGAAAACCCCTTTAAGTGGTGAGTATTCAATCTTTTAATATTTAAGCACATTTAGCGACTTTGGGGAACTTTAAAATAAATTGGACAATCCCTTTAAGCAGATGCTCTTCCCCACGGTCTATAGGTTAATCCAGCCCTGCTTTCTTGCTAGCAGGGCTGTGGAGTCGGAGTCATGGAGTCGGTGACCATTTTGGTGGAGTCAGAGTTGGAGTCGGTATAAAATGGACCAACTCCGACTCCTAAAATATATAATAAATTGGTACAGTTAGTTGAATGCAGTATGTGCTGAATATATTTTCATAAGAATTTGGGAACATGATGAAATGTCCTATAAATGTCTGTTCTATTCCTGGGACTTCTCTGTGTTTACCGCAGGCCCAGTGACGTCACGACTAGTATCACTGGCCTGGGCGGGGCTAAGCTCAGGTCACATGAATGGAGCTTAGCCGCGCCCAGGCCAGTGATAGTAGTCGTGACGTCACTGGCCTGCGGTAAACACAGAGAAGGCCGCGGGGCTCCTGCAGCGCCGCTACCTTCTCAAACAGCTGATCGGCAGGGGTCCCCGGGTGTCGGACCCCCGCCGATCAGATGCTGATGATCTATCCAGAGGATAGATCATCAGTTTGAAAAAACTGCAGAACCCCTTTAAAGTTATCACAAACATGCTCCATGTATGAGGGAGTCATAGTCGGATTGGGAGTCGGAGTCGGGAGTCAGGGGAAATTGAGGAGTCGGGAGTTGGAGTCGGGGCTTTGGCTTACCGACTCCACAGCCCTGCTTGCTAGACATCAACAATGCCAGGTTAGCTCCTTTTCCAATGATTTGCAAAAATCTGCTTAGTTTTACTTATATTATGCATCAGACCCCCCACCCCCCCAGATATTCCTCAGTACTATAACTAGTAGTGAGGCAAGCAGACGGGAACTGTACTTACCTTTACCACCACCACCTCCACCACCTTGACCTGGTTGAGGTTTGTCAGCTGGTTTGTTGTGAATATCTTTAAAATAAATACAAAAAAAAAATACAAAAATGAAGACCTGTCAGATACAGCCGACCCTGATTCTGTAAGTGAGTTTGTCTTACATATATAGAGGTGCCTACTGAAAAAGGCTCCCTGATTTAGCCACCAAGATATGATGACAAAGGGGTTTCGCAAATTATTTCTTTTAATTTAAAAGGGTTGTCTGACACACGCCAAGTTTTCACCCAGGCAGCCCCCTGCTCCAATGCTCTCCTTTGCTGAATCGCGCAGGACAAAGGGATTTTATGGAGTCCCGGCGACGTACCGGGCTCTCCATAAGGACTGCGAGGGAGAGGCTTCCACCCAGCAGAGAGCCCAGTGATGTCACCGGGAAGACTGTTGGGCGGAAACAAAACAACCCTTACCGTGCACAATCCAGCACAGGGCAAGGGAGAGCATCGGAGCACGAAGTGCTCTGAACCCGGACAACCCCATTAAAAGCCAGAAAATCCATTAGAATAATTAAGACATCTTATACTTCCTCTCCCAAACCAGTTGTTTTTGGGCCGCTGTGCATCATCCCTGCTAGGCTTTGTTTTTTCTGACTGCAGCAGTGACGTATTCATATACTGCACATGACCACTGCCGCCATTCACTAGCTTCGTGGTCTTGTGCCATATACCACTAAAGCTAGTGATTGGCTGCAGCAGCTTTGTGATTTATATGGGCATGTCATCCCTGCAGCTAAAACATGACATCATGGCTGCAGCAGCAGGAGGAGCAGCAGTGCTAGAACAGAAGGTATTAGGGAATGTAAGTATTACATTTTTTATTAGTCTAATAGTTTTCTTGCCTAGAAAAATAACTCTTGTAAATGAGGTAAAGCATGCATAAACCTCCCAAGCACAAGAGGTGCAGCAGTGCTTCTCAGAGTGCCTTGCACCATTGGCTTGTGCAGCCTGTGAAGTACTGATCTTATGTACTTTCTATGGATCCACACTCTGCATGCTGCAGAGCAGAGCCGTTGTAAGCCTAAAGGTGCAGAGCTCTTTGAGAAGAACTTCTGCACCTTCTGTGCTTTTATTGTACATTGGATTTCTTATTATAAATGTTAATCTTCGAACAATTTTTAGGGCACTAAGGGGTTGTGCAAGAGTGGGATAAACAGGGGAGGGGCTTACATTACCACAGCCAATCACTAGCCATGGAAGAGACTGGATACCCTTGCGTCAAGAGACCATTTGTCACAATGTAACGGGAACCGTCACCGCCATGGAAGGCAATTTGTTGCAGTGGATGACAAAAAGGATGTTTAAAGCAGGGTAGCCCATTGGAGTAACGCCAAGAAGCAGGTAAGAAAATTTCCTTTTACAGGTCCAGCCAAGTGGAGGAGTTTGGCAACCCCCGCACCCCTCCCATTCATTCATTCATGCACAACCCCTTTAAAGCGGAACAGAGAATCACTTTTTGAATGCTCACTAGATGATGCTACCATAACTCAGAAGTAATTTTCATTTTCTTGATCTTATCCAGCTCTGTGCAGCACCTATGTTCTCATGCTACCAGGGCTTGCTTTGGGTAGGATTACCAGTGTAAAGGACTATAGTTTCCTTGATCACTCTCTCTTGTCTCAGACATTGCCTGCATGAACCTCTAATACAAGGTGTAAGGTTATGCTGTAATTACTATCTTCACAGACAACATAGAGGCACTGCTCTTCAGTTCACTATGAAACACATCTCCTCCAGAAACTGGAAGGGAGAGAGGAGAGCCAGAAAAGAGCGGAGATAGCAGGCAGAGACTAAAGGCTGTATTAGACACCCTGATCAAGCAGACTATTGTCAGGATCATCAGGGCAGGAATCTGCCCATGTAATACACCCTTAGGACAGGTTATGTGATGTCCTGTACTTCAGGGACAGGGAAGATAATCACGTGTTCTGAATACAGAGTGTCACACAAGCAGAAGAAACACCAGGAGCATGGTGATGTGGCTTCATGAGATTGGCTTATGTAGGCTCCTCAGCTACAGAGAGTACATTAGTAAGTGATAAATCATACCATAGTTAAACAAGGTGCAAATACTTTTCCTGACAAACCCCCTTAAACATTTTTTAAATTATATAGCTCCAGAATGCATATATAAAACGGTCAGCCTTGTGGCTTATAGGGAAGTGACACAAGAAGCCACCTCCACTTTCCAGCACCACGATCAGCATTGATTGCAGTGTGGGTTAAATGGCCAATACCTAAGTTTTCCCAGTCCTGGCTGTGCAGACAACCCAGAAGGTGAGCACTCATTTTCACTATCATGCACACTTATGTCAGGATGTGGGAGGAGATTCCTTGCCTTACATGTTAAAGCTGGTTTCTCTATCTATTAAGCTCCCTGCAATAGCAGGCAGACCCACAACCACCCCATGATCCTGCAAGGTATTTCCCTAAGCTAGACAGCCTCATAAAAGCTGGCTAAAGAAGTAAACATTGGGTCATGGAGCCAAATCTTTAATTTATAGAGGTATAGCTGTACTTGGCTATCTTCGGCAGTCACAGAGAATGAATGGAGTAGAAGGAAGCATTTATCTTGGTAGTACGGGGCCAAAAATCTCAGATCAGTTAAGGTCTCCATCGTTGGTTATCCCCCCATGCGCGCACAAAAGGGTTTGGCCTTAAGCTACTTGAACAGTAGTGTAAAATAAAACTACATTTTCCAAGTCTGACAGAACAGTCTATTGTACAACATATACACACACAAAATTACAATTATTACCATCTTCTCCTCCAATAGCATCTCCCAAATTAAAGCCATCTGTGGAAAAAAAAAAAAAAAAAAGGATTACCCTAAATATGGGACTCATAATGGACATTTTAGAGATGGACCCTAAAAAAAAAAAAAAAAAAAAAAAAAAAACCGTATAGCTTTGTGTACAAAATAAAATAAAATGGGAAGCAGCACTATCCAACATTGGGTGCAATTCCTTCAGAGACCGGGGACCAAGGTCTGTAGCAAGCATATAGAAAAAGGAAGGCAGCACTCCAGGTTCTTGATAATAACCAGTGGTTTACTCACCCATCCAGCAACGTTTCAATTGCCCAATGCAATTGAAAAAGATTGCATTGGGAAATTGAAACGTTGCTGGATGGGTGAATAAACCACTTGTTATTATGAAGAATCTGGAGTGCTGCCTTCCTTTTTTATATACTTTGTGTACAATTAGCTTCTTACATGCTTGGCTTTACAGAAGCTCCTACATCAGGTCACACTTGTGCTCTGCTGCTCCATTCATTCTCTATGGGACTGCTGGAGATGGTCAAGTACAGCGCTCTATTACCACCAGTCCCAAAGAAGAAAAAAAAAAAAATGGAGCAGCAGTACACAAGTCCAACTTGCCGGTCCATTCATTCGGGGAAACAGAACCCCTATTCTCAGGATCCCCCACAACCAGAAACGTATTCCCTATCCAATGGAAACTAAAAGCTTGGCACAATGCCTTTCATATGTGGGGGAAGCAACCATTTCCTAAAACCGACAAATTCAGAAAGGTGGGCTTTAAAGGAACAGTAAACCTAAAATACAGCGCCTATAAAACTAAAGCTCATAAACCAGCTGCTCGTATAATGTACAAGTATGGAAAGGTTTCTTCAGTTTCTCATAGTTGAGGGAAACTAGTCTTTAAGGGGCAGATATTTCTCTGAATGTTCTTTCTTGGCCACTTCCAGAGAACAAAAGATTGTACTAAAATACCCAGCAAAAACCGACCTCGATAGGCCCTTGTTTGTCATCCTTTTACAGTCCGTTCTGTTAGTCTTTGGCAATTAGGTCAAGTAAATTTAGTGCCCTAATGTAAAATATAAGCGTGGAGTAGAAAATACTTACCATCATCTCCACCTGGTTGAGGTTTTGGAGTTGGCTTCTTGGGTATGCCTTAAAGAAAAGAAAAAAAAAAAAGCTATTCTTGGGCAGGTACTGGGAAGAAAGAGAAGATAACACTATAAAATCAAAACACAGTACTGGCTAGCCTGTTCTCATTATGTATGCTGTGCCATACTCTTGGGGAAGACGCAACAAGCAAGACATTTATGGCCGATTCCACCAATGAGCCACAGAGGTCTCTAGCGCATAATACACTTAAACAATATGGTAAAGTGGTTTTCTGGAGAGATAATTAAAAAATGAGGGACTCTTAAAAAAAAATTGCTATAGATCTGCATTGAATATTATTTACTTTTTACATGCATTGCTTTACAGAGGACCTCCCAGCATCTGACACCTCAGGTCACACTTGTGTCTGCTGCTCTATTCATTCTCTATGGGACTGCTGGAGATGGTCAAGTACAGAGCTCTGCTATTGTCGGCAGTCCCACAGAGAATGAATGGGGCAGCAGCACACTCCTGGTCCAATTCATATGGAACCCCTGTTTTCTGGATTAGAAAAGTATCCCCTATTCTACGGCTAAAAGCTTGGGAGAATCCCTTGCATTTATGGGGAAAGCGAGCATTTACTAAAATCGAAATAAAAGCAGACAGATGTTCTTTAAAGAAACACTAAACCCAAAATACAGAGCATATAAAATTAAAGCCCATAAAGAGCTGCTCATACAATGTACAAGTATGTATGGAAATGTTTCTTCAGTTTCCCATGCTTGAGGTAAACCAGCGTTTAAGGGGGACTTTATCTCCAGGCATTCGTAAAATGGCCACTTCCAGACTGTAAAAGACCGTACTGAACTGACCTCCATTATGTTTGTTCTGTTTTTCATTGTAAATTAGGGCAATAAATTTAGTGTCGTAATGTAAAACATACTGTAGTGTTGAAAATACTTACTATCACCTCCACCTGGTTGAGGTTTTGGCGTTGGCTTCTTGGTTATGTCTTTAAAAAAATAAATAAATAAATAAATATGAAACCGATACAATATCATTGGATTTCTCAGGCACTGTAGATCCACGCCTGTGGAAGCAATGTCATGGCAATTACGGTACATAGGTATTGAGTAGCCTTTTCTCATTCCAGTGTAGTACAATCTAGTTTTCCTGTACCATCTCCTACTCTCAGGGTAGACCTTGGAAGTAAGACATCTCCGACCAATATGCCATAAAGGTCTCTAGCGGATCATACTGCACTTCAACATTATGTTGGAGTGAGTGGCTCTCTCCCCCTCTCCCGAGTGGCTCTCTCCCCCTCTCCCGAGTGGCTCTCTCCCCCTCTCCCGAGTGGCTCTCTCCCCCCCCTCCCTCTCCGGAGTGGCTCTCTCCCCCCCCTCCCTCTCCGGAGTGGCTCTCTCCCCCCCCTCCCTCTCCGGAGTGGCTCTCTCCCCCCCCTCCCTCTCCGGAGTGGCTCTCTCCCCCCCTCCCTCTCCGGAGTGGCTCTCTCCCCCCCCTCCCTCTCCGGAGTGGCTCTCTCCCCCCCCTCCCTCTCCCGGAGTGGCTCTCTCCCCCCCTCCCTCTCCGGAGTGGCTCTCTCCCCCCCTCCCTCTCCGGAGTGGCTCTCCCCCCCCCTCTCTCTCCGGAGTGGCTCTCCCCCCCCCTCTCTCTCCGGAGTGGCTCTCTCCCCCCCTCTCTCTCCGGAGTGGCTCTCTCCCCCCCTCTCTCTCCGGAGTGGCTCTCTCCCCCCCTCTCTCTCCGGAGTGGCTCTCTCCCCCCCTCTCTCTCCGGAGTGGCTCTCTCCCCCTCTCTCTCTCCGGAGTGGCTCTCTCCCCTCTCTCTCTCCGGAGTGGCTCTCTCCCCCTCTCCGGAGTGGCTCTCTCCCCCTCTCTCTCTCCGGAGTGGCTCTCTCCCCCCACTAATTCCTGGTCCTGGCTTGACACACAGGAAGTAGCTTGGAACGCCCAATCAGCCAGTCACTGGCTGAGACCGGTCACTTCTGGGGCCAGTAACTGGTTGAGCAACACTTACAGCTATTTCATCTGTGTCAGGCCAGGACCAGCACTGGAACGACAGCAGAGCGTTCAAACAAATATAAAAATATACTCCCCCAACCCTGGGACAAACCATTGAAAATTGCCATGTGCCATTTAGAGGTCTGACAGCTGCTCCTTAACCTTACATCATAAACCAGCAGCTTGTCACTATTACTCTGTAATCGTGATCGCTGACAGCTTGCAGCCCATTGGTTCCTCCTTAGCAATGGCCTACAGGTCGACTTTTAAAACATGCAGCAAATCTCAGGGACTGAACATGTGCTTGGGGGTATAGATCCACCCAGGAACACTATTTGTAAATGGCAATGTAAAGAGCTCCAAAGTTACTGGACCTAAAAATGACAATGCTAAAAAGTGGACATTCAAGGTCAATTCCTATCTCATGACCATGACTGGCCATACACAGTGAAATGTATTCCAACTGATACTGATGCGCTGGGAAGAAAAGGAAAAATCTATTGAAAAAAAATAAAATAAATAGGAATATAAAGTAAAAGTGATCTGTGAAGAACAAGTAAAAATCATACTTAGGCTACTTTCACACTAGCGTTTTTAAATTCCGGTATTGAGTTCCGTTATAGGGGCTCAATACCGGAAAAAAACGCTTCAGTTTTGTCCCCATTCATTGTCAATGGGGACAAAACTGAACTGAAGACAACGGAATGCTCCTGAAAGCATTCCGTTCCGTCTTCAGACCGGAGGACAAACCGCAGCATGCTGCGGTTTGCTCTCCGGTCCAGGCATCCGCACCAAGACGGATCCGGAATGACCCCCAATGCAAGTCAATGGGGACGGATCCGTTTGGTGTGGACACACCAGTAATCCGGATCTGTCCTCCATTGATTTCCAATGGGGGTCATTCCGGATCCGGCATACATACACACAGACATGCATACATACACACAGACATACAAACAAACATACAGACATACATACAAACATACAGACATACATACATACATACTCACATACTCCCGGGACGCCGGCAGAACGTCTTCACGCGCCTCCTGCGCGCTGCGATGACATTTCCCCACTGCGCCCAGCAGAGGGCGCTGTGGGGAATCGTCATCACTGCGCGCAGGAGGCGCGTGAAGACGTTCTGCCGGCGTCCCGGGAGTATGTGAGTATGTATGTATGTCTGTATGTTTGTATGTATGTCTGTATGTTTGTTTGTATGTATGTCTGTGTGTTGTTTTTGTGTGTCATGTGTGGGGCCGGAGCGCTGCTCCGGCTCCACACATGTATAGCGTTAGCACGGATCCGTCGGCACCCTTTAGGTGCCGGATCCGTGCTAACGCTAGTGTGAAAGTAGCCTTACCAAGTCCACCCGCGTGATCATCAAAATTAAAGCCTGTAACAAACCAAGAAAGCAAAGAGAAGATAAAGAACATCTGATATCAAAATGCTGTTTGTATATATTCTTCTGAGAGGTGAACCCAGAGAGACTTCACTGCCTCTACAGTCAGTGGATTCTCCTCCGGGAGGGTTTTTTATGGGAACAGAAAAACGTAAAAGCACCACTGACTTGAATCTAGCTGTATGTAAAGAAGCTGAACACATAAAAGCACATTCAAAAAGATTAAAAAACAAACTGAATACTCACAAAGGACTATACCCCAACATTGGTGATAACTGTTCATAAAAGGTCAGTGGCATTCACATTTTTCATGTTTCGTATTTGAAGTTGTGTTTCATCACATTTGCGACACAACTGTCAATTAACCCCTTAAAGGAAAACTCCCGCAAAAATTTTTTATTCTTTGACCTGTTAGAAAGGTACATGATGTAATCTGTAGTGAAAGCAATCTTCTTATCAGAGACTGTATCTGTGGGTTATCTCCTCCCTTCTAATCCTCAGCTGTGTCATGTGACCAGCGATCAGACTTTCCAAATAACACAGCATCTTATGGGTGGACAGGTCGAAAGTCAGTTTCTCTATGTATTCCTATTGGAGCCTCAATGTCAGTCTCATAGGAATAAATAGAAAAGTAACTGGCTTCATGTCCTGTGTCAGTTGGAGATCAGAGAGTTGGTCACATGACAGTAAAAAATTGGAAGGGAGGAGATAACTGCGAATTACAGTCACTGATGAGAAGATTACATTAATTACAGGTTACATCAAGTACTTTTCTAACAGGTCAGAGAATAAAGGTTTTTGCAGGAGTGCTTCTTTAACCCTTTCGATACACATACACATGTACAGAGCTGGAGCAATAGGCAAACATGCTGCCAGCTGCACGTTTCAAACAGCAGAGACCTGCCGCTAATTACCACAACCAGCCGACTGCGGTAATTAAAGGCTTTAGATGCTGTGATCAACTGAGATCAAAGCATGCGCTTCCGGGCATCCTGCGGCCAATGGGTATGTCGGTAGTTGCTTTGAATGCGCTGGATCTCGCTGAGGAGATCTCGAGCATACATGCTGCACCAGGTGGCAGGCCAACATAAGAAATGAGCAATAAACAGATTTTATAGGCTGATATATGAGCTTCAAAATCATTAAAACAGTGGAGGAAATGTGTTTTTATCCCGATTCCATCCCATTTGGAATTTGTTTACCACTTCCCATAATTAATGGTGTCATTAGAAAGTACAACTTGTCCCGCAAAAAAAATAAGCCCTTATACAACTATGTGAACGGAAATCTAAAAAAAAGCTACGGCTCAAGGAAGATAGGGAAGAAAAATGAAAACGCAAAAACAAGAAAGCCTCCGGTTAAGGACTAAAGATGTACATCATGGGTTCCAAGGGAATGTAGTCTTCCCCATGATTGTGTCGCCTACTGAACCAGACTAAAGGACCTTTTTAAAGGCTTAGGAAGCCTTTGCAAGTGTTTTGGGTTAATTATTCTAATTTTCCGAGATAATGAATTTTGGGTTTTCCTTGGCTGTAAGCCATAATCATCAACATTAACATAAATAAAGGCTTGAAAAAGTTCACTCTGTTTGTCATGACTATATAATCTATGTGTTTCACTTTTTAACTGAATTACTGAGAAAAAAAACAACAACAACCTTTTGATGATATTCTAATTTATTGAGATGCTGCATTGTGAATGCTATAAAAAAATTTAACCCAAGAAAACAAAGGCAGAAATGTACTCAACCCCATGAATATTTTTGCTGCGTGTCAGACCCCCAGTGGTCTGATATTGATGGTCTATCCTGAGCACAGTCAACAAGAAATATGTATTATAGATTATAACAGAAATTGGATTTGCAAAGAGAAGAAAGATTCAGGGATTATACAACTTACCATCTAAAATATCTGGAGTATGAGCACCTGGTTGGGGTTTTAAAGTGGGCTTCACCTCTGTGGGGGAACAAAAAGTTATCATATCCTTTAGGATACATTCACATAATAAAGAATAACATTTTAGTTCATTTAGGAAAAAAAAAATACTGGGGCAGATTAGACTGGCGCCTCCTAGGTCAGTTTTAGTAAAAGGTGTGCTGGAGTAAGATGCGCCAAATGTATTACGAGACACAAGACGCTAGGAGTCGGTGCAGAGTTCAGCTGTAATTTACGCCAGTTTCTGGTATAAATTGTAGCAGATTTGGAGGGTCATGGGACGTCCCACCACTGTTCTCGAGAAGACCAAAAAGTAGCAAATTATGGCAGACATATGGCATGCCTCGTAACCTGCAACTTTTTTACGACATTATGGTGGTGTGAACACATTGATAAATCTCCCTGAATGTGGTTATTATTGGTTTAAATGCTGTCGATAATTTGTTTATTTTTAAAACGTTTAAAAATTATTTTTAAAAATGTTTTTTCCTGCTTCATCTGTACAGACAATGCAGCAGGGCATAGGTGCTCTATGGCTGTTGCAAAGAATGGATGTTAAAGAAGACCCGTCACCACAAAAGACAATGCAATCTGAAAGCAGTATGCTATAGAGCAGGAGGAGTTGAGCAAATATATTTTTATAGGAAAAGATTCAGTAAGACCTGTAATTTATACATTAACTAGCTGAAGGACCTGGCTTCGCCCGGGTATATTTAATTTATTTCTTTTACTGTTTGTGTGTGTGTATGTCGTTAAAAGATATCGAGAGTGCCCTCTACAGTGCCTGCCCATTTAACAGTGACCTCTACAGCGACCCGCCCCTTTAACAGAGATCTCTACAGCGGCCCGCCCCTTTAACAGAGACCTCTACAGCAGCCCGCCCCTTTAACAGAGACCTCCACAGCGGCCCACCCCTTTAACTGTGACCTCCACAGCGGCCCGCCCTTTTAACAGTGATCTCTACAGAAGCTGCCCCTTCAACAGTGACCTCTACAGCTGCCCACCCCTTGAACAGTGACCTCTACAGAAGCCCGCCCCTTTAACTGTGACCTCCACAGCAGCTAGAGTGGCCACTGTCTTCACCCCAGAAAGCCAGACCTCACCGGCCATTCCCCCCAAACGTGAAACAGCGCCCCCAGTTCCCATGAAGACACATCACTAAACATGAGGCCACGCCCCCCCTGGCTCCGTGAAGACATGGAGGAGAAGCTGTCTGAGTGTGAGCTACTGAAAGGGTGGCTGTCTGTCCAGGCACTGCGTTGGACGGAGAACAGGTAGCCAGAAAACTGGACTGTCCAGCCTAAAGCTGGACATCTGGCCACCCTAACATCAGCCTGCCCCTAGGGTGGCCAGAGGTCTTGTTTTAGGCTGTACGGTCTGGCTTTCAGACTCCCTGTCCTCTGTCATGCGCAGGGCCTGGATGGACACAGCAGCAGCACTGTGCAGTCTGAGCAATGAGCTGCAGGGAGAAAGTCACCCTCCCCCCACCCCTGCAGCTGACAGGTGATTTTTACCAATATTTTTAATCCCGGTCAAATGCAGCATGGAAGGGGCGTGGCCTGACTGATTCAGGGGTGTGACTTAGTGGGATCTGGGGGTGGTGCTTTTAAGTCCTTCTTTTGACGGTGGCCGGAATTACAGGTCGATGCCTGATTTAGGAGGAAGGTGGGTAGCAGTGGAAGAAAACATCTTTTATTACTACTGAACAGTAAATATGTAAAATTTACATTATATGAGGTAATGATTGATGAGGAGTTAGTCTAAAACATAAGTTATAGTTATGGTCACCGGGAATACCCATTTACCATTGTCATCCACAGTGCTCTGCCTCTTTAATGCAGACCTAAAGTAGTTAACTGGCTAGGTTGTCATAGAAACCTGATGTGTGCCTGTGAGCTTCTATTGGCTGATAAGGGTCATGTGACCAGGTTCCTATTGGCTAATGCATTTTTTTGGGAATATCTCAGGAACGGTACGTCCTGGAGAGTTGAAAACTGTTCTAAAACCTTCCCGGACACCTGATGTACATGTGTGCCAAATTTTGTGATTGTAGCTGCAGCGGTGCGGATTCCTTTAGCGGACGGGGACACACACACACACGCACACACACTCAGCTTTATATATTAGATATCTTTGCTTTCTTCACTTCCTGTGAACATTTATCGGTACAGGAGGGAGGAGTTATCAGTGATTGATAGCATTGTGTGTATACAGGGATAGCTGTCAGTCACTGATAACTCCTCCCTCCTGTACCGATAGCTGCTCACAGGAAGTGGAAAGAGCAAAGATATAAAATGTATAAATTTATAGGTTTTACTGAATCTTTTCCCACAAAACTATATATCAATCTGCTCAGCTCATCATGCTCTATAACATGGTGCTGTCAGATTGCTCTGCATTTTGTGGTGACAGGACCTCTTTAACCGTGAAAAATCTCCATAGACTAATACAGTCTACAGGAAATAAATCCTCTATATAAATCGGGGGCTCTGACTGGATGTAGGGAGCGCCTATTCGAGTCACTTCCATTGGGGCTTAGCGCTGTAAAACAAAAAAAAACAAACAAAAACAAAGCACAGTAAATAATTTTCTTTAGAACTGGAGCCTATAGGTCAGTGATGGCTAACCTCCGGCACTCCAGCTGTGGTAAAACTACGACTCCCAAGATGTACACTTGCTTGGCTGTTCTCAGAGCTCCAAAGAAAAGAATGGAGCATGCTGGGAGTCATAGTTTCACCACAGCTGGAGTGCCGGAGGTTAGCCATCATTGCTATAGGTGATGGCGGCCAGCGGAAGGCATCTGTTTAATGTACACATCCGAAGCTTTTATTAGCGTAGACGTTAAACACAGGCCGTAACGTGATGTGAACTGCCCCTAAAAAATGTCAAAATGGAAACGTGTTGCCTGAGGAACAGAATCTTTTTATCTTCCTCTTAAATTTTTGTAAGGCTAGTTTCAGACTAGCGCTAAAATCCTCCGGCAGAGGAACAGGCAGCCAGAGTTCACCTCATGTGGCATAGCTGGATACCATAGACTATAATGGTACCCAGCGGGGATATGGCCTGTGTCCGGCATTAGTGCCAGGATTTGGGCAGACAAAAACTGCTGCTTGCAGAGGTATTTGTCCGGTAGAATCCCGCCAGAAACAAGCTGAATCCCCGCCGAGTCCCATTATAGTCCTTTCCGGCTATGTCCGATATGATGAACTCTGGCAGGCTGTTCCTCTGCGAGAACAGCCTGCCGGATATTAGTGCTAGTGTGAAACTAGCCTAAATTGGACTTTTCAAAGAGTGTTCAA
Source organism: Rhinella marina (assembly GCA_900303285.1). NCBI lineage: Eukaryota > Metazoa > Chordata > Amphibia > Anura > Bufonidae > Rhinella > Rhinella marina. The sequence goes on along the minus strand of ONZH01016867.1, from coordinate 373,221 downwards.
CAAAAGCAGTAGTCATATATAGAAAATAGCAATAAAATCACTCTTACCATTTGGTCCGAAAGCATCTTCCAAATTGAAGTCTGCAGCATAACAAGAAAAATGATGAACACTGGGTTTATCACAGTCACACTAGCCTTGGGGCCGTTCACACTGAGGATTTTGATGGATCAAAATCCACCAAGTATACTGCGTCAGAAATCGTCATGGTTTCTGCCACGGTTGTTAACTTTGAATAAAGCCAAGCCTCGAGTGGACAGCCAGTGAGGATTCAAGCCAGTCCCTTTTAGGAACTGTTGCAGCTTTAAACCGTCGCCCTGCAATCTTCAGCTCTGACGCTCATTGAAAACAACGGGAGGCAGACACCAGGCGGCGAACCAACGCTGTCCTTGTCAAAATTCCACCAGCAAAAAATGCAGGGTGAACGGCCCCTTTAAATTGGGCAGCACAAACAGTGTAGTATCACAATGTTTTTATAAGCTAAAGCGCCTGTGCGCCCTTGTGGCAGCACTCCGATGTTTACAGTGCCTAATGGTGCCCAGATATCTACAACGAAGAGAACCAAGGTTCCCACAGATTACTACCTCAACCTGGCCGTCGTCCAGGGATAACCTAGAGCACATAATAAGTGGGCTTCGCATATTTATGGGGGCGGTCACTCCTCTTTGACCATCAGACATAAAATAAACCTGAGCAATCTATCCCCGGATGCAGCAGAGGAGCTGATCACAGGAACATGCTGCCCTCAGATCGGTATGTATGCGGTGTAATGATGTGAGCAGTAATTCTTATCACACAGCAGAGTCACCAGGTTTTATAACGTGATAAATGACAGGCAGCTGTCTCTAAAGCCCATTATCAGTGGAAACCATAACGCAGTGTCGGATCCGTCACATGACAGACACAACTTTCCACACATGGGCTGTGACCAGTGCAGTGTTCAGGAGGGAGTAGTAGCTGTGATATCCCCCATTATGAATAGTGGATCTATCTGTCATTGTAATCCTGCCAGTAATAATAAGCAGATAACTGCAGTAAAGTGATCTGTACAGACCAAGGAGTGGCGCCTATTATCAGGCTTAGTGGCCAGAGCAAAAACTGTAGTATTTTATGTTTTTTGTTTTTTTTCAATATAGATATTGACATGGAAAATTAAAAGTATCATCACCAATATTCTTTAAAAATACATTAAAGGGTCACGGAGTTTCCATAAAACTTTTGAAGTCAGAGACATGGCAAAGGTATTGATCAATGGGGGGTCTGGTGTTGAGACCCTCATGAGCGCTAGAACGAGGGGAGAGATGCACTTACATAGCATGCTCCCTTCTCCTCCCTGTAGGGGCCCACAGGCTTTCTATCGAGTCCGTCTCCTGCAGCGAGGGGAGAGAGCATCATATACAAGCATTTCTCTCTCCCTGTTCCAGAGATGGGTGGGAATCTCAGCACTCAGACCCCCACCAATCAAGACATTTGATAGGTCTCGAGGACATAAAGGTTTTATGAAAACGCAGTGAACCTTTAACATAAAAACATGATTTACACAACAGGTCATTTTATGATGACATTATTTTTAAAGGGGTTCTCCGAGCTTTTACTATTGATGACCTAACCTATCTGTGGGGGTCCGCCTATCAGCTTCATGAAGGGTATGCGCACACAGTGCTCGCGTGCCAACTCTCTTCCTGCTCACTGCTGCCATGTCCGGCAGGAATAGATAAGGAAGATGGCACGTGTGCGCCTTCCTTTCATACAGCTGATCGGAGAGGGGGGGGGCGAGGGTCGGACCCCTACTGATCTGATAATGATGAGTTATCCTGAGGACAACCCCTTTAACTACAGCACGAGACAATTGTGGATACCCATCACTGAATGGCCAGAATCACAAGAAACTGTATAACAAAACTTACCATCTTCACCTTGACCTAGAAAAGAAAAAAGTGAGACGTGTTGGCAAGCAGAAGTGAAATCCAGTCAGTGAGAAGAACGCAGAGGTTTACAGAACCACCAATAACGTCAAAAAACACATTTTATAAACCAATATACAAGAAAAAAAATGACTATTCATGGAAAAAACACTAACCCTATAAGTGAATGAGAAACAAAAATGGAGGGATTACACCCTAGCCCCAGCCTTAAGCTATTACTTCCCATGAGGCAGGCAGCACTTGTACTAGGCCTGCAGGGGCACAATTATCGGGTTCCAGTAATTACACTTTACAAAGGAACTCATATCATTTCCACAACTCATTTCTTAATGTTCTTCCAGTCCGTCTACAGTAAATAGTGGTAAAAGAAACGCCCCTTCACCATCAGGAAAACGTTGGGGCTACAGTACAGTCATGGCCAAAAGTTTTGAGAATGATACAAATATTAATTTTTACAAAGTCAGCTTCAGTTTTTATAATGGCAATTTGCATATACTCCAGAATGTTATAAAGAGTGATCAGCTTAACAGCAATTACTTGCAAAGTCAATATTTGCCTAGAAAATGAACTTTATCCCCCAAAACACATTTCAACATCATTGAGCCCTGCCTTAAAAGGACCAGCTAACATCGTTTCAGTGATTGCTCCATTAACACAGGTGTGGGTGTTGAAGAGGACAGGGCTGGAGATCAATCTGTCATGATTAAGTAAGAATGACACCACTGGACACTTTAAAAGGAGGCTGGTGCTTGGCATCATTGTTTCTCTTCTGTTAACCATGGTTATCTCTAAAGAAACACGTGCAGTCATCATTGCACTGCACAAAAATGGCCTAACAGGGAAGAGTATCGCAGCTAGAAAGATTGCACCTCAGTCAACAATCTATCGCATCATCAAGAACTTCAAGGAGTGAGGTTCCATTGTTGCCAAAAAGGCTCCAGGGTGCCCAAGAAAGACCAGCAAGCGCCAGGACCGTCTCTTAAAAGTGTTTCAGTTGCGGGATCGGGCTACCAGCAGTGCAGAGCTTGCTCAGGAATGGCAGCAGGCAGGTGTGAGTGCATCTGCACGCACTGTGAGGCGGAGACTCTTGGAGCAAGGCCTGGTCTCAAGGAGGGCAGCAAAGAAGTCACTTCTCTCCAGAAAAAACATCAGGGACAGACTGATATTCTGCAAAAGGTACAGGGAGTGGACTGCTGAGGACTGGGGTAAAGTCATTTTCTCTGATGAATCCCATTTTCGATTGTTTGGGACATCTGGAAAACAGCTTATTCGGAGAAGACAAGGTGAGCGCTACCACCAGTCTTGTCTCATGCCAACTGTAAAACATCCGGAAACCATTCATGTGTGGGGTTGCTTCTCAGCCAAGGGAATCGGCTCTCACAGTCTTGCCTAAAAACACAGCCATGAATAAAGAATGGTACCAGAATGTCCTCCAAGAGCAACTTCTCCCAACCGTCCAAGAGCAGTTTGGCGATCAACAATGCCTTTTCCAGCATGATGGAGCACCTTGCCATAAAGCAAAGGTGATAACTAAATGGCCCAGGGAACAAAACAGAGAGATTTTGGGTCCATGGCCTGGAAACTCCCCAGATCTTAATCCCATTGAGAACTTGTGGTCAATCATCAAGAGACGGGTGGACAAACAAAAACCTACAAATTCTGACAAAATGCAAGCATTGATTGTGCAAGAATGGACTGCTATCAGTCAGGATTTGGTCCAGAAGTTGATTGAGAGCATGCCAGGGAGAATTGCAGAGGTCCTGAAGAAGAAGGGTCAACACTGCAAATATTGACTTGCTGCATTAACTCATTCTAACTGTCAATATAAGCTTTTGTTACTCATAATATGATTGCAATTATATTTCTGTATGTGATAAAAACATCTGACAAACACACATAAAAACCAGAGGGCAGCAGATCATGTGAAAATATAATATCTGTCATTCTCAAAACTTTTGGCCATGACTGTATTGGTTTAGGCCCCATTCATACGACCGTATTTTTGGTCTGTACCTGATCTGCCTTTTTTTTGGATCCCATACAGACCCATTTCCTTCAATGGGTCCGCAAAAAAATAAATAAAAAACAGATGCAAAAAGTACATCGCACGGATGTCATCCATATTTTTGGCTGACCACAAAATACATATGGTCGTGCACCCTTAGTGTTCTGTACACAATCCTACTCATTTGACCGGAGCCGGATTGCAGATCCCTGAAGAGTGGATGGTGACATGCCATCAAATTCTGTGTTGTGACTAAGGGCTATGTTAGGCCTGCAGATCATCAGCGGAGGAGATCGCTGCTATTACATGCAGCGGTCTCCTCCATAGTACGGGGAGGAGCGATCACTAATGCCATCGCTAATGCAATTATTATAGCTTTCCATCAAATACCGTGTTTCCCCGAAAGTAAGGCCCTGTCTTACATTAAATTTACCCCCAAAAGTCCCACCCTGCCTTACTGTCGGGGAGGCCTTACATTAGACAAAAAAAAATGACACTTTTTTTAACAATAAAATCCCTGTGTGCATGATCCCCTGCAGCTCCCCCATCCCTGTGTGCATGATCCCCTGCAGCTCCCCCATCCCTGTGTGCATGATCCCCTGCAGCTCCCCCATCCCTGTGTGCATGATCCCACTGCACCGTGCACCCCCACTCTGCCCATGTGCTGCCACCACCCACACGCAGCCCCATACACACACCCTTACGATCTCCTCTGCTGTGCCGGTGGGAGCCTTCTGCTGCAGGGGACGCTGGCCAATCAGCTGCGAGCCTGCAGGGCCGTGACGTCGCGGCTGATCGGCCAATCAGAGCTCGAGCTGATGGCCAATCAGCTTCGAGCTGCAAGGACAGTGACAGGGACGGTGAATGGCGGAGCCGGCCACAAGAAGCCCGCAGGCAGGCGAGTATGACAGCATGGAGGGGCCTGAACACATTCCCCAGCCACCCCCCACCATAGACGGCCTTACATTCCTCACAGACCCCCCCCCCCCCCCGATAGCGGCCTTACAATCGGGGGGTGCCTTACATTGGAGAACCCTGGGCACCCCCCTACCCTGCCTTACTTTCGGGGGGGTCTTATATTCGGGGAAACACGGTATGAGGTTTGGTATCATGCTAAGATAACATGCGGGGCTGCATTCACTTCTCCATTATAGTGCTCGACACATCATATGACGGACATGTATGGCGACATGTCTATCATGAGCCCACCGGGCTTCTTACTGGCCAAAACAGTGCGGCATGACGCAGATGTGAATGCCCATCCTGTCCTAGGAATTCCTCGTTTCCTGCCCTGCGTTAGTCAGACGTTCTGCAGACATCACACAAGAATGCACCATGAGTCATCTCGGGTGGAGCATGAAGCTCATCTCTCTACGAGCTGCTGGTTTTGCATGTTCTGTTTTCTGGAGCAGTTCACAAAAAAGAAAAACCATGAAAGGCATTTCTCCGATTCTGCAGAGACCTTTAAAGGGAAACTCCTAGTAAATGGTTAACGATATTGTACAGATGCAGAAAATACTTTCACTCTCTCAAAAGCATGTAACTGAGAATAACACCACAGAAAATAACTGACAGTACAGGATAAGTTGCCAAAACGGCGGCCCCATCCCCGACATCACTTCCTGCTCTGCAGCTATTGCTCAGTACAGTCCAGCAATGAACTTAAAGGGGTTGTCTCAGTTCAGCAGGTGGGATTTATCATGTAGAGAAAGTTAATACAAGGCACTTACTAATGTATAGTGATTACCTATACTGCTTGCTTTGCTGGCTGGATTCATTTTTCACATTATACACTGATTGTTTCCATGGTTACGACCACCCTGCAATCCATCAGTGGTGGTCATGCTTGCACACTGTAGGAAAAAAGCACCAGCCTGTGTGTGCTCTTGCAGTCTTGCCCACTAGAGAGGCCGGCACTTTTTCCTATAGTGTGCAAGCACGACCACCACTGATGGATTGCAGGGTGGTCGTAGCTCCTGGAGACGAGCAGTATATAACGTGATGGAAAAATGAATCCAGCCAGCAAAGGAAGCAATATGGAGAATCATAATACATTAGCAGAACCAGAGTGAAAGAATTAAAGGGGTTCTACAGATAGAAGTTACTTTAAAGAGTCTGAGATATATATATATATATATATATATATATATATATATATATATATATATATATACACACATACATACATACATACTGTATATTGTATAGCTGCCCCCATGTCCCAATAACTGCTCCAGTCCTGGGTTTGTTCAGACACAGAAAGGGAGCCCCCCTCCCCCTCTCTGTATTGTCACGTGGCTAGTGATGTACACAAAGGGTGCATTAATCAGTGCAGCAGCTAAAACAGCCCCCTTCTCCTGTAATGGCTGACTAGGAGACAGAATAGGTGGCTGAGCCACACGGCCAGCCCCCTTCAGGTCACATGGAGCAGAACCAGAGAGGATACTGGGGGACTGAGACGGAGATCGTAATAGTAAGGTTTATCAATCCAATTTTTCCAATTAAAATCTGCCTAGAGTTTCACTTTAAATAGCATTTATCACGTAGAGAAAGTTAATACAAGGCATTTACTAATGTATCGTTATTATCCATATTGCCTCTTTTGCTGGCTGAATTCTTTTCCCATTACATTGTACACTGCTCGTTTCCATGGTTACGGACCACTCTGCAATCCAGCAGCGGTGGTCGTGCATGCACATTCCCCCGGTCTTAGCCACCAGAGAGGCCGGCACTTTCTCCAATATTGTGCAAGCACGACCACTGCTGCTGGATTGCAGGGTGGTCGTTACCATGGAAACGAGCAGTGTATAATGTGATGTAAAAATTAATCCAGCCAACAAAGGAAGCAACATGGATAATAACAATACATTAGTGTCTGGTATTAACTTTCTCCACATGATAAATGCTATTTGCTGAAGTGAGACAACCACTTTAAGTCAAAACCAGGATTAGCCTGTTGAATATAACACAGCAGATTATTTACTTTCCAGCAAAATATGAAAGTACCCAGACTGTACAGGTATAATAAACCTGAACATGATATACAAGTGATGTTTGTTGGAAGCAGAGTGTTCCCTGAAGACACTACACAATCCACTGAATACACAAGGGCATAAGAGCAGGTGTAATGGAGGCAGCAGACACGTCTGAGTCCATCCCAGAGGAGCTGTGCAGTAAGAGAAAGCAGATAACAATCGGTCTCTATGCCATCACTACACCCGCACTATCCTGTTATTCTTATTTCCATCAGAATTAGGGCTCATGCATATTGCGGACCCGGAAAACACAGATATCGGCCGCGTGCGTTACACATTTTGCACAACGGAACGTCCGGCCCCTAATAGAACAGTCCTATCCTTGCCCATAAAGAAGACAAGAATAGGACATGTTCTATATTTTTGCGGATGCTACGGAACAGACATACGGATTTGGACGGCACAGGTTGTGCTGTCCTCATATTTTGCAGCCTGCATCCGACCCACAAAATAACGAATCAGATGGAGAGAAAAAAAAATACATCTGTGTGCATGTACGTGGGCTTCCCATATAGTGGTCATAGGGCACTAAGGCTTCTTTCACACTTGCGTTGTTTTCCGATATTGAGATCCGACAGTCGTCTTTGTTTAAAAACAGGAAAGCTTAGTTTGCTAATGTTTTGACATCTGATTCTCTATAAAACAGCCAAAAAACAACGGGGGTCATTTATTTACACCGGTGTTTTAGACGTCGGTCTTATTAAAGCACTAAGCTGTTGGTGGATCGCTTAAGTTATGAAGAGGCGCAGCTTCCGAGCCATCTTACATTTAGACCATTTTCTAAGCCAGGTATAGAATATGATGAATGAGACGGGCCTGCCGGGCCATCCCCTTCCCGCCCACGCCACTTTTTTAGACCTGGAGTGAGCGGGGAGAAGTCGCAGACTGTGGAGCAACTAACCGCAATCTGCAGCTGAAGTATACCTAATATAAGCGTATCTCTTGTTAATAAATGACCCCCAACGTGTTTGTTTATTTTTCACACGACTGTTTAGAAAACAAAAATCCACTAAAAACAAAACAACCCCATAAAAACCACCACATGCAGCATGAACACAAGACAATGCACACAGTTTCTATGTGAACATGTAGTGCGTAGGGGCCCAAATCAGGAGCTTCTTCAGGGTCCTGTACAGTACACACGATGTACCAGAGGGAGCCATCTACGACTGGTGTCCAAAAGGTACAGAGCACAGTACAGCTACAATATGTTATCTCAGGCCATTGTAACTTGAGGAACCACTGAGGAGACCCTCTTAGGTCAGCTGATTGGCTCTGGCTGCAGGAGCCTACCCTAAGAATAGGTCATCACTGTTACAGTCCACAGTAGCTGGAGAAATACTTAATTCCTAGGTTTGATGAGGGTCCCAGAGGCCACCAAATCAATCATAATGTGACGGCCTAACCTAACGGTATGGCGCTGCTATTTGACAATGGAATATCCCTTTAAATGCATTATGAGATCCTGATTTCGGCAGATCGCATTGTAAACGTTACTATCTTGCCGTCTGTCTGGTACAAGTTCTGTACATGTTGTATACCGTACACCAGGGATATCAAACTCGTGGCCCTCCAGCTGTTACAAAACTACAATTCCCATCATGCCTGGACATTCTTCAGCTACCAGGGCATGATGAGAGTTGTAGTTTTTCAACAGGGACACGAGTTTGATATCCCTGCCGTACAAACCACCGAAAACAAGAAGAAGAAGTAGTGAGCTAGGTCTTCTCATCCCTAGTAACTCTGGAAACTGCTGGCAAAAATATAGGTTTGCAAAAAAGTATGACTAATTCCACGTGATGAATTTCCCCTACGTTTGTAGCACAGACCCAGATGTGCAGGGAAGTCAAACAAGACGCTGCTACTGCCTCACTACGTCTTGAATAACAAGGCCACATACAGACGTGGCTGAATGTTACATACACAGAGGTTAAACAGATTGTTAGAGTATATTCACATGTGTGGGTTATGATGTGGTTAGTTATTTAATTTATGCAGATTTTGAAGCCAAAACCAGTAATGGATTTGAAAAGGGAAGTGGTGCCGAGTGGTATGAGCGTGTCTATTGTGTGTGCCTCCGCCAGCATTATGTCAGTATAATTTAGTACAGGGGTAGGCAACCTCCGGCACTCCAGCTGTTGTGAAACTACAACTCTCAGCATGCATACTTGCTTTGCTCTTCTAAGAATTCACATAGAGATGAATGGAGCATGCTGGGTATTGTAGTTTCACAACAGCTGGAGTGCCAAAGGTTGCTGATATGTCGATGCAAGGTCAGGCAGAGACACACAGCATTATAATGCCGTGTGGTCATGTGAAATGAGCAGTGTCCATAACAGGAGTGTTTTCTGCACTGGACACGCTCTTCTAAGGTCTGTTTCAGACGAGTGTGTCCTGTGCGGAAATCACGCTTAGTGTGTTATACGATTCCCAGTTATAGGCACCTCTCATTTCTCAGGAGCGCACAGCATTTTACTGATTTATAATACTGTGTGTCTCTGCATGACCTTACTGCTACATAATTATACTAACAGCATTATTTCAGTATGAGTAAGGTTATGCAGAGACACACAGTATTATAAATTCATATAATGCCCTGCGCTCCTGAGAAATGAGGTGTCCATAACGGGAAATCACGTTCCCGAGTGATTTGTGCACAGGACACGCTCGTCTGAAACAGGCCTAAGACCACACTGGCTGAACTCGCATGGACAATGCCGCTCTCGGGCATGCAGCCGGAGGCAGGTTCATGCACACGACCATATGTATTTTGCGGTCCACAAAAAACGGATCCACAAAAAATACTGATGACGTCTGTGTGTATTCTGAACAGAACAGCGGGCCCTAATAGAACAGTCCTATCCTATCCTAATAATAGGACGTTCTATTTTTTTTTCAGAATGGACATGAACTGCACACGTTCTTTTGCGGACCTTTTGAAATGAATGGTTCGGCATACAGTCCGCAAAAAAACGGACACAAAGAAAATACGTTTGTGTGCATGAGCCCTTACCCTTAGGCCTCTTTCACACGAGCGTCACGGATTAGGTCCGGATACGTTCAGGAAAACTCGCACCATTTTGCAAGCAAGTTCAGTCAGTTTTGTCTGCGATTGAGTTATTTTTATTCATTTTTTTCCGCGCGGGTGCGATGCGTTTTGATGCGTTTTTCACGCGCGTGATAAAAAACTGAAGGTTTACAAACAACATCTCTTAGCAACCATCAGTGAAAAACGCATTGCATCCGCACTTGCTTCAGGATGAAATGCGTTTTTCACTGAAGCCCCATTCACTTCTATGGGGCCATAGCTGCGTGAAAAACGCAGGATATAGAACATGCTGCGTTTTTCACGCAACGCAGAACTGATGCGTGAAAAAAAACGCTCATGTACACAGACCCATAGAAATGAATGGGTCAGGATTCACTGCGGGTGCTATGCGTTCACGTCACGCATTGCACCCACGCGGAAACTCGCTCGTGTGAAAGGGGCCTTATGCTTTTTCTCCTTCTCTGATCCGCACCGGATTTTGGCTTCTCCAGCTATGTGTTCAGCAGGCATCATGATAGAAGCGCCCCCCACCCGGAGAGGGCTTGTACTGTGTAGCCGCTATACCCCAAATGCTCATTTTCAGCTGACGCCTTGATGCTGCCTCAGGCACAGTCTGGGTGCTGTAAGCAACTGTTACAGCCTTATTTGCATCATAGAAAAAGAACAGGTGTGCGGCACAGCCATGGACGCCAGGCTAAGTGCCCGTTTCACTACCCAAACCATGGCTTCCAATTTGGGGAAGGCAGAGATGTCAGACGACAACGTTTATAACACTTGTGTTTTCGGGTTATCTAAGAATTCAGTTATGGATTCCGCTACCACTGACTGTATGAGTTTTATGGTCCGTGGTGGTGGAATCCATAACAGAATTCTTAGATAACCTGAACCATGTACGCCGAGCTTGAAAACTGAAGTTCACTCATCCCTAGTAACTAATACACTGCAGTTCCGGTCCTTTAGTCAGGACACCAATCCTTTATACTTCCATAGCTGCAGTCACCATTGAGGCCCTACATAAAAGACAAACAAGCCATATGTACCAAAGTATAAAAAGTATCTTTATTAAATACAAAATGTATATTAAAACATCCCAGAATAAGGGTTACTGAATACAAGGACAAGAGCGGCCTGCAAAGGTCACACCGGGACATCAGGGAGCATAAGGAAAGTAACATACAAGGTGCATAAAGTGGTAAATTAGGTGTAATAGCTGCTGGGAAAAATTACCATAAGGCGCAAATAAGCGCCAGAGTGCTATGACAAACCCCTGACGAAGATACGCAAAACGTGCGTTGGGGTCGGCATCCTCCTCTGGTCACGCCGGTGCACGGGCGAGCTTTTATGCTTGGTTATATGCATGCATATATTTTGTTTTGCACCACTTTGTCATAGCACTCTGGCGCTTATTTGCACCTTATGGTAATTTTTCCCAGCAGCTATTACACCTAATTTACCACTTTATGCACCTTGTATGTTACTTTCCTTATGCTCCCTGATGTCCCGGTGTGACCTTTGGAGGCCGCTCTTGTCTTTGTATTCAGTAACCCTTATTCTGGGATGTTTTAATATACATTTTGTATTTATACTTTGGTCCATATGGCTGGTTTGTCTTTTATGTAGGGTGTATATGTATTTGAGTCAGTACCGCATTATTCATTTTGGTGACCTGACATTTATATTTTTTCCCCACTAACTTTTGGTAGATTGTCCGCCCCCCCCTTTTTGGTACATTCTTTGGTTGTCAGTCACCATTAAAGGGGTAATCCCATGTAACGAAGTTTGAATTATTTTGTTGTCCATGCCACTACATGCAACTTACCAAATACATGTGATTATCGATTCTTCCTCTTTTTCTTTATATCTGACCTTCTTTCTCATCATTGTTTACTTTCTGTAGTCAATGGTTACAGCCACCCAAGCGATACTGGTGTGGTGGCCGCGCTCGCACGCCATCCTCCTTTCTATGCATTGTAGGCAGTCCGACTTGCTTCGCGAACTTGCGCATATTCACGCCTGCGCCATAAATGTCTTGCCTCCGTCCTGCTCTTAGTATGCCAGAATGAAATTTGTGCATGCGCGGTCGTTCTCTCTCCTGCGCTTGTCACTCCTGTCAATGTAGTGTAGTGTAATTACGTTCACACGGGAGCGCGCACGCACATAGAGAAGGCGGAGTTAGATCAGCAGAGCGCTGATACTCAAGTCAATCAAAAGAAAGGACAACGCCCCCTAACTGAGCAGGTTGTTGACGAAAACAGAGCAGCCGCGGCATGAAAAAAAAAAAAAAAAAAAAAAAAGGTGAGGTAACCCCCTTTAAGGATAGACTCACATACAGGAGAAACTTCTGGGCGTGAAAACCTGTTCCATACATCTGTACAGGGTTGTCTCTACAACATGTGCCCCACAAATCTGCTGTGTGACCATACCAGGCTGCTCTGCTGTAAAAGGTAGGTTCACACAGAGACAAAATCCGCTGTGTATCCTATGGCAGAAATCTCTGCGCTGTGGTTTTACATGCTGTACATTCTCGGTGCGGTCTTGAAAACCGCACGGCAATAACCCTCTGCTGCGTGAACGGTGGCGCGGCCTCCCATTGATAACATTACAGGAAGCATCCAGCTAGAATATGATAAATGTAATGGAAACATATATGTGTAGTTCGCGGGGAAAAATGCTTTCGTCTATAGCGTGCAGGATAAAATGCGGATGTTTTTTTTTTTAGGGTGTGTCCCGACTTTAGGAAGGAATGAAATGGGGAATCACATACAACAAAGAGGCTCATTGTTTCACACAGAAGGCAGATTACTCAGACATGTGCTTAACGCGGGAGGCCAGAGGTTACCTAAACTGCTTATAGGTAACACAACCCTCAGCGTGGTCGTACAGTCACTCCCACCGTGCACCTTATATGCTGGGAAATACTCCGGAGACGATAACAGGCCCAATGTAAGCCAAAAGGGGGGCCTTCTGTCATATACTGAAAAGTGTGATCCCACAAATCTATACAGCAAGATCCCCCCCCCCCCCCCAAGTGTTTTAGAATAGCAGTAAAGTACAGCTGAATAAATCTGGCCATATATCAGGCATATTCACTACAGCGAGGTGTGAACAAAGCCTTAAAGGGATTGTCTGTGTGTTTAATACTGATGACCAACCCTCACGATAGGTCATCAGTATCTGACAGATGGGGGTCTGACTCCCAGCACCCCCGTGATCAGCCCCTAGGCCAGTGACGTCATACTGATCAGTCAAGTGGCCTGGACGCGGCTCAGTCCCATGGGCAAGTCAATGGGGCAATAGCAAGCACAGCCGCTATACAATGGACGGCACCGGTAAGCTGCAAAACAGCCGATCAGCGGGAGTGCCCCCACCGATTAGAAACCGAGGACAAGTCATCAATATTAAACACTTGGAAAACCTTTCATTTTATGCTCAAGGAAGAAGGAAAACTGTCTCTCTAGTGCCACCACCTATTGGGGGTAGCTACACTATAACTAACCCTTAAAGGGTTAGGGTAAAGGCGTTACATCAGCAGAGGTCAAACCGCTGGGACCCCCACCAATTCATTCAACTCCCCGACTGTCCCATAGTGTTGAATGACGCAGCATTACATGTGCATCACGCCATGGGGCAAGCACGATGGATTGCAGGGTGCTCTGTAACCATAGAAACGAGAAGCGTATAATGTGATAGAAACATGAATCCAGCCAGCAAAGGAAGCAACATGGATAATAATACATTAGTAAGTGGCTTGTATTAACTTTCTCTACATGATAAATGTCACTTGCTCAAGTGAGACGACCCCTTTAACAGGTCTTGAGACATCGCTAAGTGTGTGTTCACACACAGTGGTCAAGGTGCAGTTAAAGGGGTTATCCGACACTAATAAATGTTCCCCCCTATGCCAGACCCCTCACACTGATTCTACTTACCTGGCTTCCTGTGCCGCTCCCGATCCCTGCCCTGCTGCTTCTTCCCACGCATGGATGAAAACATCCGGTGTTGTGGGGGGGAGCAGCCAATGGCAGTAGCGCAGGGAGCCAGGTAACTATATTCATGCTCAGGGGCCCGGAATATGGGGGGGGTATTTTATAGTCTTGGATAACCCCTTTAAAACTGCAACAGGAAAAAACCTCCCAAAAAAACAGTCCTCCAAAAGGACTCTTTCACCAGTCTAAAATAACGGATCTCTGACAGAACCGACAAAAAATGATGCAAAATTAGCACAATAGACGCTCAAAATAAAGAATCCGTTTTTTTTTTGTATTTTGTGAACGCAGCCTTAGGGCAGACAGACGACAACTAACTGAGCTGTGCTCCGACCACACGTACCTAGAGGAATCTGATAACAGCTTCTCCATGCCTGGTCTTATGACATTATTATATCACGTCCTGCGCTGGAAGCAGGGGCTGCACTATAGAACGGATTTCACTTTGTACGCATTATAGGCTGAAGTTAACACTTTCCAGGCTGGAGGAGACGGTCTGCACATATAAATCACACGTATGATACAATGAATTCGCCTGTGTACGGATGCGGCGGCAGACATGGCGTACATTTACATTTTGCTTATGGAAAGCATTTATGCAAACACAGATGCCGTTCAGTAGGTGACTACGAGCTTCCCTTGGTCTGCACGCCATAGATAACGTTAGGTTAAACGTTCACTCGTTGAAGTTACAGGGCTTGTTCACATTGGATATGGAAGGTCTGTGCGGTTCTTCCATCGTAGATTCCGCCAAAAAAGGCCAGTGCGCAGGACTTCTCTGTCCGGTAAAAACAGGCACCGAACAGATCAGTTCCATTCATCTCAGTTATGTGCCGATCCAGCACTTCCATTATTTTACTGTTCTGCTCCTCTAACAGAATAAAACTATGGAAATCAAGAGCAGTGGTGGGAAAGAGCCTTAAAGGGGTTGTCTCACATCAGCAAACAATATTTATCATGTAGAGAAAGTTAATACAAGGCACTTACTGATGTATTGTCCATATTGCCTCCTTTGCTGGCTAGATCCATTTTTCCATCACATTATACACTGCTTGTTTCCATGGTTACGACGACCTTGCAATCCATCAACAGTGGCCGTGCTAGCATACTAGAAAATAAGTTTTCCAAAATTTTTCCTATATAGTATGCAAGCATGTCCACCCCTGCTGGATTGCAGGGTGGCTGTAACCATGGAAACAAGCAGTGGAAAAATGAATCCAGCCAGCAAAGGCAGCAATATGGATAATCACAATACATTAATAAGTGGCTTGTATTAACTTTTTCTACATGATAAATGCCATTTGCTGAAGTGAGACAACCCCATCTACGTGAGGGGAGGTGTATAAGCCACTAGACGCCTGTGGCACCGGCATATCTTCCATAGGAACACAGGGCAGTATATATTGAAACCCAAAGCCCTCTTTTCCACAATGACATTACTTCCTTGTCCGTGTGGCAGACACGACACGTCCTGTTCTTTGCTGCATCTGGCACATCACAGACCCTTTGAAGTCAATGGGTCCACATGGCAATGCGTAGTGCACATGGTTGATGCCTGTAATTTACGGATCCCTGGTTTGCAGTCGTGTAAATGGACCCTTAATGAGATTATTTCATATATAGAGGGTCTGACAGCATCCAAAGTTGGACCTTACCAGAGGTCTGTGCCATGTTGGGTGGGTGGTCAGCCATATGCAGTATATGGCACCCAACCATGCTTTTGGGTCATGTCTTGTAATACATCTTTCTGATATTTTGGATCTGTGTTGTTGTACCGTTTATTGGGCCTTTTGTCTTCTTTCTTCCACACGTTGGTGAATATCACAAGATTAGCACCCCGGTTTCTATATTTTGTAGTACCCACCTCCATTAATATTAGCACACAACAAAAAACATTGCAAGAAGATGTAGCAGGTGAATAAACGTATGTTTGGTTACCAACACCTTTCACTGAGGGGACACTACACAGCGATGGTGCTAGTATACAAGGCAAAAACACCACTCTCTACAGAGAAACCAGAAGGCCTCCGTTAATAGCTTGTGCTCAGATTAAAAGCAGACATCCAGGCTGAGCGCCAAAACCATTCTTACTAGAAAAGGCAAACACCTTCAGCTTGTGCCTGGCCTGTTCCTGGGCACTGCCGCCGGTTACAGCTGTGGTACAACATTAATGTGGCAGCAGGTGGTGAGAGAAGAAAACAAACTGCCGGTAATAACTGCATAACCCGAGGGAGACGGGCGAGAATTGGCGGAGGGACGCACACAAGTGTCTTATCTCTACAACGTGATGCCCACATCGTACTGGAATGTGGCAGCAGAAATCTGGAGGAGATTCTCTTTAAAATTTCCAATGGAATTTGAAAAATGTCTTAAACCTACATTTTATACTACAGCATTGTTCAACAGCTACACCCGTACCCCCCAAAAGTGTAATCAGTGGGGTCTGCTGACAATCTAATGGGTATGTGGGCCTCTCGGCTGGTCGGATGGTAGATGACGAGAAAAAAAGGATCAACCGTGTAGTACGGCCAGCTTAATTCTTTCAGATGACATGGGGCGAGGAGTAGCCGATTGTTGGGAAGCGTTCCTTTCTGACGGTCGGCTGATCATTAGGTGGAGGTGAAGCGATCGTTCGTCCCCATACAAAAATCAATGCTCCTGGGCAGCAGAGGGCTGTTTAGAGAACACGATCTGCTGCCCGGGAACAAAGACTGAGGTGTCCACACCACCGAGTGTTTCGCATGTTCATCAGGTGATCTGCGGGATCTTTACACAGGCAGATTATCGAGAACAAGTGTTCGTTCCCGATAATCACCCTGAATATTGGGCCATGTAAATCCACCTTAAAGGGATTCAGCGGATCTATCATCAGCATCTGATCATCAGGAGTCTGTCACCTGGGACCCCAGGCGATGAGATGTTTGAGAAGGCAGCAGTAGTGCCGCTGCCTTCTAGCTGTTTACCTCAGGCCTACTGACATCATGACTAGTATCACTGGCCGGGGCGCGGTTAAGTCCTGTGCACTTCAATGGGGACTAGCCACGCCCAGGTCAGTGATACTAGTCGTGGAGTCACTGGGCCTGCTGGAAACAGCGAGAAGGCCACGGCGCTATTGCTAGCACTGCTGCCTTCTCCAACAGATGATCGCCTGGGGTCCCGGGAAACAGACCTCTCACAATCAGATGCTGATGATCTAGCCAGTGGCTAGAACAGCGGTAATAAAGAACTGCAAACCTTTTTTACAAGGGCCGATCAGCAGATGAGCTTTTGTTCCTAATAATTGGCCTGTACTTTCTAAACAGGGATCTGCTGCCCAGAAACAATGGATTTCTATGGGGACAAGCAATGGCTGTGTCGAGAGCTTGTCCCCATGTAAATGCAGCCCTCACCTCAGAGTCTGCTTCGTTCTGACTGATCACCGGTCCATGTAAAAAGACTTTAGGGAAGATTTATCATAACTGGTGTAAAGGTAAACCGGCTTACTTGCCCATAGCAACCAATCAGATTCCACCTTTCATTTTTCAGAGCTCCTTTGGATACTAGAAGGTGGAATCTGATTGGTTGCTATGGGCAACTAAGCCGGTTTACTTTTACACCAGTTATGATAAATCTCCCCTATTAAATGGCATCAGACACCACAAATACTGGCGAGATCCATAACTGGATTCCCTTTAAATGCAGTCAATGTCTGACCCTGTGAGGAGACTGATAAGAATTATTATTTAGTCTTCATTAATTCAGAATAAGAACACATTCACATTGAAGGAAGCGCCCCTGTAGTGTCCGTGGTCATTCGCTATGTACATGTATGTAACCTGGCTGCAGCGGGGAAGCCTTTTCTCTGGAATGTATGGCTGCTGTACAATGCAGTCAGGGGAGGGGGCTGAATGCTGCCGTTCACACTCACAGCACTCAGCAAGGTGGAGGGGCGAGGGGGGTTGGAGATTTTTTTGAAGGACATAAAAGCTTTCTTAATGAATATTGGCACACTTAGGCTATTTTCACACCTGCTGCACGGGGCTCCAGCAGGCTGTTCCGGTGGGTGAACAGCCCGCCGGATCTGTGCTGCCACAGGATTTTCGTTCCTGCTGCCTCTCGGCAGGGGTTGCCGTTCTGCGGCCAGATCCGCAGCCCGCCCCCATTACAGTGAATGGGGCCGGAGCGTAGTTCCGGCCCCACACGTGCACCTGCGGCAGCACGGATCCGGCAGGCTGTTCACCCACCGGAACAGCCTGCTGGAGCCCAGTGCCACAGGTGTGAAAGGGGCCTTACACGTGCCAACTGAGCAAGCAATTATCGGGAAGGAATCATTTAGAACAAAAGATCTTAAGACAAAAATATTAAACACGCCTGACTTCAAACAATAAAGGTCGCCTAAAGGTAGGTTCACTTTGCATTAAAGGGATCCGCAGGCTGTTCCGGCAGACTTTACTGGATCTGGCCTAGCCGAATACCGCCGCTCACCGCTGGACCCCATCGACTGTAATGGGGTGTGGTAGAGATCTGGCTGCTTTCAGGCATAAGTGCCGGTTTCCAGCAGAGAAACAGTCATTATAGTCAATGGGGTCCGGCAGTATCTGGCTAGGCCGGAACTGGTCAACTCCAGCAGACTGGTGAACCTACCCTACGGCCATTTGTTGTTACATTTCAACCAAAGATTGTTCATTTTGGTTGAAATCATCTTTATGTACTTTAGACTAATTTATATGGCCGCTAGCAGATTTCATACAGATTTTAGCACAGAATGTGCAATTAGCATGAAAAAATACCGTCTGGTCACCTGTGCTGCATTAAAACACCGCTCTCTAGTAAAAGAAATCCAGCATCAAAATGGACGTCCTAGCCGACTGCAGAACAAAATACTGAAGTCAAAATACTGTAGAAGATGTAAAATTTACTCCACAATGCTGTAAATGCGTTATGAGAAAGGTGACGTTTCGGCAGCCAACGTGGCCACCTACGTGCACTCCTCAATACCAGGCTGAGTACTCGGGTGATTCAGGGGTAAAGCTGGGGCTACACAGTGACATGAAAGTTGTGTGACACTGGATGTAATGATGTTTAATGGTGTCAGAGTGCACACATCACAGCCGCAAAGAATACAGACCCGATGGATTTTGTTGCAGTTCGCATGCAACTTTTACTCCACTGACTTCACTGTAAGTTGAGTGCGACTCGCTGCCACATTTCTGTGATAATCTAATCACTGCTCTAAAATAGTCACATCAGCGTGCAGCCCCAGCCTTAAAGGGGTTATCCGACTTGTAACTGATGACCTATCCTCTGGATAGGTACATCAGCATCTGAGCGGAAGGGACCCCTACGATCAGCTCCTGTGAGAACCGAGGCCTTCTTGCTGTTTACCTTAGGCCACCAACGTCACAACCATCATTCACATCACCCGGCATTGGCACAGCTCAGCCTCATTCGACAGGACGTTGTGGATGGTCATGACGTCAGTGGACTAGGGTAAGCATCAAGAAGGTCTCGGCACTCACAGGAGGATAGGTCATCAGTTACAGAGAGTCAGATAACCCCCTTTAAGTACGACTGCACCACCAACACTGGTGGAGATTTATCGAAACTGGTGTAAAGGAAAACTGGCTTAGATGCCCATAGCAACCAATCAGATTCCACCTTTCATTTTCCAAAGGAGCTCTGAAAAATATAAGGTGGAATCTGATTGGTCGCTATAGGCAACTAAGCCAGTTTTCCTTTAGACCAGTTTTAATAAACCTTCTCCACTACAAGATACTGGGCAGATTTTCAGCTGTAGTTGTGACGCCCCCTGGTCTTTCCTGCACGCCTGTTTAGCGCCTACACGCCCAGTACATTCAGCAGGCACATTACGTGTAGAAGCCTTGAGGCTTGTTAGTCTATATAGTGAATACAGAACAAACTAGTCTGAACAATGGCCGATATCTCAGTATTCATCAGTATTTGCTGGTAGATTCTGATCCACTGACAATGTCTACCGAGTCTGGAGAACAATTGTCTAAGGACTTCCACTAGATAAAAGCAAACATCTGAATATATCCCCAAAGATATGCAACTCCTGCAGCCCCTCATCTGTCCTTGGTCTACTGAGGCTACTTTCACACTTGCGTTTGCAGGATCCTTTCTTGAGATCCGTCCAGGCTCTCCCAAACGGATCCGTCATGATAATACAACCGTCTGCATCTGTTCTGAACGGATCCGTTTGTATTATCTTTTACATAGCAAAGACGGATCAGTCTTGAACTCCATTGAAAGTCAATGGAGGACGGATCTGTTTTCTATTGTGTCAGACATCAGTTTCTTCATGCGGACACCAAAACGCAGCAAGCAGCGTTTTAGTGTTCGCCTCCAAAACGGAATGGAGACTGAACTGAAGCAAAACTGATGCATTCTGAACGGATCCTTTTCCATTCAGAATGCATTAGGACAAAACTAATCAGTTCAGGACCGTTTATGAGAGCCTGTGACGGATCTCACAAATGGATCCTGCAAACGCAAGTGTGAAAGTAGCCTGAGAGAACAAGAATGGAGAGCTAGCTGGTGGTCAGACAACTTACCTACTGCCCAATAGTTGGCAGAGACATGACTTCGATCTACCATAACCTATACCCTCAGAATGTAAATCAGGATGAATTAACCCTGTGTTTGCAGTGCCGGTTTGATTTTGTGTCAAAAAAGCACCCAGCACGGATATCCACCATGTCCATAGGCCCCCCGTCTCATGACAGAAGCCAGGAGTGCCTTTTTGGCTTTTTCCGGTTGTAAGGCGTAGCTATGTCTGCTGTACTATTCCAGATAAAGACATCCTCTAAAAAGTCATATACCGCGCGGTATACGTTATTTTTCAAATGGGAGGCTATGAGGACAAGCCTTTACAGCGAGATCAATCGCAGCCTTTCTTGGAGGTATATGTCGAGAGCTTTACGAGGTGTGGCGTGAATGGGGCTTAACTGCCCACTGTGCCCAGCTGGTGACCCACAGTCTAGATGCTTTTGTGGCCACAATCCAGGTATAACAATAGCCCTTGAATAACGATGTATCCTGCACTAGATGGTGGTCTCGTCCCTCACCGCCTGGTGACCTGAACACCCCCAGCTGACCACATTCTGCATGTGAGGCGTGCAATTTCACAGAGGCCTGGTAACCACGCCAGGCATGTTTGCATTGTCAGTAACAAAAAACTGAGACTGAGGGAAGGGCACAATCAAAGAGACATCTAGGCAGACTTGTCTTTCATCCTCCCTTAGGTCTCATTCACATGAGTACGAGACTGAGGGTGAGGGTCCACAATATGAGGCGGTACAGATGAAACTATCAGTGATCTCTAGGCAGGAAACTGAACTAGAAAAGGGGGCGTTCACGTCGCCTACATCCCACCGGACCCATTCTCAGATTCACTACATGATAAACTGAAAATTATGCAGAACAAACATTCACTTAAATGGGTCAGCAATCCGCAGAATACGGAGAGGAGCGGAGTCATGGATCAGAAGGCCACGGAAGCACTACGGAGCGTTTCCGTGGGATTTCAGTCCGTGCCTCCGCATCACAAAAAAATAGAACATGTTCTATTTTGTTTGCAGTGCGGACTGAATGTTGTGGATCGCAAACCCATTCAAGTGATAAACGGTGGGTGGGCACTGCTTCATGGATAGCGGTGGGCTCTGATGTATAAAGGGTAGGTGGGCACTGCTTCATAGATAGCAGTGGGCTCTGATGTATAAAGGGTAGGTGGGCACTGCTTCATAGATAGGGGTAGGCTCTGATGTATAAAGGGTAGGTGGGCACTGCTTCATAGATAGGGGTAGGCTCTGATGTATAAAGGGTAGGTGGGCACTGCTTCATAGATAGGGGTAGGCTCTGATGTATGAAGGGTAGGTGGGCACTGCTTCATAAATAGGGGTGGGCTCTGATGTATAAAGGGTAGGTGGGCACTGCTTCATAAATAGGGGTAGGCTCTGATGTATAAAGGGTAGGTGGGCACTGCTTCATAGATAGGGGTAGGCTCTGATGTAAAAAGGGTAGGTGGGCACTGCTTCATAGATAGGGGTAGGCTCTGATGTATAAAGGGTAGGTGGGCACTGCTTCATAGATAGGGGTAGGCTCTGATGTATAAAGGGTAGGCGGGCACTGCTTCATAAATAGAGGTAGGCTCTGGTGTATAAAGGGTAGGTGGGCACTGCTTCATAAATAGGGGTAGGCTTTGCTTCATAAATAAGGGGTAGGCTCTGTTTCATAACTCCATTCCCCTTGTGATCAAATATGCCAACATAAGACGGGCGCCCACCCATGTCCCGGCGGCTGGCACCTTCCATTGTGAGGAGACTGAGGTGTAGGTCTATGGAGAACCTGATCTGCAGGAAAAGGCGTCCACGGTATGTCGTCCCTCCGCCTCACACACATATATTACACGGATCTCCCCCACTTGGGGGGCACAACACCCCGCACCTACAAGAGCCCAACCCAAATCCAGACAAAGAGCAGGGAGTGAGGGGGCACAGCCCCGGTTATATATAGGATGCCAGCTGTCCGGGCAGGAGCCTGTACACAGGAGGTGGGCATATGTTACCAGCCTTACCTCTGATCCCGGCTACAAGGAGCAGCAGGCAGCAGCACACGGGCAGCCTCATGGTAAAGCAGGTAAGTAGCCCCTCTGGCGAGATCACGTGCTCCAGCTGTCCGGTCCAGCAAGTTCTGTAATCACATGCGGCCGGATCGCGCAAAGAAGCCGCACCAAAGTTTCCACCCTATTAAAAAGCTGGGACTATTTAGTGATCTGCCAGTCAGCGCCCACAACCAATAGACCGGGCTCCAGCCCTGCTGTGCCCCGCCCCTGGCAGGGCTTAGGTGTGGCCCTAATCCGCCACAACATGAGCGCACTTTATTTTAGGACAGGGAGCAGGGACCGCCAGCTGCTCTGAAACTACAACTCCCAGAATCCTCCTTTGTCTTCTGTGGGAATTACAAGAATAGCTGAGGAAGTGTGCATGCTGGGAGTTGTGGTTTTACAGCAGCTTTAGTGTGGGCGGTTGCTGATCCCTGTTTTAGGACTTTGCCTCTTTTTAGATCAGGTCTGCACGTCCTGCCCTGTGTGCCCCTTCTGTACCACCAGACTGTGCCTTTCAGGATGCCTCTTCCCCTCCAGGACATGTCTGGAGCAATATATCAGAACTGTGCTGGGCTGTTCCTCTGTTATTCCTCCAGGAAATTTATGAAGACCTTTGTCAAAGGGTGTCTCCTGGCTACACAGTGAGGCTGGTGTAGTGGGCACGAGTATGGGCACCAGAGGGGGTGGTGTCACTAGCTCTCATATAGAGGGCAATGTGGCTGGCACTGTTACATGTGCCCTGTTTTAAGAGGCTCTGCAACTGGCACTCTTACATCAACGTTGTGACTAGCAAATATTTTACTATTTTCACTAAAAGCCTAGGATTCTAGTTTTCTGTCATAAATACAATGGAGGAATTTTACGGACTGGCTTCTCACACGCTGATCGTAGTATAGAACTTGGGGGAGTAATGCGCACCGAAATTATTCAGAGGCCTTACTATGGCGTGTGGCAGGAGGTCCATTTGTGCCAGAAGCTGAACTCTATATGCAACTTACAGGCTCCATGCATACCTCCCAAGTGTCCCTCTTTGGGAGGGACAGTCCCTCTTTTTGACCCATGTCCCTCTGTCCCTCTTTTCTCCTTAAATGTCCCTCTTTTGGACCTGGAGGATTAATGTATAAATGTGCATTAATAAATTTACTAAATTGCTCCTTACTAAAGTGTCTATACCTATAAATTATACCAGAACTTCATTATTTGGTGCAATTGGGACCTTAAAATATCTATAATCTAATGATTAATGTGCTAATATTTATATGGACAATGACGCGCAAGAAAAAAAATTGCCAAAGGGGCTCCAGTAATTATGCTTTGGGCGGGGTTAGAGGAGTGGCCTAGTATGAAAAAAACTGCCGTGATGCGCGCCGCACACATTGTCCCTCTTTGCAATTTTCAAAAGTTGGGAGGTATGTCCATGCCCACGACCATATCCGTACTGATGTCCACAAATCAGTTTTTTTTTTGCGGGCCCATTGACCTCAGTGCTGCAGTCTGTATTTTGTGGCCAAGTATTAGGACAAGCTCCATCTTTTTGCAGAACGGATATACGGATGTGGAAAGCAGACAGATCATCCATGTGTTTCCCACATCTGTAGGTCCGTTCCGCAAAAAGATTAGACTATGTCCGCAAAATGTGGACCATGGACCCATTGAAAACAAAGGTTCCGAAAATAAAATGCAGAAGGCACACGGACCGCATTGGCATTTTGCAGATCCGTGATTTGCGGATATGGTTGTGTGCATAGGACCTTATGGTGTAAGCTATCTTAATGGGGGTGGTCCAGGATTTTAGTGACCTATCTGCAGCCGAGGGTCTAACACCCCGCACCCCTGCTGATCGCCTCTTCTGCAGTAGTCCGCAGCGGAACTACAGAGCTCCGTCCACTGTGCAGAGGAACTGCACTGCAGTTACAAAGTGGGCGGGGCCTTGTAGGTCCATCACCGATTTCCTGCATCAGAGCTGCTGCAGAACAGTGGGTGTCAGACCACGGCCTGTCGAATAGTGATGGCCTATCCTATGGAGAGTACTGGATGACCCCCTTTAAACCTACCACATAGGCCCTGCCTCCTGGGAGCCTGGCATACAAGGGGGAATAGTCCCAAATGTTTGCACAAAACAAGGCTTCAAAATTTAAAACTTTAATAAATTCCGCCCATTGAGAAGTTTGGTGAAATGAAGCTGTGCTCCGATGCGTTATCCTAGAGTGGGCGGGGCTTCAGGGTGTAGCTGGGCCGTGAAGACTGACGCACACTGTCTTCTTTGGGCCTAATTTATGAAATGTCGCACAGTAATAATGAAATTGGCGCAAGTGTTATGCGGTTTAGCCACCGTCAGTGAAAGTACGCCATGAGGTTGCTTCGGCTAGAGATGTGACATTTATGCAACTTTTGTAAATGTCTAATTTGCAAATGTGGCCTTAATCTTAGCCCACTTTTGAAAGGGGCATGGGATGGTGCAGGATGCCAAAATTAGCAAAATTATGAGCAAAAAGTTCCAGGACTTTTAACTTATCAAAACTGGCGTACCAATTTTATTATTGTCCCCCCAGAAAAAGTAAAGTTCAGGCAGAACATGTTATTTCTCAGCAGAATATACGGTACGGAGAAAGCCTTAATCAGTGTGAGGAGACATGCTCCTCTGGAATTCTGGGAAGAAAGTAATGCAAATGAGCTCATAACAAGCTTCGCCTCTAATGCCACCAGATGTAAGGCAATTTGCATAACTTCTTCCCAGAATTCCAAAGGAATTGTATAGCCCATAAGGCACTCTCCACAAGTAGATATAGTACCTCCCCACAAATCCTGACCGAGGCCTCTCACCCAGTTAAGGCTGGGTTCACATTCACTGTAAAAGGATCTTGCGGTAATGCAGCCGGTTTCCGGCATATATGGTGCGCCTTTTGGCCAGACAAAATGTTATGTGTAGCCGGATACAGTGACTGGATTACAGTGCCGGAGTTCACAACGTCAAGGCCTAGGTAAAGGGTTGAACACTGACTTATAGGATAGCTGCCGTACATCTGGTGGCATTAGAGGCAGAGCTTGTTAAGAGCTCATTTGCATCCCTTTCTTCCCAGAATTTCAGAGGAGCATGAATGGCCTACAAGTCTCCTCATGCCGATTAAGGCGCTCTCCAATGAGATATAGTACACCTCAAGTCCTGACAGGCCTCTCACCCAGTTAAACCAGTATTTTCCGCTCTGCACTGATGAGGGGCAATCACCCCGAAACAGCTGTCTGCAGATGAGATGCTGGCTTATTTAATATCCGAGTTACGTCTCAAGGCCTATTTAAAGGGTTGAACATTGACTTATAGGACAGCTGCCTTACATCTGGTGGCATTAGAAGCAGAGCTTGTTAGTCCCTTTTCTCCGCAGAATGTAGGCACTCTGAAAGAGCCGGATGTTTCAGACCATACAGACCTTTTTCAATGAGCTCAGTCGGACCCCGAACACCTAGACAGAACAGTTCCCTCCAGAGAAAATGTTGTGGCTGAAAATGGCTGTACAAGTTGTTGGAAGCCCAAAATGTTATTCACTCCTGAATTGGGCCAGAAGTACCCAAGCAACTTGCCCACAAAGTAACTGCTGTGGACAAGTCTTAAAAAGGGGTTGTCTCATTTCAGTAAGTGGCATTTATCATGTAGAGAAAGTTAATACAAGGCTCTTAAATGTATTGTTGTTATCCATAATGCCATCACATAATACACGTTCGTTGCCATGGTTACGACCACCCTGCAATCCATCAGTGGTGGTCGTGCTTGCACACTATAGGAAAATGTGCCGGCCTCTCTGGTGGTCGGTCCATGGGAGTGGATTGTAGGCCAGTGCTTTTTCCTCTAGTGTGCAGGCATGGCCCCTGATGCTGGATTGCAGGGTGGTCGTAACCATGGCAACAAGCAGTGTATAATGTGATGGAAGAATGAATTCAGCCAGCAAAGGAAGCAACATGTACAATCACTATACATTAGTAAGTGTCTTGTATTAACTTTCTCTACGTGATAAATACTATTGCTGAACTGAGGGGTTTTAGGGTAGGGCTACACGGCAACATAAATGTCATCTCGCGTGACATTTATTGTAATGATAGTCACGCAGTCGCAGCATGTCACATGTCATAGTGCTCCACCATTGACTATCATAAATGTCATGTGCGCGGCATATGTCGCCGTGTAGCCCTAGTCTTGTACTGACTGAGCATCAGACAAGCGTTCCTAGGAGCGCTCATTAGCGATGATCTGCCGGTGTCAAGATGCCGCCGATAACCTGATGAAGGAGCGAAACGCTTGTGGATTTGGTAATAAGATCATTTGTGCGGTCACATAAATTGTTTGCCACCTAATCACACTCTGCTGCCGGCAAATAATGACTCTGTATGGAATGGGGGCGAACAATGCCATTAGCGATCACTCCTCCTCGTACTTGGCGGATCAGCCGATCACCTGTATAAGGCACCAGCTCTCGCAGTAGCGCCGCAGCCTTCTCACAGCTTTTCCTAGGCCAGTGATGACGTTATGCTGGGAGGACTTGGTACATGACTTCAGTTAGTAAGGATATATTTATTCGTCTATCTAATCCTAAATAAACATTGTGGACAATTTTATCCAGTGTCTGGTGTTTTTATTTATTGTTTTATGCTTTAATTTTTGCTTATTTATTTAATAGGAGTTGTGCCGCGATGTGGCTGAGTGCCATACCAAGCACAGCTGCTGTACAATGTACGGTGCTGTACTTGGTGAGCTGGCGTGCGCTGCTGCCTTCTCAAGCAGCTGATCGCTAGGGCTCCGGGTGTAGGAACCCCACTGATCAGATACTGATGACCTATCAGAGGATAAGTCATTAGTATTAAAATCTCTAAAAAATTTACTATTAAAGGGAGTCTTTTACCTGTTTTTCACCAATATAACTAAGAGCACTGCCCCACAGAAGATTGCAGACACATCCCAGACATACCTGTGGGCACTGTGTGTCTGTATTACATGTCCAGGAAAAGCACTTTTATTTTGCTGAGAAACAGCTCCCAAGTGCCCAGCTCTGCTGCTGCAAGTGTCCAAAGCAAATCAGACTGAAGAGGGGAGGGCTGCTTTAGCTGCTCATATCTTGGGATTGGTACCAGATAGAAAAATGATTCTGACCTTCTTTGAAAGCTGGCATAGCAAAATCACATCATTATATCCAGGATATCAGAAGATATAGCTGTTAGAAATCGAGTCAGGAGAGAAAGCTGTTTTTAGTTTCACTTTCAGCCGGGCACTTGGGAGCTGTTTTCCAGCAGAATAAAAGTGCATTTCCTGGACATGGAATAAAGACACACAGTGCACACAGGTATGTCTGGGATGTGTCTGCAATCTTCTGTGGAGCAGTGCTGTTAGTTATATAGGTGAAAATGAGGTGAAAGACTCCCTTTAACTGGCCCCCAAATTCAGCACATTCTACACAAGTTAGGGCAGGTTCACATTGGCGTTAGGGAATTCCAGTATAATGGAATTTTTACAGAAAGCAAAACAGAAGCCTTTCACAGGACTATTTTTTCCGTCATTTATAACGGAAAGAAAACGAGAGGCTCATCCCCATCGTGCCCTGCTATTGGCTGCTCCCCAGTTGCTAGATGTTTTGATCTGCGCAACGTGGAGATTCAGCGGCGGACGTGCGGGATCTGGAGCAATGTGGGTGCCGGGGAGCGGAGTAAGTATAATCTATATGAGGGTCCCGGGCATTTGGGGGCATGTTTTAGACATTGGATAACCCTTTTAAATGTTAACATGTATGTACCATGAAATAGTAGGTATAGAAAGTACTTGTCATCCAGAAAGCCAGACCTCATATAACCGCTTTGTTATAAGATTAAGGGCTCATGCACACCAAAATATTTTATTTCCGTGTCCGTTCCGTTTCTTTTGCACTTCAATGGGGCCGCAAAAAAAAAACCCCAGTAATGACTCTATATGTCAATATATCATATTACTGTCTATAATACAGACAAGGATAGAACTGTTCTATTAGGCCTATTTCACACGAGCGTCACGGAATCAGTCCGGATGCGTTCAGGGTGCGTTCCGAAAAGTCAGTTGTGACTGCGATTGCGTACGTTCGTTCAGTTTTTCCACGTGGGTGCGATGCGTTTTGATGCGTTTTTCACGCGCGTGATAAAAAACTAAATGTTTACAAACAACATCTCTAAGCAACCATCAGTGAATCACGCACTTGCGTGCGGATGCAATGCGTGATTCACGCAGACCCATTCTCTTCAATGGGGCCAGGGCTGCGTGAAAAACGCAGAATATAGAACATGCTGCGATTTTCACGCAACGGCGAACTGATGCGTGAAAAACATTGCTCATGTGAAAAGCCCCATTGAAATGAATGGGTCAGGATTCAGTGTGGGTGCAATGCATTCGCATCACGCATAGCACCCGCGCGGAAATCTCACCCGTGTGAAAGAGGCCTTAGAAGCCGGCCCTTCTGTTCCGCAAAATGTGGAATGTACAAGGTCGGTATCCATGTTTTGCGGACTTCAAAACATCTAGCGGTCGTTTGCATGAGCCCTAAAGTAAAGTTCTAAATCAAAGGGAATCTCCTGAACCAACACTGAATCAAATATGGATGGAGCACAGGACTGACTAAACAGCTAAAAACAGCTGTTTATTAACTTGTGATAAAAGTTAATAAAACTTACTTCATGTGACCACCTGGTGCGGGAGGAGGTCTGACCTGTGTGATACTCCCGTAGAGTCAAGCGCAGAGAGGACCCAGCGGGTTGTAAATTACAGTGATCATGGAGATACCGCAGAGAAGTCACCATCAATCTTACAGTGACAGAAGGTGTAGACAACACGCTCTCTGAAAAGTCTAGAGATGAGCGAGCATCCTCGGCCGAGAGTACTCGAGCAATTTTCGAGTAGCAGAGTACGCATTTTATAATCTGTACGCTAATGCATACGCATCTTCTAATCTGTACACTAATGCGTACGCATCTTATAAATTTGTACGCTAATGTGTAGAAATTACAAGATGCGTACGCATTAGCGTACAGATTAGAAGATGCGTACGCTACTACTCGAAAATTGCTCCCGAGTATGCTCGGCCGAGCATGCTCGCTCATCTCTACTGAAAACCTTCCACAGATGACCTGTGAAGGTTGTTCTAGAAAATAATTTCACCCCTTTCCACCATGTTCCATACTGTAAACACAATGACTATTTTTTTTAAAGTGTTTTTCTTGTGCAAAAAGCTTAAAACATTAAAAAAGGTATAGTGTACATTAGCATGTAATTTATAGCTCGCAATAAACGCTGCAAACACAACAAACAAGCCAGCCAAAAAAAAAAAAAAAAAATGTTATTGCTCTTGGAATGGGACAATGAAAAAAAAAGTCATCTGGCATGCCAGGATTTTAACTACTGTTGAGTAATCGGAATTTCAGGATAAATTTAATTCATCATGAAGCGGAATTTCCTCGTGCTTCATGTTATCAAATTAATTTAACCTGAAATAGTGCAAAAAACCTATAGTGTGCAAGCACAACCACCACTGATGGATTGCAGGGTGGTCAGTAACCATGGAAACGAGCAGTGTATAATGTGATGGAAAAATTAATCCAGCCAGCAAAGGAAGCAATATGGACAATAACAATACATTAGTAAGTGCCTTGTATTAACTTTATCTACATGATAAATGCCACTTACATATGTGGGACAACTCATTTAAGTGATTTTTTGATTCTACAGTTCACCCAGTAATCAGACCATGGTGTGGCTAGTGAAATTCAACTCAGCTTTCCAAAAACTGTGGTTAATCACAGTTAAATCATAGGGGAGGGGCAATTATTTTTACAGATAGGGCAAGGTTGTTTGGGATAGCTTTTTTCCATTAATAACTAAAATCATCATTTAAGAACTGCATTTTGTATTTACACAAGCAGGGGCGTAGCTAAAGGCTCATGGGCCCTGGTACAAGAGTTCAGCTTGGGCCCCCCTTCCCTTAGTGCTCTGTGTGTCTTCTTATGTGGAACAAGGGTCTTTGTGCCCCCTCAGGCTCCTGGGCCCGGTTACGACTGCTACCTCTGCAGCCCCTATAGCTACACCCCTGTACACAAGTTACCTTTGTCTGATATTCAAATTTGTTTGAGATTCCAAAACATTTAAGTGTGACAAATGTGCAAAAACAAAGGAAAACTGTAAACGGGCAAATACATTTTTACAGCACTGTAGTTAAAAGGGTTTTCCTCAGGACAGGTCATCAGTATCTGATTGGCAGGGGTTCAACACCCAGGACCCCCGCCTATCAGCTGTTTAAGACAGCACCAGCACTTCTGTGAATGCCACGGCCTTCTCGCGGCTTACCAAGCACAGCGCCATACATTGTATAGCGGCTGTGCTTGGTTTCGCGCTCAGCCTCATTCCCCTCTATGGGGCTGAGCTGACCTTAGGCCACATGACCGATGAACATGTTGTCAGCAAGAGAGAAGGCAGTTGTTCTACTGCGAGAGCTG
Organism: Rhinella marina; assembly: GCA_900303285.1. Classification (NCBI taxonomy): domain Eukaryota; kingdom Metazoa; phylum Chordata; class Amphibia; order Anura; family Bufonidae; genus Rhinella; species Rhinella marina. Next base: position 342,126 of record ONZH01016867.1, on the reverse strand, counting down.
CTGCCTTCTCAAACAGCTGGTTGGCGGGTTAGAGGATAGGTCATCAGTTATAAAGTCTCAGCAAACCCCTTTAACATCAGATTAAATATTTATAAACCATCTTTACATCCCTTTAAGGTGCAGTAGAGTTTTTTTGTAACCATCGTTTATTAGTATTTGTCAGTATATTAGCATGTCTTTGTGTTTGGTGAGGATTTGTTTTCCACTTTATGTCCTACGACTTTTGTCACCACCTCTGGGTCAGGGACACATTATCTCCATCAAAACAGATGCCAGGATCGCTGAGGCGTGATGTGGTTTTATGTACCTTACCATTATTGCTCAGGAAGGGCACAGCATAAAATGCTAGGAGATATTTTTGTAAATCCGGAAGAGAGCACAGGACCATGTTTAAAGTGGTAGAATGGTTCATAATGAGATGACTTCTAGGGATATGTGGCTGACTCACAATGAAATACACCAGCGGTGATGTGATTCATTATGTGCCAGTTTCCTTATCCTTTTGGCTGCTGATCATCACATTTGGATATCCCAGTTTGCTGTTTCAGAGGCTGTACGCTATCTGTCATTCAGCTGTGAAAATCCCACCTTAGTTCGTAACAATAGAGCCAGACTGGGAAACTTGTCGGAAAGAAATCTAATGGCTCTGGAAAACAATAGAAGAAGAGGATTTTGGTAAATTATGTACTCATTTCCTATTGTCAGTCAATGCTATAATGTTTGACTATCCAACTATTATAGAATGAAAGGAATGTATTAAATATTTTTGTATTTCTAAAGGAACATTATTAAAGATAATCTATTAACACGGAATACCACCCTGTACCAGCCAGTACTTGTTGGATTGCGCAAAAGAAGGAAGCATTTAGGCTATGTTCACATATGCAAGTTGTGCCCGGCCTGTTTTATGCTAGAGATGGACACAACCTATATATGTGTACTGCACAGATCCAGCATCTGTACACTGATAGCACTGGCACATGTACTGTTTTTCTATAGAGCATCATTTGGTATCCGGAATCACAAGTGATGCGCCACATGTATGTGCAGGTTCCTGTAGAAAACTATGGGATCAGTTCTGGCTGGACATATGTGTAGGGTGCCTTAGAAGTATACTGCAGAACTTTAGGAGTCCTCGGTATGCAATGGCCTACAGCGCATATACCTTTTGTAGGCTTACAGCTGTCACGGACCAGCGGGTGTGAACCCACTGTGCCACGTCTTCTTCCTCCTCTAAAGCCATGTCTAAGTGAGCCCCTCGTTCTTCACAGTACCCCTGACGGTGGTCATAGAACATCAGGTTGCTACCTCATGAGGAGGATTGGTACACGAGACAGCTGGTCCTGGAAGACCAGAAGGTACCTGAGCAAGCCGAGTCATAACCAAGAACAACAGTGCAGGACCGAAGGATGAGGCAGAAACGAAGTAAACAAGTAATAGGTCAGGGCAGACGGCACATGTACAGGTCAGGCAATCCAGGTCGGCAACATTAGAGTCAAGGCAAGCAGGCAGGGATCAAATAGGTAGCAGAGTCCAGAACCACAAGCACTAGTCAGGTACACAGGAACACAAGCAGAGCTATCCACAACCTTTACAGGACACAAGGACCTTGACACTCAGGCACCTGGGAAGGTGGCTGAGCCACTTATATATATGCAAGAGGGTTAGGATTGGTCAGCAAGGTCACATGAGCTAACCCATAAAGCACAGGAAGTGATGCATGCCGGCCCTTAAGGAAGAGCTGCAGGGAACAAGCAGCAAGTATGCTGTGGCCAGGGCTGAAGGGAAACTGTGGAGCACATTCCAGAACAAATATGCCAGCAAAGACAGAGTCCAGTACTGCAGTGGTAAATGGAAACACATGCAGCAGATCACCACTGAGCACAGAGCCCGGGACCCTGGTGGTAAGCAGGGGAACATCGGTGGGCAGCAGTGGAAAGTGAGTAGAAAGATAAAAATTACATTCTGAATTTGTCTCTTTTGAGCTCATGGGGGTTCCTGTGGTGTCTAATTCGCTTTAAAAGGGCCATCTCTTTAAAAAAATGTAAAAAAAAAGGGTCAGAATGACATAAAAAGATACTCATCTCACCAATCTTCCACCGCTCCTATTCCAACACTTCCCAGGTTGCTGCTGGTCTCTATTTCCTGGTGATTGGCTGAGTAGTCATTTCCTATATGTCTAGAGGGACCACAAAGTAGAAACCAGCAGGAGACAGGAAGCCACGCAACAGGTGCAGTGGTGGACCAGTGAGGTTATTATCACCTCTTTTTGCTTTTTTATGATATTCTGACTGCTTCTAAAAAAAAAAAAAATACCAGAAAAAATCACACTCACACATATATGAGGGGGTGTTCAATAAGTTATCTACCCCAGCATGTTCTGTCAGTATTAGAGAGCTACGGTTTTCTATGCAGGTTGGTACATGTCTGGACATGCAACGCACACAGTAACAGCATACATCCCAACTTTGTAAGCAGACAAAGAGGGACATATTTTGCAAATTTTTTCCACACTAGGCCACACCTCTAACTCCGCCCAAAACATAACTATACACCTAATCCCACCCAGTCCCCTTACAGCCCCACATAGTAATTATTCCCCAGTTATGTGCCCCCCATTAATATGCCCAGCTGTGTCCCCAGTAATATGCTCTGTTATGTGCCCCCAGTAATATGTCCAGTTGTGCCCCCAGTAATATGCCCTGTTATGTGCCCCCAGTAATATGCCCAGCTGTGCCCCAGTAATATGCCCACATTGTGCCCCCAGTAATACGCCCACATTGTGCACCCCTGTAATATGCCCACATTGTGCCCCCCCAGTAATATGCCCACATTGTGGCCCCTTGTAATGTGCCCAGCTGTTCCCTCAGTAATATGCACACAATGTGCCTCCCAGTAATTTTGTGCCCCCAGTAACATGATTTGCCCCACAGAAAGTTAAAAAAAATAAACACTGCATACTTACCTTCTTCCTAGCAGCATCACCAGCAGGAAATCGGCTGGTTTAGTCTGGAGGGGACAGAGCCAAGGCGGACTGCCAGCCCCGCCCAGACCATATGATATGGAGAGCGGCAGGAGGTACGGAGGGATGATTGATGAAGCAGTGAGCAGGATGTCGGCTCTCTGCTTCATCACAATGCAGGCAACTGTCTCTGTGTCCTATGAACACAGGGACAGCTGCCAAAAGCCGGTACATACCTCCCCCGTACCGGGACAGCCACTGCAATCCAGGACTGTCCCGCTGGATCCGGGACGGTTGGGAGTTATGTAACAGTTCAGTCTGATGAAAGCACTGGAAGTGACAAGATGGCAAGTTCAGTACAGTGCAGGTCTACAAAGTAAGTGAGGGATTTGGAGCTTTGTTCTGTGATTAAATTTCTTACAAAGGAAGAAAATAAGCCTAAAGAAATCCACAAAAGGATGATTGCTGTATGTGGTGATGATGCACCTTCCTAATACCAAGTAAAGTGTTGGACCAAGCAGAGAAGAGAATCTACTGAAGATGACCCCAGTTTGAGGCGACCTGTAGAAGCATCAGACGAAATGTGCAGTAAAGTGGAGGCCATGATTTTGGAAGATCGTTGGGTTAAAGTCAGTGTTATAGCTCATTAGGCATTTCAGTTGGCACAATTTCTAGTATCATTCATGATGTTTTGATGATATCAAAAGTTAGTTCCCAGTGGGTGCCGCAAATGATGATGCGTTAGCAATTTAGCCAAGAGAATTTAGACAAGCTTAGAGAAAATCTAGGAGACTTCTATTCTTAAATTATTACAGATGATGAAACAGGGGTCCACCGCCATAATCCTGAGACTAAACAAGAGTCCATGCAAGGGAAGCACAAGTCACCAACTTCAAAGAAATTTTGTGTGCAGCAGTCAACTGGAAAGATCATGACAACAGTTTTTTGGGATACAGAAGGTGGTTTATTACTAAAATTCATACCACACAAGACAACAATTACTGGAGACACCTATGTTTCAACAATGAAGGCATTAAGTGAGGCAAAGAGGAATGCCATGGGAAGTTGTCGGCAGGTGTGTTGCTGCTTCACAAGCTCACAAGTCTTGCAAATCATAAGCTGCTATCAGGGAATGTGACTTAATGGAGCTTAACCATCCAAACTTTAGTCCAGACGTGGCTCCCAGTGATTACTTTCTCTTTCAGAACCTGAAGAAATTTCTGCGTTGATGATAATACAGTCAAAGAGTTGGTAACAGGATTCCTGCAGCAGCAAGAAGTCTTCTATTCTGAGGGCATCTGATCACTGGAGGGCTGAGGGTTTATTCCACTGAAGTGGAATAAGTGTGTTGAATTCAAGAGGCATTACACTGAAAAGTAGGAAGTTCAATTTTCTCAGAAAATGTTTTCATATTCAGGTACATAACTTATTGAACACAATTCTTGTTTGAGGGATTTTTATCCATTGTTCCTTCCAAAAAGACTTCCAGTTCTGTGAGATTTCTGAGCCCTTTTGCACGCACTGTTTTTTTGACGTCTATCCACAGATTTTCAATGATATTCAGATTGGGGGACTGTGAGGCCCATGGTAGAACCTTCCATGGTACCACAAGCACACATTTTACTAAATCTTCCAGAAGGTCTTTTGCAGTCAAGAAGGGGTTGTGATTTGCCTTTTTAGCAATCCTACAAGCAGCTGTTTCTGATATTTTTTTAGTCTTCCAGAACTGTACTTGACCTCCACTGTTAACTGCCATTTCTTAATTACATTTTAAAATGAGAAACCTGAAACTACCTCAAAATGCGCAAGTTGAAGGTTTTGCCATGGCCCTCATCGTTGAAAATATGTGGATAAACCTCACAAGGGAAGTGCATGCAAGACAGACTAGGAATCTCACAGAACTGGAAGACTTTTACAAAGAAGAATGGATACAAATCCCTCAAACAAAAATTTAAAGACTCTTGGCTGGTTACAAAAAACTTTTCAAGTTGTGATACTTACCAAAGGGTAGGTACTAACTATGCAGGGTGCCCACACTTTTGATTCAGGCCCTCTTTCTTTTTTGGTATTTTGAAAATGAAAAAGATGAAAATAAATGTTTTTGGTTAAAATACAAAGTGAATGAGTCATCTGTAACTTTATGCCTTTTGGAGATAATTTCATCTTCAACTTGCTTAACTATTCACAGTAACAGTAATTTTGACAAGGGGTATATATAAAAATAAATATCATATAAAAATATAAAACTCATTCCTAGTCTTTAGGTCTGTTCACACTAGTATTGCGGCTTTAATTAGAGATATTATGGATCTATTAGGATCCTTATTTTTGTTTCTTGACTTATAATGGTCCATCAAGACAGTCAGGTAACCCAAGTGTAAACCAAGCCATGTGGTCATGTGGCTAATTCTGATTGCTGAATGCATCCACATCAATTAGGTAAATTAATACAGGATTGAGAAAACTGATCTTCATTTATCATCAATTGTTCAATTACTTTAGATCAGTTGTATAGCAAAATATAAAGTAAGTCTAATGTCTCACGGATTTCATATGACTTAGAGGAACATGGATGTACAGTATCTGCCAAGAGTAGTCTCTGGTGCAATATTACAGCTTCATGCCACACAGAACAAACTTAAATTTGTACTGTTCTGCAGGAATATTTTCTTACTGGGTAGATACTAAATTCCACAAATTCCTCTTTAACAAATAGCTCAGGCACAGAATTAATTGCAATATGTGAAAGCATACATACCTACATATTGATAGCCATAAGGGCTCCTACACAAATACATTTGTTCTGGTTTTTGCCACACAAAAAAAGGCTATAAAATTGCATGCGCTTATATTTCTTTTCACATGTGTTTTTTATGGTGTTTTTTTCCCTATAGAGAAGGGTGTGGAAAAACATCTGAAAATGCAATTTCTACAACATGCTGGGATTGAAATTAATACAAAAACAAACACTACAATTGAAAAAAAATCCCACTATTTGTGCTGTTTTTCTTAATTCCAGTAGACTTACACCTAACATATGGAGTTGCACCAAAAAACAAGTATGTGTTCTTTCATTAAAAATGCACCAAAATAGGCATGTGAAAAAAATGCAAATGTAGGCAAAAGCTCTATGAAAAATCAATGTGTAAAGCTACGTTCACATCTTCGGTGAAAGTTTCCAGCAAGCTGTTCTGTCAGAAAACAGCCTTCCCAGATTCAACAGATCACCTTGGGATGCCTATTGACTATGTTGGGCATCCGGCCACTTTCTGCCATAAATGCTGGGTTTCGGACAGACAAGTACTTCTGCAAGCAGCAGATTTAGTCTGGCCGATGTGAATGAAGCCTAACTCCAGCTTAATAGTTGATGATGCTATCAAAAAGTGTTACAGCTCAGAGCAACATTGTTTCACTACCAAAAAGTTCACTGCAAAAATATCAAACTGCTTGGTTTTTGCTTCAAACATATGGATATGTTTTTATGTCCTGTTTAAGTAATTTTTTTTTTTTTTACAGAAAATGTTTCTAGACTGGTACCTCTCACAAAATATTTTGCATTAATATATGTAAAAACCACACAAGCGGAGTATGAGTGTGCTGATTTCAAAGCGCTATAGGCAGGGGTGGGATTCAAATTTTTAACAACAGGTTCCCTACTCAACGGCGGACACGCGCGTCACAACATGTATTTACATATACATACACCATATACATGGTACACATACATAAATACACCATATATACACTACACACACATACCACAAAAGTTTTAAAAAGCCTAAGGAGGTAAACTACCAGCGCTGCGAGTTTTTGTAAAGCGCAGTATATAAATTACACATAGGCTACACTTACAGTAGAGTTACCTGCTCCATAGACATTTTATACACATTTGTACCTAGCACTAAAGACATATTTGCATACACATTATATTCAGTGCTATCCAGCAGACAGCACACATACCTCTTACATCCAGTGACTTCTCCTCTGATGCAGACGTTCTCTTTTCTCATCTTCTCCTTTCAGACCAGGCGCCATGATGATTTTTCACCCATCTCTCGTCTCTGCAGTTTGATAAAAAGACATCTTAGGTTCCTACTTTTCCATCATCCTCCCACCTTCTGAACAACTCATCCTGCCACCTTCAATACTTAAAATGAGCACCAGTACAAAGAATGTCCCTTATAATGTGTGCCAGTACAAAAAAATCCCTCTCTTAGTGCCCCCAGTTGAGCTAATGTCCCCAGAGTGCCCCCATAATGTGTGTAAGTATAAAATACCCCTATATAATGCCCCTAGTAAATGCCCACATAGTGCTCCTCTCCTCTTCCCGACAGTGCCCCCATAATGTACCAGTATAAGATTCCCGCATATTGTCCCCCAGAATGCGCCAGTATAAATGTCCCTTCTTAGTGCCCCCATAATGTGCCTATATAATATGCCCCCATAGTGTTCTTCCCCCCTCGAACACCAGTGTGCCCATAATGTGCCAGTTTAAGATGCCCCCATAGTGTCCCCTATGATGTGCCAGTATAAATGCCCCCATAGTGTTCCCCATAATGTGCCAGCAATGCCCCCAGAAGATGCCCCCATAGTGTTCCCCATAATGTGCCAGTAATGCCCCCATGATGTGCCAGCAATGCCCCCAGTAGATGCCCCCCATAGTGTTCCCCATGATGTGCCAGTAGTGACCCCAGTAGATGCCCCCATAGTGTTCCCCATGTGCCAGCAATGCCCCCAGTAGATGCCTCCCAGTGTCCCCCATGATGCACCAGTAATGCCCCCAGAATGTGCCAGCAATGCCCCCAGGATATGCCAGCAATGTCTCCATAGTCTCCTCCGTGATGCACCAGTAATGCCCCCAGTACATGGCCCCCATATGCCAGCAATGCCCCCAGTAGATTCCCCCCATAGTGTCCCCAAGGATGTGCCATTAGATGCCTCCATAGTGTCCCCAATGTGCCAGAAATGCCCCCAGTAGATGCCCGCATAATGTCCCCATATGCCAGCAATGCCCCCTGTAGATGCCCCCATAGTGTCCCCAAGGATGTGCCAGTAGATGCCCCCATAGTGTCCCCCATGTGCCAGCAAAGCCTACAGTAGATGCCTCCATAGTGTCCCCCATGTGCCAGAAATGCCTCCATATGCCAGCAATGCCCCCAGTAGATGCCCCCCATGTGCCAACAATGGCCCCACTAGATGCCCCCCATATGCCAGCAATGTCCCCTATAGTGTCCCCAAGGATGTGCCAGTAGATGCCCCCATAGTGTCTCCCATGTGCCAGCAAAGCCCACAGTAGATGCCCCCATAGTGTGCCACATGTGCCAGAAATGCCCCGATATGCCAGCAATGCCCCCCATGTGCCAACAATGCCCCCACTAGATGTCCCCATAGTGGCCCCCATATGCCAGCAACGCCCCCTATAGTGTCCCCAAGGACGTGCCAGTAGATGCCCCCATATTGTCCTCCATGTGCCAGTAGATGCCCCCAGTTGATGCCCATATACAGTAGTGTCCCCCATGTGCCAGCAATGCCCCCAGCACGCCACAGAAAAGAAAAAAAAACACTAATACTTACCTTCACGCTGTCAGCGATGCAGGCCTCTTGCAGACTGTGTCCCGCGCAGTACCAAGCCCAGCCCAGGCGGCCTGCTCTGATAGGCTGTAGGCCTAGTTCCTGCAGCCTATCAGAGGAACAGGAGAGGGAGACTCCTCTTCCTGCTGCAGTGTTCATCTGTATCGCTGTCCTGACGACGGCGATACAGATGAATGTAGGGAGATGAGCGCTTCCACGATGGAAGCACTCATCTCCTGCTGCCGCACCGGATCGGGATTCAGCCGGTAACCCGGTTCTCCGATCTGGCTGTAATTTTAACAACCGGATCTGGAGAACCGGAGGGAACCGGCTAAATCCCATGCCTGGCTATAGGTAAATAAAGTATTTTCCAAAAATGAACTGTAGCCCATATAGAATGGTTTAAAATAAATTAAGATAAAGGGATAGCTACCTTTTAAATACTACGACAACTTTATAGTATAGGTCATTATGGATGTGGCAAACTGGTATAAGCTTATTTTTGTATTCATTCAATGTTGAGAAATGCTATTTTAGGGTTTCCTTTCTAACCTAACTGTACGTCAGGGTGAGAGAAGCTACCTCTTACCTTGATGTACAGTTATGTCAAGGTACAGAAAGGGGTTAAAAGATAACATGCTGGTTAGCTGAAGCCACAAATAAAAGTGCATCTTACTTTTAGGATATGGCCACACATTCAGGTTTTTGATACAGTTTTTTATATGAAAGCCAGAAGTGGATTCAAAAGAAGCAGTGTCTGTCCTTTATTCTTTCTCTCCTTTTATGATCCATACCTGATTTTGTTTTCCACAAGTGCATAAAAAAACCATGTGTTTGACCTTGCTTCCGTTTGTTCCTCTGGTGTTTGACGTTACTTCCTGGTATTGACTTCGGCTTTGGTGACCTTCTCATATTTGTGGGTTCTGTCTTTGTTTATTGTTTTCTCCCATTTGTTCCCCCTCCCTGTACGCCCCAGCACATACCTAGGCTAGGGACTGTCGACAAGTTGTACGCCATTGCCTAGGACGGGCCGTGCAAATAGGCAGGGTCAGAGGTGGGGTTAAAGGGGTTGTCCGAATTATTTTTTTGTTCTTTATCTGTTTCTAACTTGTCAGGTATAACAACTTGCCCATATACTTTGTGTTTCTAAAGCTGCTGGTTTCTCAGAGTTGACTGAGGGTCACATGACCTGTGATGTCACCTTATCTCTCTGCTCTGTGATGTTTCGTTCACAAGCCTCAGAGTTCAGATAACAGTCTGTACATGAGACGTCACTGGCCACGCCCCCTTTCTTTGCCGGGCTGCTATCTGCTCTCTCCCTGGTTTCCTTCAGGTAAAACATTAACCCCTTCAGCCAGAACACACTGAGGGCTCAAGGCTTTACAACAAACAGTAGCTGCAGCAGTGAGAGGAGACAAATGCTGGGCACAAGAGCTGTAGAGGAATTGTATTGTACAAGAAAAGGTAGGGAGAATTTCCTGTATGTATTAGCAGTGTCATTGTACAGCTGGGACTTGTAGTCCTACACATACAACATGCTGCTGAGTATTCCAGCAGGCAGACATGTTACTCAGCACTTGTATTCATTCCCTTTGCAGAGAGGGGGGGGGGGCTGAGATTGTTGTTATTGCATGTAAACAAAGACCAGAAGAGAACCAGGGAAATTAGGAAATATGGATTTTTTTGCCTAAAACTTGCTTAACTTAGTTATATATTGCTGCCCATCAGATTTACAGTGCTATATATTTTTTGTCATAACTCGGACAACCCCTTTAAGTTCAGGGCTGCACATACCCCTGTAACATGACAAAAGACCATTGTTTTTATTGGGAAACTGGAATTTGTTCCTTTTTTTGGATTTACTTTTGGTGCTGTGTTCCAAGCACCTCCATACCTTCCAAATGATGAGCAGGTGAGCAGTGTGCCTATATTGCATATTCTGGGAAGCAGTGCACTGTTTAAGCAGAACAATCAATTGCCTAGAATTGATGCGAAATCCAGTTAGACATTACCACAGTGACCATGGTGGAGACCAGATTCATTTGCGTCATGTGACCATGTATTATGGCATAAAGGGAGCCAGTCATCGCCACAGCCAGTGATTGGCTGTGGTAATGTCAAACTGGATGTTGATATCAAGAGAGCTCAGTGGAGGATCACAGGCCTGGAGGTGAAGGAGCGGAGAGCCAGCACCAGGAAGCAGGTAAGTAATCTTCTCTTTACAGGTCCGGCCAAAACCCCACCCATTCTTGACCATAGTAGAGATAATAAGACATAAGAAAAGATAATAAGAAAGAAAAGTCCTGCAGACAGGATGTTATCTTCTGCCAAAATAGAAGAAGCCTGATGGATCGGACAGTGAGCAGTAATGACACTCAAACACACCCATTACATAAATTGGAATTAAATTTGTCTGATAAAACAGGATAATGGAAAAGTCAACATAGATGTGAACAAGCCCTGAGATCAATGATTTCTGAGCTGTTGGCCTGTTGGCTATCTGTAAGCTGCTACACCCACACTGATGCCTTCAATGCAGGAGGGCATTTATACCAACCAGCTTAGAAAATGTCTCCCTTAATTTCAATATTATCCATTTATTAACTGGAAGATATCGGACAAGAGCAGCAGTGGTCAGAGATCATGTAGTCAGAGATAATGTAGTGGTATGTTTAAACCAAATACTGCAAAGAACGGCCAGACATCCTGTCACACATAGCTAATGTCCGCAGCAGAAGTCGGTCCACCCCTGAGATTACCCCTAAGGGGTTTTCAAGCTTTTGGGACTTTCTTAACTGTCAATCCCAGCCTGCTGTACCTGTTAAAAAAACTCACCCTCACCTGTCTCCCAGGAGTCACATGCACTGCTACATCCAATGACTGGCCCCAAGCACATGTGACCCAGCAGTGATGTGCCACATGAGGACACGTCACAGCTGAAGCCAGTCATTGGCTAAAGTAGTGCACATGACCCCGTCCATCCATTTATAGGACAGGGGAAGGAAAATTACTGAAGGGCCCCAGGGAGTCAGAAAGGGGCAGGTGAATATGATTTTTTTCAACAGATACAGTAGGCTGGCCGAATCTGTGACTTCTTCCCCGTCCATGCCACGTACACTAGTTCCAAAAAGGGGATGGGACGAGGAAGGAGGCAGGCAGGCCAGTCTCATTTATCATTTTCTATACCTGTTTGCTACATAACTTAGGTGCATCAAGCGCCAGCGCAGGGTTATTAAAATCGGCATCAAAAACGCCAGTGTTAATAAATGACCCCATTAATATCTTTCCTTTTCTTCTTTCCCTTATTAACTGCAATGTAAAAAAAAACATATACATTTCTTTTCCTTTTTTTTTAATTTGCGGACAGAAAAGCATTGGTAGGCTGCACTATTCTGTCCTTCAAAAAAACGTATTGAAATGTAAACGGTGACAGATGAAGTCAAAAGTATCTCGGAGAACGGACAGTGCTGAAAATAACCAAGCAGCACGCTCAGCTATTTTCGGTAGCATAGAAATGAATGGAGGGTGGCTGCTCTTGTCCGGTCCTCTCTCTTTCTCTTTGCAAGCTCCGTTTTCGAGATAGGTGCAGGGGCCCACATCTATCAGACATTGGGGACATATCCTAGCAAGAGAGTGAGATGGGCCAACCCCTTTAATGATGTCACAGTAGTTTTCCTGACAGAAACCAACTTTTAATCTCACAGCTGGCTACCTGACTGAAATCCATTGTGATGCCACAGTAGCGCACCTAAGTGAAGTCAGTTGTGACATCCTAGCAGGACAGTCCCAGATCTTGGCAGCTTTCCTGCGGTCCCGGGACAGTGGAGATGTGTCCCAATTTCAACTGTATCGGCATCCTAAAGGTGAAGCAGGGAGCTGTCATCTACTTGCATCATCATTTGGCTGAATCCCCCATGTGATACCACAGTAGATTTCCTGACTTGAAGCTACTTGTGATGTCACACTTTTACTCCTCACTGAAATCCACTTGTAATGTCACAAAAGATTCACACAAGAGCAAATTTGTGATGTCACAGAGGTTCAGTTGACAAACACACTTGTAAGTCAGATTAGCTTACCCATGTGCAGACACCAGAGACCACCTATGTATGAACTGGATAGCCCCTTTTTAACTGCTAATCAGATAACAGTATGGTGCTAGCCATAAACTCCGCACTTTTGGCCCTCCAGACAATCCTTTACTACTGTACCAACCCAGTAACTGAATCCATGTAGACCCTTTCATGTGAGTTAATTAATATTAAATCTGTCACCTCTACTATGGTGCCCTTACTGAGGGTGGCATAGCATAATGACAGACCCACTGATTTTGGCTGGCTGTCACTCCTGGGCTACAATTCAGTGATTTTACAATACTAACAAGGCTAGTGTGGAGAGCGAGATGAGTCTGATGAGACTGGTGCCCAGGGGCATAATTACCATAGCGGCAGACCATGCAACTGCTATGGGGCCAAGGACAAGAGGGGGCCCAGTCTTAGATGAGATTATCTTCTCTTCTACTGGAGGTGAAAACCTGGTCATGACTCTACCATCTAAAGGAACAACTTATAGCAAACGAGGCAGTGGAAAAATGGCCCAAGGGTCATTGAAAGGGGTTTAGGCAAAAACCCTTCTGTCCTGTGTGGGGGCCTGGTTTGATCCCTACTATGGGGCCCTTACTCCTCTATGTACGCCACTGCTGGTGCCCACTCCCCTCATTGACCTTAACTTGTGGTTTTTGTTCCTAGGCGTAACATGAAAGAAAGCTGACAGTCATGGTCAGGTTTGCCCTATCAGTACTGTATAAGTGCTGAATTCTAGCCCAGGAGTGACATCCCACTGAAATCAGCAGATCTGTCACTATACTATGAGGGCAGCATACTAGAGGTGACAGGTTCCCTTTAAGATCTGCCCTTCATTTTTTAAAGGGGTTGTCTCCCTTCAGGGCATGGTATTTATCATGTAGAGGCTCTTACTAATGTATTGTGATTGTCCATATTGCTTCCTTTGCTGGCTGGATTCACTTTTCCATGGTTACAACCACTCTGTAATCCAGCAAATATCACAATACATTAGTAAGTGCATTGTATTAACTTTCTCTACATGATAAATGTTGTTTGTTGAAGTGAGAGAATCCCTTTAAAGTTGTTGGCCCATCTCATACATTCAGGGCATATCGCTAGGATATGCACCCAATGTCTGATAGCTGTGGGTCCCACCCCTGGGACCCATACCCATCTCTAAAATGGAGGCGCAAAAAGAAGGAGAGCAGACCATGCGCACATTTTTGGAAGTCCCATAGAAATGAATGGGAAGCGCACTACGCAAGCGCGGCTACTGCTCCATTCACTTCTATAGGGCAGACAGAAATAGCCAAACCAGTGCTCAACTATTCTTGGCAGTCCCATTGAAATGAATGGAGGGTGGCCATGCTTTTCCGATCCTCACTCTTTCTCTTTGAAAGCTCTGTTTTAGAGATAGGTGTGGGTCAGACACCTGTCAGATATAGGATATGCCCCCAATGTATGAGAGGGGCCAACCCTTTCATAATGTCAGAATAGTTGTCAAGTATGCTTCTTGCATACAGACCATAAGCCTGCCTCATACCAGGTTTTGACCAGCCATATAATTGGCATTGGAGATCTGCACAAAACCTAACACTAGGAGAATTTGTAGCTGTTCTTCACCATAACTTTTATATGGAATTTCTATTTAGTGTTAGATTATACAAATGCAAAAAATAACATAATTATACTTTTTAAAAAAGCAAATAGAAACTACATATGGTGGTAGTGGTGGTGGGATCGGTAGGTTTTACAGCCCCTTAGGACCTGGAGAGAATGAGGATAAAGCATAATTGAGTTATGCAGCCAGAAAATCAGTCATGAGATATGAATTGACCTAGTAAAAGAGTCCAATCAAGAAGCTGTGGAAAGATTTCAAATCAGCAGCTCATGCGTGAAAACCTACCCACATTGAAGCAGTTATGCAAAGACCAGTGGCCTAAACTTATATAACAAATGGTTGGTGAATGGTGGTAAAACCAGTTTACGGGGCAGATCCTTCTTCACATGAGAGACATGGGTGGAGAATAACTTAGCTCTGCTCTGTTCCTCAGGTACTTCATATTCACTGAAGCATCAGAAACCTTTCAAATTTCCAAGAATTGGGAGAGTCTGTGAGAAGCTCACCCTCACTCTCAGCATGATATATGAACGTGTGATATATTCCATCTTAAAGTAAGAGCAGACAAATTACACACGGGGGAATTTATCATTTCCTTTGTGGCAGGATTTTGGCAGAAAAAGAATTGCACATTTTGGTGAACAACATTTATGAACAAAAATATATTGTGACTCCTTGTGATTTTACCTCGTTCTTGGCACTTTCAAAAAGTGGGTGGAAAGGCAGGAGTTGTCAGCTATGCTAATTTGACACATGCCATATTTATGAATTGCAACCAGTTGTCTGAAAGTATCATTGATAAGGCTCAGTTACTGTATGTAGCTTCACAAATCTTAGAGGCAGCCCCTTCATAGATACAAAATGAAGCTCATAATAGCTGCAGTGAAGCATCTCATTATACCATTCTTTTCTACTACTAAATTAGATCCGTCCTTTGTCTCGGTACAAACCCTTCTGAGTCATCTATTTGATTTTCTAATAAGTAGAAGCTGCACACAATCATGAATCACGGAAAAGTATGAGACTTACAGGAGCGCACCCATAGCTGAATCAACATACTACGAAGACCGTGTCCCTCAGGCACACTGGTCTATAGCATCTTGATGGGCTCATAAGGCCAGCATGTGCTAGCCTCTGATTGTTACTTCTGCAAAATTTAGCTAATTTAGGAACTGCCCAGTTTCTTACTACTTTTTCCCCAAAAATCATTATGTTATTTAATAAGAGGTTAGAGCAGCAGCCTAATGGGTTATCCCCATCTCAGCCTTTTTATAGCTGAGATCAGAATATCCCTTGGGAGCAAGGCCATGGATGGAGGGGGTTATGCTGATTCTGTTCTCATTCAATTCTATGGGAGTTATGGAAACTTGTGTAGCACAGTCTGATCATCTATTTCTGTAACTCCACCCACCTTAGCCGCTGTCTTAAGAGGTTTATACTGATCTCAGCCATGAAAGCCTGACATGGGAATAACCCTTTAAGTTTTGTGGTTATATTTTATTTACTTGACATTTTTCTGTTCAGCCGGTTTGAAAAAGTGATAACATTAAGGGCGGCCATATTGGCTTTTTTTTTTTACAGTTTGGGCTAGGCCTCTTAATTCCAAAGAAGGATAATATTATGGTACAGCATACAAAGACATTTTACTGAGCTGTGGTTTCCAAATTTGTGGCACTTTCCTGTTACAGTATAACTGTGTACAAAGTGAGGACCATAAAGACAAGGTTTGAAGAGTTTGGTGTGGACGAACTCAAGTGACTGTAGAAAGCCTAAAAGGGGTTGTGTCATCTCAGACAATAGGGGCATATTGCTCGAATAAGCCTCCATTGTCTGATAGGTGGGGGTTCCACCTCTGGTCCCCGCACCTATCTCATAAACGGAGCCTTGAAAGTCATGAAGGGCTCACCGCACATGCGTGGCCACCGTCCATTCATTTCCATGGGGCCAACGGAAATAGCTGAGCCAGCATATCCTAGCGATATGCTCTCATGTCTGGGATGACATAACCCCTTTAAGCTAAAGCTCATCAGTCATCTTTGAAATGAACTGGAACACTAAGAGCCTGATCTTTTTGTTCAATATTAGTGCCTGACCTCACAAATGTGGTTTTGGCTGAATGATCACATATTCCTACAAGCACCCTCCAAAATGTTGTAGAAAGCACTCCCAGAAGAGTGAAGGCTGTTATACCCCCCCAAAAGGGATCCAAACTCAATATTAACGCTGATGGCTTTTGAAATGGATGTCCAACAATCTCCAACGAGTGGCTAAATACTTCTGGTTACATAGTGTATATATGAATGGAGTTTGGAGGTACCGGTATTTGCTGTTGCTGTTTCATTTTACCGTAGCTGATTTTTTGTGCTTTCTATGTGTGTTTTGTCTGTAGAACAGAAGCATATTTTAAAAAAGTTGTAGATTATTTATAGCCACATGTCCCACACCTGGAACACACTCCTATTTCCAGAACAGTACCCCATCGAGCTTGAATGAATATTGAGTGGTGACCTCACATGTGCAGCTCTCTCCATTCATTTCAATAGCACAAGCAAAAAGAAAGTCAGCGCTCTTAGCTATTTTCATAAATGATATTGAGAGGAATAAATGGAAAGAGATGTGCACTTCTCCATACCTGGGCATGACTATCTCATGTGGGTCCCAGAGGTGGGGTATTCACATACCGGACATATTCTGTGGATATGCCATAATGTCCCAAATGAGACAACCTCTTCAAACAGCAGATTAACCCCTTCCTGACTCAGCGATTTTCTGCTTTCGCATTTTCATTTTTTGCTCCCTGCCTTCCCAGAGCCATAACTTTTTTATTTTTCCGTTCATATAGCCATATGGGGCTTATTTTTTGCAGGACAAGTTGTACTTTCTAATGTGACCATTTAATATGGCATACAATGTAGTGGGAAAAAATTCCAGATGGGGTGGAATTTGAAAAAAAAAATGCAATTCCACCACCGTTGTACAGGTTTTGTTTTTACGGAGTTCACTATGTGGTAAAACTGACTTGTGCTCTTCATTCTCCAGGTCACTACAATTACAGGGATACCACATATATATGGTTTTTCTTGCGTTTTAGTACTGAACAAATTTTTTTTAAAATATTTATTTCTTTTCATCGCTATATTCTGGCCTCCATAACTTTTTTTTTTTTTACAGTTATGTCTATGGAGATGTATTAGGGCTCATTATTTGCAGGACGATCTGTGTATTTTTATAATACCATCTTGGGTTGTGTATGACTTTTTGATAACTTTTTATTAAAAATTTTTGGGAGGTAAAGTGCTAAAAATACTGCTTTGTCTGTTACGCCATTCACCGTATAGGATAATTTTTTTTATATTTTAATAGTACTGACATTTTCGCACGCAGTGATGCCCATGATGTTGATTTTTTTTATTGTTTAAGTATTTTTATGTTGGAGAAAGAGGGGTGATTTGAATTGATATATATATATTTGTTGGTAACTTTTCTTTGCATGCAATCATCAGATTGCAATCTATATAGGGTAATGGAATTTTCTCCATTATCCTATACAGAAATAGCTAATTGCAATTCAATGATGCCACCTGCTGACCTAAACGTAATTAGCCTGGAAGCCTAGTACAGGCTCAGGCTCATTACTTTCAAGGAATGCTTTCCCCAATCTCGGTAGGGGGGAGGTGTTCCAGCCAGTGAAGTGCACGCATCCAGGTTTCCAGCTTCTCAAATACTGTGGTCACATGTGACCACGACATCTGAGTGATTAAATGTCTGCGATTGTCATTAACATCATTAGCCACATGTGTCTGATCTATGAAACAGCAGGCACCCGCTACCTATGCCGATCGCTCTGCTCTGGAGCGGGCGCCATCTTTAAAGACCCGACATCTGGTGTACACGTACAGCTGATGTCGTGAAGGGGTTAACTTCACAACTTCAGGTTTTGGTAAATGAGACCCCTTCAATTTAGTTTTGTCAGGTCAACAGTAGAGATGAGCGAACGTGCTTGAAACGAGCACTGTACCGCTCGGCTACCCTGCGCTCGCCTGGGCGCAGGCGGCCGCTGCCTGCGCCCATGTGAGCGCAGCGGAGCGGAGCGGTACAGTGCTCGTTTCGAGCACGTTCGCTCATCTCTAGTCAACAGCTGAATGGCTTTGTAAAGTGATACTCCACTACAACAGCTGTGAAGACACATTTCTTTATGGTCATTGCATCTATTGATCTTGATGGTAAGATCAGCTCTCACTAGAGATAATCTTTCTTATGGATTTAAAGCAACCCCTTCAGCTCCCCTTCCGGGTTCAGCTCCCCTTCATTCCTTTACCATGTAGGAGTGGAGCATTGGAGAATCAGTGATACCTGCCTCTAAAACTGCCCAGAACAGTGCTATCCACCGCCCATCTGAAGCCTGGTATGTCACTGGCTCACAACAAACAGACCTTGCCGTGCGCCAAGGCAAGGGGTGCTTCGGAGCAAGGAAATGCTGCATCACAACCTTTCAATAGACTAGTAGTTGGAAGTCCAATCCTGATGAACTTCTGGCAAATTGCGTGCCATAGTGATAGCAACTTGCGGGTCGCTTTCCAACCACATTCTCTTTTATTATATTGTGATGTAGCATTGAGCAAATTTCTCAAAATTTGTTTCGGGTCTGAGTTGGTCAAACTGACTGGCAGATTAGATTTGTTCCTAATAAATTTGACCCAAATCAAAAATGCCCCCATTGCCCTAAAGAGTCATCTATGACACTCTGGGGTCTCCTAGGGCTGTATCCAACAGCTTCTTAAACTCCAAATGCCAAAGTGACATTTCAATATATACGTAGCTATGGGTGGTGGTAACAAACACCCTGTTTAATAACCCACTACACTACTGTAATATGTTGGCCACCATTTTGAGCAATCTGTGCGGGACGAATCACAAAGGTTTCAGACTCACCGAAATTCAAATTTATCTGGAAATTCTTAAAGGGAACCTGTTAGCACCAAAATGGATCATAAACTGCCAGCAGTACCTTAAAGTTGTTAACATCAGGCTTCTAATGATGGTCTTGTCTAAGATGTCTGAGGCACATAATCGCTGTAAAACAACTTTATTCCCCTCACAGGTCGTATGCAAACGAGGTTCTTGAAGTCAAGGGGGCAGCAGCTTTCACACTTGAAGCCAAACACACTGCGCCCCCTTCCCTCCCCTTCGCATTTGATTGATGGCCTTTCACTTCTTTCAAGAGCAATTCCATCCTGAGATTTTGAGCATGCGCCCTATGGTCTTGTTTCCGGCGTCTGCGTATTGATCCCCGCTGTAGTGTACTTGGTTCAGCGAGTCAACGCACAGGCGCTCCCGATCCTGTGACTGACGCTGATGCAGGGTAATGTTCTCTGAGACATTTACCCATGAGTCTGCGCGTGCCTATTGACTCACTGAAGCCAATGACACTACAGCAGGGATCAATGCGCAGGCGCCGGAAATGAGATCATATGGCGCATGCATGAAATATCAGGATGGAATCGCGCCTAATAGAATACAAATGGCCATCAATCAAATGCGAAGTGGGGGAAGGGGGCGCAGCATGCTTGACTTCAAGTGTGAAATCCGCTGCCCCCTTGACTGCTAGAACCTTGTTTGCATACGACCTGTGAGGGGAATAAAGTTGTTTTACAGCGATGATATGCCTCAGACATCTTACACAAGAACATCATTAGAAGCCTGATGTTAACAACTTTAAAGGGGTTGGCCACCATACGGATACAAAAAAAATAAAGGGTCCCAGATAAAAAGCCACAAGGTATTTGTATGATGAAAGATATACTGTGTACATATAATTTTTCTAATGTGTTCCGCATAGCATGCTCCCATTGATGAGAGGTAGTGTAGGAGGAGCAGCTTCAAAGTGAAAGTAAAAATCCCATCATGCATCACAGCAAGCATCTTCAGGGGAGTGGTCACATGACATCCCTGGCTAAACAAAACAATTCATGTTTTTTTTTTGTCACCGTTTGTTATGAATACAGCAATACCTAATATGTCTTTTTTTAATTTTTTATTCTGTTTTACACAATAAAAGCATTTTCTAAAAAAAAAAAAAATCATGTTTTAGTGTATCCATTTTCTGAAAGCCATATATTTTTTTTTGGGTGATTTTATTGTGTAGGGGCTCATTTTTTGCAGAATGAAATGACGGTTTGATTAGTACTATTTTGGGGTACATACGACTTTTTGATAGCTTGGTAATACACTTTTTGTGTTGTAAGGTGACAAAAAAAATGGCTTTTTTGGGACAGTTTTATTTTTTTCTTGGCGTTTACCTGAGGGGATGGATCATGTTATATTTTTATAGAGCTGATCGGTACGGATGCGGCGATTCCTAATATGTCTGTGTGTGTATATATATATATATATACCTGTATATAAGTGTGTGTGTATATATATATATATATATATATATATATATATATACACACACACATACACACACACTTATATACAGGTATATATACACACACATATATACAGATTTATACACACATATGTACATGTATACATCATATATACATATATACACACACATATATATATATATATATATACATACACACACACACATGTATACATATATATACACATATATACACACACACACATATATATGCATATATATATAAATACTCTATGATTCTATGTTACTACTTTACAGCAGCTCTGGAGTTTGTGATTTACGTCCAAGGGATTAGACGCGCTCCTACTAGGCTCCCTGCTCCGACCTCTTACAGGAATCAGCTGTTTGTACAGACAGAACAAGCAGCTGGTTTTTGTCAGAGTCGGAGCAGGGAGCGCACCAGTGACTGGCTGACTGGACATGCGCCGCTGTTAGGTGAGGAGATGAGAAAAAGCAGCGCATGTGCAGTTACAATACAGGCATGGATGAGCTTTTTCTAAAGCTCCTCCATGTCGCCATGGACGAACTGGCTGCACGGCGGAGCGGGGCTCAGTTTAAAAAGATTGGCAGACAGATTTTTTCAATAAAGTATATTTGGAAATTCATTATTACCCTGCCTCTTACAATGTTTTGTAAAGTACATATATAGTGGACAACCCCTTTAAGGTTCTGCTGGCAGTTTATGATCCATTTTGGTGTTGACAGGTACGCTTTAACAAATTTGATTTGTGTAGAATTGATTTGCTCATCTCTATTTGCGGTACTGCGATCTTGGCCGAAAGTCACCATGTAGCCCTATCCTAATGGAGCACTTGTGCTGAGAGAGGAAGAGGTGCGTCACCCAGAGAGACAGTCCCCTCACAGGGGGTGTCTTTGTGTGACGCTGGTTGATAGCACTGAGTACTGGAAGCTTCCTGTATATAAAACATTTACATGAGGCGATCAAAGAGGAGCCTACACTAAAGAAGTTCCACACTGGGCAACAATATTTGTGTCATCAGTTTAGCAGATTGTGATGTTTCTGACGCCAGGGAATTTCAGTGTCACAGGACTACATGCAAACTTGGTATTTCAATTGAAAGGTTATTCCTTTATGTCAGGAGCAATCCAAACAAGTCTACCAGGTAGACGGAAAGAAGACAGAGATGTACCAAGATGAAAGTCCTAATCTTCTCTGACACCTACTGGATCCACGTCAGGGAAGGGTCACATTACTGCCAGACATATTTATACAGATGTTTCCTTTGATTCATGGTAACATTTACGCAATAATTACCCAATCTCAGCATAGAGCAAAGCTCCAGGGACCTCCGGCTTCTCAGTCACCTCTCTGTAGCCTCCAGTCCTGCTACAGGCCTATTTGTCACAATCTACAGCCATATGAGCTGATGAGATTTTCCTGAGGATATCCTTCTCTATGATCGAGGTTCTGATAATTATATATAAGGGAATGGTTCATAGCTCCAGCCTCTGACTGAGTCCCTTGGGCCCAGCCGCCAAATATATAGGACTTTACGGGCCCTGTTTTATTAGGGGTCCATTATTGTCAAAGCTTGGGCCCACCTGGGTATCCTCTGGTACGCCGGTGGGCCAGTCCGACCCTGTATAGCTCTACTAAATGTATGCAGTATATACAATGTTGGCTCTTTCTGCAAGCAATGATGCCTGCTTTCTGCAAGATACCTTAAAAGGGCAGCATGAGATTAGGGGAAAAGTCTACTTAATGTCCATAAACAGTGCCACTCTTGTCCATAGGCTGTGGCTGGTATTGGAGCTTAAAGGGATATTCCAGTTTCATGACATTGATGACCTGTCCTCATGATAGGTCATCAATATCAGATAAGAGGTGGTCTGAGACGAGCTCTGCGTCCTCTTCAATCTTTGCCTGCACTCTGTCTATTTTGTAGCGGCGGTACAGAGTAATTACAGCTTTCACTACAGGTCACTTGAATGGGACGAACAGTTGTAATCACATCGCACCGCCACTGCAAATCTGACACTGAAGAGGACGCAGTGCTCACACAAGCCACAAAGTCAATCTAAAATCTCCACCTGTATAGTCGCCCAGTCTGCAGAGGGCGCTCCACTACTCCCACGGCAATCATAGGAAACGGTCAATAAGCAAACCTGGGATCACTTTTAACCTCTTGGTATAGCATATGATATGGTGAGCTTCTTAATTCATACTCACGAACGCCAGGTAGTTCACCTTCATCTTTCTGGGAGTATTTCCAAAATACATAATGTTTAATAAGCATATACTCCATGAGGGAAGCTGAGATGCACATCACACCATCCTCCTCCTCCTCCTCTCCACGCAACATTTTTGGAGCCCCCCCATCCCCATGTGTGAGGGAGGATGAGAAGGTCTGGATTATATAGAAGATCCATAGACCAGTAAATACATATTATAAATGTCATATAAAAATACATAGTTATATCCACACAATATAGCAATAATTAAAGGGGTTATCCAAGACCTATAATGCCCCCCTCCCATATTCCCAGGCCCCTCACAGAGGTTGTATTTAACTCGTTCCCTGGCACCCTCGTCATTTCTGATGCCCACACAGCCGCCCCTACATCTCCCTAGCGTCACCTGCAATGCTAGGGAGGGTCGTTCCTGTCGCAGCCTGCTATTTGCTGCCCCCCACTGTCGCCCCAACGATCTGATATTGAGGATAGGTCATCAATATTAAGGCTAGGGCTACACGGCGACACTGGTCGCGCGATACCTGTCACAGCCAGAATCGCTGAGTATCAGGGATCCCATAGAAATGAATGGGATCGCCGCGGCAGTCGCAAGAAATCCAGGACGGTTGGATTTCTTGTGACTGCCACAGCGATCCCATTCATTTCTATGGAATCCCAGCTACTCAGCGATCCTGGCCGCGACAGGTGTCTCTGTGTAGTCCTAGCCTAAAAGCCCAGAGAACCCCTTTAAGCCCATAGATTACATTTATGTGTCTCTCACGTGGTAAAATCCTTGAGCTGTATTTCATTGCCTTTCATAGTGTCGCCTTTGCGATTGATGCAGTTCAGACATGGGTATGTACCTCTCCTTTGTGTAGATGAAAAACTGTCTTTTTTACTTTTGCGGACATCACTCTTGATCAGCATGTTACTAAGGGAAACGCCCTTCTTGTATGCAAACAGGAGAGGTTCAGCAAATAATTTACCATATGTCTGTTCAGGTTTAAAAAAATCCCAGTATTTCAAAATGGATTTTTTAATTATATTGGCGGATGACCATAATTAGATACTTACACAAATTGTCTCTTTTTTCTTTGTGTGATCTTTTTTATACCTCTGATTTCATTCCCTGTGTGTGTTACTTCATGTCTGCTATAACCCTGCTGCACTGACTTATCCACCAGGCTTTGTTTTTCCCTGACATACTCTTTTTCAGGGCTAGACATCCTTTAGCCCATGGGAATTGGCTCCTAGGGATACTTTTAAACACGTCTGGTGCATGAAAACTAGAATGCAAACACAAATTATTGCGATTCATTGGCTTAACAGATAGAGTCGTTTTTTAAATCCATTTGTAGGCACAAGGTTAATCAAGTACATAATAAAACATGATAATGTACATACAGTATTACAGAATACATGGTCAACATTACAACGTTTAGGTCCCAGTAGATATAATACCCCCCAGTAGTTACCTCTTTACATATAATTCCACCAGTAGTGGTCTCTTTTAATATAGTGCCCCCAGTAGTGTCCGCATCATTCTTCCACCCTGCTGCTACTTCCTCCCCTCCCACTTCACCTGTGACCCGGAGCAGGAGGTTGTGATGATGTCATTGCGACCTCCTGCATGTTAGCACTGCTTCATAGGCCTCAGGCCTAGTGGCCTTCAACCTATGAACTATGAGGCTAAATGGCGGGGCACAGGAACCAATAGTTTCCATCCCCACCGCTCAACACCGACGCTTCCCGCGGACCAGTACCAGATGGTCCCCGGCCTGGTGGTTGGGAACCGTTGCATTACAGGATCAGCTCCTTGCTGCTCTGAGGTGTTCTCTCCTCAGCAGTCAGTCATTAACTCCAGAATCTTCCTCCTAGTGAGGAAGGGTGGAGCCAGTCCTGACTAGCCTCATGGGTTTAGATGCGCACCTGTTCATTTCAATGGGACTGCTCTCCACATCTGTAAGTCAGTTCCACATGTCCTATTCTTGCCTGTTTTGCGCACAAAAGTAGGCATTTCTAACAAAGGGCAGGATATGCTGATCCACAAATTGTGGAATGCACATGGCCAGTATCTGTGTTTTACAGATCTGCAATTTTTGGACTGGAAAACGGATATGGTCATGTGAATACCCTCTAAGAGAGGAATTTTCTCAGTGACTTCACTGCAGGTCTGTTTTTTGTGATTTTTACACTAAAATTCAAAAAGATCTGACCACATTGTAAATTAAAACAACAGACACACGGGGGGGCGTGGCCGGGCATGGAGGAGTGAGGACGCTCAGCACAAGAGCTCCGCCGTATCCCCCTACTTCATCAGCAGCCATCCACTTCCCACGATGGGCAAAACAACTAAAAAGGGTCGAGCCAAGTCATCTGCTCCCCTGGTCCACTCACAGAGCGACCTTACTGAATATTTTGCCAGGCAGCCGGCGTCTCTTACCGGCAGCCTGGCGGGCCTAGCTTCTGGACCGCAAGATGGCGGCGGCTCCTCTCCCAGGCAGAGCGCTGCCTCACCACCGGCCTCTCCTTTACAGCATCAGTCGCGGGGGCGCCGCTCCCAATCGGCACCCCCGTTCCCCTCACCTGACGACCTGCTTCGGCGGCGCTCCTCTCTGTTGCCGCTCTCAGGAGGAGAAGTGGAGGAAGACGCGCAAGGCGCCATCACAGCGCACGTGCATCGGGACGGTGCCGCCTCCGCTTCCAGGACCAGCGTGACAGGCCCGGAACCTGAAGATCTACTGCTCCCACAGCAAGTATTGCCTCACCAGGGGCCCCTCTTGTCTCCTATATTAATTGATGTGCCCCACAATGGCCAGGATATACCCCTGAGGGCCACAGCAATACCCTTCTGCCCCTTAGGGCCTCCATTCTCTCCTGGGGTGACAACTTATGGCTCCCAGCCTCCAAGAGCCCAGCATGGGGTCCTCAAAACCCCAAATCCGGCCCAACCTCTGTGTGCCAGTACCTCTAAGACCACCCAGCAATCCCCCCCAGCACCGAAAAGGGGTCCCCAGTCTCCATCATCTTCTCCAGATCCATCCTTAGCGGCATCCCCCCACTGGTCTACGGGATCATCCTGGGACGGATCCCATCCTCCTGCTCCTGATAAGGGATTTCTGGCCCTGGCTATGGGCCCCAAAGCTCCTTCTAACAGGGCCTCTGGTCTGGCCTCCCAGCCGTTACTTCCAACCTCACACTCACCCTCTGTAAAAGGGACATCACCGCATGATGATAATTCCAGACCCCCTACTATGGCGGATTTACGTGCTCTTATCTGTTCCTTGCCCTCAAAGGACGACCTTTCTACTTTTGCTGCTAGCATATTACAGGAGTGTAAGCAGGAATTCTCTCAACTCCGCACGGATATGTCCGCTCTTTCTGATCGAGTGGATACGATCGCACAAGATCATACAACATTGGCCGCGGAGGTTCAGGCCTTGCAAGTTACAACTCAAGCCCAAGGAGAGCATATGGTTGCCCTACAACAACATCTCGACGACGTTGAAAACAGAGGTCGTCGAAACAACCTCCGTATACGGGGTTTACCAGAAACGGTTAACACCCCTTCTCTGCTGTCCACTGTTGTTACAATTTTCAATGATCTCCTGGATCGCCCTCCAACTACTCCTATTGAGATTGACAGAGTGCATAGGGCACTGCGTCCCCCTGCTCCGGACGGGTTCAGGCCCAGGGACGTCATCTGCCGCATTCATTTTTATGCTCTTAAGGAACAAATCCTTTATAAAGCTCGCCAACATCCCTCGATGACTTTTGATGGAGCTCCCATTATGATACTACAGGATCTATCTCGTCACACCCTGGCACAGCGGGCCGCTTTGAAA
The DNA here is from genome assembly GCA_900303285.1 of Rhinella marina. NCBI lineage: Eukaryota > Metazoa > Chordata > Amphibia > Anura > Bufonidae > Rhinella > Rhinella marina. The sequence continues at coordinate 315,440 of ONZH01016867.1, read as the reverse complement.
CCCCTTCTCAATATGCTGCGAGATCATGACATCCCGTACCGCTGGGGTTATCCTTTCGCGCTTATTGCTGGTCACAAAGGCCAGTCTGCAATTTTCCGGAATCCAGCGGACCTCCCCGCCTTTCTCCACAAGCTGGAACTCCCAGTGATGAAACTTGGGCAGTGGCCCTCACTTCTCACAACAGCATCAAGCACTTCTCAACGTGTGCCGCCATCTCCGGTACTGGGCGATAGTGACACGGGTTTGTCTACCCGCGCCCCCAGAAGAAGACGCCAACAACAATCCGTCTCGTCCCGCTCTTCTTTATTAGGGCCAAGCAGCTAAGATCTTTTCTTTATAGGACTCCTACTATTTTGCTGAGCGTGTCTTCAGGTCCTAAGTGATTCATTTGCTCTATGTATTTGCCTTTAGGTTTGCCGTTATTCTCTGTTCTCTCTATTAAGTGGATGGTTATCAAGTGTTTTATTCTTTCTCAACACTATTAGGGGTTGCGGCGGTCTCTCTTCTGTTTGGCCGCCACTTAACCCAAACTATTCGAGACGCTCCCCTGAGATCTGGTATCTCAGGTGACTGTCTCTTCTGACCTGTTGGTCTTCTCTCCATACACAGTATTTGCCTGTGTTTAGTTCATAGACACCGGTTTATAGTTTAAAGAGAAGGGGGGTTTTCCAATCCCCCCCCCTTCCTTTTTTTTTTTTTTTTTTTTTTCCCTTCCTAAACCCTTTCCTCTTGTGTCTTCCTATACCTTTAACCATGTCTTCCCTGAAGTTCGCGTCTTTCAATGCCAAAGGCCTCAACACTCCAGAGAAAAGGTCGCAAATCCTTCACCATTTCCACCGGCAACAGGTACAGATTATTTGTTTTCAGGAAACTCATTTCAAAAAAAGTGTTGTTCCTAGAATTCGGCATAAATATTATACAACTTGGCACTTTGCCAATTCTGAGCTGACTAAAACCAAGGGGGTCGCCATAGCGATACACAAATCCTTGACTCATCAAGTGCTCAGCTGTACGATTGATGCCGAAGCTAGGTATATTGTACTCTCCCTCCTTATCAGTGGCCAAGAGTTTACTTTCCTCAATGTTTATGCCCCTAATCAAAATCAGGTTTCTTTCCTCACTGACTTCATAGATAAAGTGCTCCCCTTGGTGAGAGGTACAGTAATACTATGCGGGGACCTAAACTTAACTTTGGATCCCACACTTGATAACTCCTCGGGGCGGGCCGCTCTTTCCTATCATGCAATCAAGAAGGTTAAGAAGGCTTTCCTGCAATTGCAATTAGGTGATGCATGGCGTATTCAGCATCCCACAGACAGAGACTACACGTACTTCTCTCCACCTCATTCTTCATACAGCCGTATTGACTACATTCTAGTTCAACACCGGGCTCTGGCCTGGCTAGAGTCCACTCACATTGGTAATATATTGTGGTCCGATCACGCACCCATATTCTGCTCTCTCAAAATCCCCAATCTTACGAAGGGTCAGTGGACATGGAGACTGAATGAGTCCCTCCTCCTTGATACAGTTTGCGCTGCAGATATCTCCCTGACTATCACAAATTTCCTTACTGATCATTCACAAGATACTACCTCCCTGCCTATACAATGGGAGGCTCTCAAATGTGTTTTACGGGGTGTCTTTATTAAACATGGAGCTCGACTCAAGAAGGAGAAAGCTCATTCGCTTACCGTTGCCCTTCAAAAAGTTGCATCTCTTGAACTGGCCCACAAACGTGCTCTTTCTCAGCCCATTCTGCGTGACCTTCAAAATGCTCGCCTGGAGGCTAAACGTCTGCTGGAGACCTCTTACAGGCGAATGGTGCAAACCTGTCGTAGCAAGTTCTACGAATATGGCAATAAGAGCGGGCATATGTTGGCCAGGGCGTTGAGAGGGCAACTTGCTACCTCACATATCCCAGTAATCAAACGCTCTAATGGCTCTTTGGCTCATACTACACCAGATATCGCAGCTTCCTTTCACACTTTTTATTCCAATCTCTATAACTTACCGCCCTCTGCTGATCCGCAGGATCCCTCTCTTTCATCTGTCCCCCACCTATCTGTAGAGGACTCAGCATCCCTGGACACCCCCTTTTCATCAGAAGAACTTCAGGAGGTGATCAAATCCTTACCAGGGGGAAAAAGCCCGGGACCGGACGGTCTCACAGCTAGATTTTACAAAATGTTCTCCTCTTCTCTCTCCCCCATCCTTCTCAATGTCTTTGATTCAGTGTCGGCAGGACTCCCCTTCCCGGCACAAACCACGGAAGCTCATATAGCAGTCATTCCTAAACCGGGCAAAGACCCGCAGATGTGTGCGAGTTATCGCCCAATATCCTTATTGAATGTGGATTTAAAAATATTTGCCAAATTGATGGCAAACCGCTTGAACCCTTTTTTGCCTTCTTTAATCCACCTTGACCAGGTGGGGTTTGTGTCGGGAAGGGAGGCTAGAGACAATACCCTGAAGACTATAGATATTATTCATTACGCTCAGACCCACCAGATCCCTCTCATGATCCTCTCCCTTGACGCAGAAAAGGCCTTCGATCGTATATCGTGGCCGGCCCTCTGCGCCACTCTATCACATATAGGTCTGGGCCCATGGCTCACATCCAAAATTCTTGCACTATATCAGACCCCATCGGCAAGAATTAAAATAAATGGCACGCTCTCTCCTGCCCTTGCAATACACAATGGGACCCGCCAGGGATGCCCGTTATCTCCCTTGCTTTATGTCCTAGTTATGGAGCATCTTTTATCTGCAATCCGTGAGAACCCAGATATTACTGGCATCACAATTGGCAACACTGAATACAAGTGTTCGGCCTTTGCGGATGACCTTTTGCTATATATCACTAACCCTCACGTCTCCCTCCCCTCTTTGCAGAAGGAAATATCCCACTTTGGACTCTGGTCTAATTTCAAAATTAATATGTCAAAGTCCTCCGCCCTGAATATCTCACTGCCCCAAACTCTGGTCTCCAACCTCCAATCCTCCTTCCCCTTTACATGGCCTGCACAAGGTATCTCCTATCTGGGTATTAAAATCCGCTCTGATTTATCAAAATTATTTAACGATAATTTTGCTCCTCTCCTCTTCAGTTTTCAAAAAGATCTTGATAGCTGGCATCGGAAGGATTTCTCTTGGTTTGGTAGAATAAGTATCATCAAGATGAATCTTCTTCCAAAATTGCTTTACCTTTTGCAAACTACTCCAGTTCGCCTGCCTGCTACATTTTGGGCCCAACTACGTAGATGCTTCACGAAGTTTGTTTGGGCTCCAGGTAGACCACGAATTCGCTGGGATGTTCTTACTCGTCCCAAGGATGAGGGAGGATTGGGATTACCGGACTGTAGATTATACTACCATTCCTGCGCATATGCCCGCCTCTTAGACATGTTCCGACTTCATAAACCAAAAGCCTGGGTCCGTATTGCTGTGGAATGCTCCCCTGTTATTCTAACAGCTGTCCCCTGGCTGATGGGCCCTTTGCGGGATCGTTTATCTGCTCTCTCATATACCACAAAACACACCTTTGCAATCCTGGACTCGATAGGTCCAAATTGCTCTCTTATTGACCCCCTCGGGCCCCTCACCCCGGTGACAGACCACCCCTCATTTCCTCCAGGTAGCTCAACCTTTTCATTCCTCAATCAATCTAAAATCCACCCCTTAAGATTCTGCCAGGTGCTTTCGGCATCCTCACTGAAACCTTTATCCTCTATTCTAAATAATGCGGACCCATCCCCACGGCATCATTTTGAATACCTTCAACTCCAACACTTCTATGCCGCCACCCGTTCCACACATAAACTCTCCAGAAAATTAACAGCCTTTGAGCAGCTCTGTCTAGCGCCGTCAGGGGTTTTCCGAGACATCTCATCACTCTATAAACTGCTTCTCCAACAGAGATCCGCCCAAGCACCGTCTTTCTGCAGAGCATGGGAGGCTGACCTAGGTATCCACTTAACCCAATCTCAATGGCATAAATGCTATCAGCTCTCACACAAAGCCTTGATATCCACAAAATCCCAAGAAACTTGCTATAAAATAGTATCACGCTGGTATAGGGTGCCTTCGCTTCTGCATAAATGGTTCCCATCGGTATCCGATCGTTGTTGGCGATGTGGTGTGGATGAAGGAACCCTGCTCCACGTATGGTGGCACTGCCCAATTTTACGTAATTACTGGGATTCCATCCACAAAGCCATATGTGAAGTGACGAACATCCCGTTTCCGAACTCCCCTGAAGCTTTCCTGTTATATGTTTTTGATTTGAATGTCCCTGCATACAAAAAATCTCTTCTTAAATATCTTATCCAGGCGGCTAAAACGGTGATTCCTCGCCACTGGAAGGAAACAACCCCACCTACAGTGGAGGAATGGTTTGAGGAGGTTATGTTACATCAGAGAATGGAAGAACTGATCATTCACAACTCTATGGAGTTAGATCATTTTCTTAAAGTTTGGGGCCCTTGGGACTCTTTTCGCTCCTCGAGTGCATATCAAAACATATGAACGTATTGTTGCAGCTTCCTCAAACCAGTCCTTGCACCTAGTCACCTCTGTCTTGTTCTCACCCATCTGTGCTTTCCTTTCCCTCTCCTTCCCCTTTCCCCCCCAAGGTATATATGTATGTATATATACATATATTATTTTTTTTTTTTTTTTCTTCTCCCCCTGTGCTTTGTTAGTTGTTTACTTATAGGTCGGCAACCGCCGATTAGCATGTTAGTACATTATCTGGTCATACGGTTGTACTCATTCACTGTCCTTACTGTGTCTAATGCCTATCTTTCCATATGTACATGATTCGCAAGTTTTCTCCCCAAAGAAAACAAGTATGACACACGTATCTTTGTTTCGATACAAATTGCTTTATTCCTTGGATTTGCGTGTTAACATACATGTTTAGAAAAATTCTTGAAAAATTCAATAAAACATTTGAATTGAAAAAAAAAAACAACAGACACACGATACTCGATGTGCTGCTGGTAATATGGAGTCTATATGGGGATGAATGATTATTCTCGCATTCGTTCACGCACCGTATAACAATTCATACATTTCAAAGGATTCTCCAAGATTTGTTAAAACAGGAGCATGGGGCTTTATGCTGCTCCTGACGGTCCAGCATATCAAATATGGAATTCCAGCAAGTTGGAATGTCATACACCAAGCAGTGCAAAGGCATTGCACTGGTATTGCCATTGTCGCTGATCACGTTGCCCAGTTGTACTTCATGGGAGACATTCAAATGGAAATTTATGCATGATGCACATTAGCAACAGATCCACTGTTTGGCTTCAATCACCCAGGCTCATCAGTTCACACATATAAAATGAGGGAGAAGGAGAGGATGAAACACTTTGCCCTGTTTCTGTTGGGGACAGGATGGGGTCCAATGAGGAGGACCTGGAGGAGATGGACAAGAGCCTGGTGCGGGAATCAAATCAGCACAAACGTGGAGGTGTCATTAGGACCTGTCCTTGTTGGTCTGATGCACTGGTCACTGAGGGCCGTGAAATACATGTACTGTCCTTGACTTTAACCCCTTGAGGACAGAGCCCATTTTGGCCTTAATGTCTGGGCCAAATTTTTGAATTCTGACATGTGTCACTTTATGTGGTAATAACTTTGGAACGCTTTTACTTATCCAGGCCATTCTGAGATTGTTTTCTCGTGACACATTGTACTTCATGACAGTCATAAATTTGAGTCAGTATATTTCACCCTTATTTATGAAAAAATCCAAAATTTACCAAAAATTCTGAAAAATTTCCAAATTTCCAAATTTCAATTTCTCTACTTTCAAAATACACCGTAATACCTCCAAAAATAGTTATTATTTTACATTCCCCATATGTCTACTTTATGTTGGCATCATTTTGTAAACATCATTTTACTTTTTTAGGACGTTAGGAGGCTTAGAAGTTTAAAAGCCATTTTTCAAATTTTCACCAAATTTTCCAAAACCATTTTTTTTAGCACCAATGCAGATATAAAGTGATTTTGAGGGGCTTACATAATGAAACCCACCATAAATGACCCCATTTTAGAAACTACACCCCTCAAATTATAAAAAACTGCTGTTACAAACTTTGTTAACCCTTGAGGTGTTCCACAAGAATTAATGGAAAATGGAGGTGAAATTTCAAAATTTCACTTTTTTCGTAGATTATTCATGTTAATATTTTTTTTCTTGCAACATAGCAAGGGTTAACAGCAAACTAAACCTCAATTTACATTGCTCTGATTCTGCAGTTTACAGAAATACCCCATATGTGGTGGTAAACGTCTCTATGGGTTTGTGGCAGTGGTCAGAAGGAAAGGAGCGCCATACGGATTTTGGAGGCAAAATTTGCTAGAATAGTTTTTAGGCACCATTTTGTAATTGAGAGACCCTGACGTACCCCTACAGTGGAAACCCTCATAAAGTGACCTCATTTTTGAAACTACACCCTTCAAAGAATATATTAAGGGGGTACTGGCCACTTTGACCCCCTAAGCATTTTACGGAATTTGGAAACACTTGGCTGTGAAAATGAAAATTTTTTTTCTTCCAATAAAATGTTGCTTTAGCCCCAATTTTTTTTATTTGCATAAGGGGTAACAGGAGAAAAGCCCCCCCATAATTTGTTACCCATTTTCTCCTGAATACAGCAACACCCCATATGTTGTGGTAAACTGGTGTGGGGGCACATGGCAGGACTCAGAGCAGAAGGAGCGCCATATGGATTTTACAACACAGATTTTGATGGAGTGGTTTGCGGGAGCCATTGATTTTTATTTTTTTGAGCTATTGTCTTATGTGGGGGCTCATTTTTTGCAGGATGAGGTGAGGTTTTCATTGGTACCATTTTGGGGTAAATACGCCTTTTTGATCGACTGCTATTACACTTTTTGTGAGGGAAGAGGGAAAAAAATGGCTATTTTGGCATAGTTTTTAAAAAAAATTTTTTACAGCATTCGCCTGGGGGGCCATCTCATGTAATATTTTTATAGAGCAGGTTGTTACGGACGCAGCGATACCCAATATGTCCAACTTTTTTATTGTTGGAAAGTTTTACACATTAGATGCATTTTTGAACAGAATAAAATATTTTTTTTTGTGTTGCCATTTTCAGAGAGCCATATTTTTTTCAGTTTTCGGGCGATTGTCTCAGGTAGGGTACAGTTTTTGCGGGACAAGATGACGGTTGAATTGATACCATTTTGGGGTAATTACGCCTTTTTGATCACCTGCTATTACACTTTTTGTGAGGGAAGAGGGGAAAAAAATGGCTATTTTGGCATAGTTTTTTTAAAAATTTTTTTACAGCATTCGTCTGGGGGGCCATCTCATGTAATATTTTTATAGAGCAGGTTGTTACGGACGCAGCGATACCCAATATGTCCAACTTTTTTATTGTTGGAAAGTTTTACACATTAGATGCATTTTTGAACAGAATAAAATATTTTTTTTGTGTTGCCATTTTCAGAGAGCCATATTTTTTTCAGTTTTCAGGCGATTGTCTCAGGTAGGGTACAGTTTTTGCGGGACAAGATGACGGTTGAATTGATATCATTTTGGGGTAAATATGCCTTTTTGATCGCCTGCTATTACACTTTTTGTGAGGGAAGAGGGAAAAAAATGGCTATTTTGGCATAGTTTTTAAAAAAATTTTTTTACAGCATTCGCCTGGGGGGCCATCTCATGTAATATTTTTATAGAGCAGGTTGTTACGGACGCAGCGATACCCAATATGTCCAACTTTTTTATTGTTGGAAAGTTTTACACATTAGATGCATTTTGAACAGAATAAAATATTTTTTTTTGTGTTGCCATTTTCAGAGAGCCATATTTTTTTCAGTTTTCGGGCGATTGTCTCAGGTAGGGTACAGTTTTTGCGGGACAAGATGACGGTTGAATTAATACCATTTTGGGGTAATTACGCCTTTTTGATCGCCTGCTATTACACTTTTTGTGAGGGAAGAGGGGAAAAAAATGGCTATTTTGGCATAGTTTTTTTAAAAAATTTTTTACAGCATTCGCCTGGGGGCCATCTCATGTAATATTTTTATAGAGCAGGTTGTTACGGACGCAGCGATACCCAATATGTCCAACTTTTTTATTGTTGGAAAGTTTTACACATTAGATGCATTTTTGAACAGAATAAAATATTTTTTTTGTGTTGCCATTTTCAGAGAGCCATATTTTTTTCAGTTTTCAGGCGATTGTCTCAGGTAGGGTACAGTTTTTGCGGGACAAGATGACGGTTGAATTGATACCATTTTGGGGTAAATATGCCTTTTTGATCGCCTGCTATTACACTTTTTGTGAGGGAAGAGGGAAAAAAATGGCTATTTTGGCATAGTTTTTTAAATTTTTTTTACAGCATTCGCCTGGGGGGCTATCTCATGTAATATTTTTATAGAGCGGGTTGTTACGGATGTGGCGATACCTAACATGTTTATGTATTGTGTGTTTTTTTATTTTTAATCAATTTTTTTAACTTTTTTTTTAACTTTTTTTTTTTCCACTTTCTTGACTCAGATCCACTTGGTTCTTCAAGAACCAGTGGGTCTGGTATTTTACAATACACTGCAGTACACTGTATAGTGTACTGCAGTGTATTTTCTTATAGCCTGTTCAAGCTCCTGCCTTTAGCAGGAGCTTGAACAGGCTTCCATGGCAAGCCAGACGAAAGCGTCTGGTTGCCATGGTAACCATCGGGACGCTGCCACAGTAGAGCAGCGTCCCGATGGAAGGGAGAGGGAGCTTCCTCCCTCTCATCTGCCCACACCATCGGCGCTGCCAGCGCACCGCAGCGCCGATGGGAGAGGGAGGGAGCGCTCCCTCCCTGTTAACCCCTTCCATACAGCGGTCCCTACGGACCGCGGCATGGAAGGGGTTAAACTGCTGACATCGGTGCCAGCACCGATGTCAGCAGTTTCAAGCAGACTCAGTATCAGCTGTATGCTGATACTCTGCTTGAATACCGCTCGGCCATCCTGAGAAATTATTGCGGGCGGCACTCGCGGCAGCCGCCCGCACATTACAAGTCTCCCCCCCGCCGCCCATCTGCCCACCCATGTGCCCACAGCCAATCAGGGGGGCGGGGGGGACACCCTGACCCCCCCCTAACCCCTGACACTCGGCGGGGATTCGCTAGAATAGCGCTATCCCCGCCGAGTACACGGATCTTGCTGTGAATGGCTGGTCTGAATAGACCAGCCATTCACAGCGATCGCCATTATGGGGGGTGCACGGCACCCCCCGAGGCCTTCACTATGGATGGCTGGCTGTGTCTAACAGCCGCCATCAAAGCATGTTAACCCCGCTGCACTGAGCAGCGGGGGTTAACATGCATGACGTACCGGTACGCCCTGTTGCGCTAAGTACCTCGCGCCCATGACGTACCGGTACGTCCATTGTCGCCAAGGGGTTAAAAGCTGTTCCATGTATCGATAGCAGCATGCAACTTGCCACACAGCCCAGATTCTCCGCTACATGAAAGTTCAAGGCATAGATTGCATTTTTTTTGAGAAATAATGTCAGCTAAGTATCTTTCATTGAGTCTGTGTGCATGCCATCAGTTCCCTAAAGGCAATGGAATCCATTAAGTGGTGCAGCAGTGACTGCTCTGCCAGGAACTTGACCAGGTAGGAATTCAGTTTGCTCACAAGCAGATTGCTGGGCACGTATGGTTGTTTCATACCCACACATTCCATTATGGATGACTGACAATTGAGAGGAAGAAAAAGAGGTGGAGTTGGCTGCGAGGGGGAGGCGTTAGCTGATGATGACAATAATAATAATAATAATAATAATGACAACGGTGAAAATGTACTGCTTGTGAATGTGGCCTGGCTGCTAAACTCATGCCAGGGAGAACAAAGTTAGTTTTGTTCAGACTGCTGGCCAGTTGCTTTTGCCACCAGATCAGGTGATGCTGCTTTATGTGCTGAAGGAGAGCTGTAGTTCCTACATTTGTCCATGAATGGCCACATACTATTTTTAGCCTGCAGAGCTTGCGCACTGCGATGGTGTTGTCTGCAAACACTGTGGAGAAAAATTCCTATACAGGAGATACACACACAGAGTCACCACCAGCTGAGCTTGCCCTAGGTATGACACATTTTGAGGCTGCATAAACAGCATCAGCCCCATCACTTGTTCCTAAACTGACCACAATAGAAGCAGATATGGCTCTAGGATATTTTCGATGTTTTGGCTGTATGTTGTCTCTGTTCTTTATTGCTGCCACCTATCTCCTCCTCTGCCGTCCACACCTCCTCCTTCCCCTGATCATAAGTTCAGGTCCTGTCCAACACACAATCATCATCATAGTCATTATCATCATCAACAACAACACTTTTCTTAGACTGTGCTATGAAATGGACTCCTTGCCTCCATGATTCCCTCCTCTGTATATACCTCAAAGGCCAGGGCTACAAGTGCCCCTACTGCCGCCACCATGACTAAATGTGCAACTTCTACTGTAATACCCCAGAGTGGAGATATTACTATCTTTGCATTGGTTTGCTGTGTTTTATGTATCTGTTATATAATCTCATTTTAATGACATGTTATGCACCTGGTTTACCAACAAGTGGAGTATGGCTAGCAGTGTTTTGCAACAGGAATGGAACTTTCCATTCCTCCCTCCTTTGGTAGAAATGGGCTAGGCTGACTTCCTGCCAAGGATGGGGGCTTAGCTGGTGTACATCAGTCTATAGGAGAGTGGGGCAAGAGAGGGTAGTCCTGTTGACTCTCTCCTGCCGGACGGAGTAAGGTAGCAGCTCCTACCACACCCACTATCCTGAGCTGAAGTGATGACCAAGGCAGTAGAGAGAATTGCTAAATTTAGCTTCTACAGACACTGCTGTGAAGAGAGGGAGAACGGGCCAGACACCCTCATCACCAAATTGTTACCAGACCAGTACCAGAAAAAGTATTGCACTACTACTCTGCTGTTATGGATTGATTGTATTTTCAAGTTCTACTTTGAACTTAGTAAAAGAACTTACAAGACTGTTACATTCAAGCCTGGCCTCATTCTTCAGTGTTCCAACTTTTGCTGCAATGGTATACCTTTTGAAAAACAGAAAGAGGGATAATATGTACGGTGCTTTTTTTCATACTAGGCCAAGCTTCTAACTCCGGCCAAAATAATTATACCCACCCAGTCCCCTTAATGCCCCCACATAGTAATTATTACCCCTTTGTGCCAGCACACAGTAGTAATACCCACACTGTGCCCTCTTCACAGTAGCTATGCCCAGATATGCCCACTTCATGGTAGTTATGGGCAGATATGTACCTCCTCACAGGGTTACGCCAGATGTGCCCCCTCACAGTGGTTATACCAGATACATGCCCCCTCAAAGTGGTTACGCCAGATATTTGCCCCCTTACAGTAATTATGCCCAGATATGTGCCCCTTTACAGTGGTTACCCAAATATGTGCCCCCTCACAGTGGTTATGCTAGATATGTGCCCCTTCAGAAGAAGTAAAACAAAAAAAATAGTTCCTCTGATGCCCACAGCTCAGATGCCAGCGCTCCCCATCGACAGTAAGATGCACTGTCACACATTGCCCTGCTGGTCTGTGGATGAGGAACACAGAGGCTGGATGAGGAACACTCCCCCTACACAGACCAGCGGCACAATGTGAGAGGTTATCGTGCTGCTGCTATGGAGTGACTGTGGGTCTGTGTGCAGTAGATGGGAGCTAGCATCCACCCACCATGTCTGGGAGAACTGCGAACTAGACATTCAGTATGCAATGTACACACACTGTACTATTGATTAATGCAAGGTTTGTTGAAAGGTTAGGTACGGGTGAAGTTTGGTAGTTTAGTAGTTTTTTTGGGGGGGCTGGAGGACTGGGGTAAGACTCACTGCAGCAGGTTTTAATATTTGGGGAGGGGGAGAAATTAGCTGTCCTGCACTGGTGAAATCTGCACTGAAATGCCACACAAACAAATAACATGCTGCAAATTTCAAAACCCACACTGCAGGTCAATTTCCAAGAGGAAAGTTTCCACACAGTGTAGGTTAGATTTTGAAAATGTCATCTACTTAACTGGTACTGTATTAGGCTACTTTCACACTGGCGGCAGGCCTGATCCGGCAGGTGAAGGGTGCTGCCGGATCAGGCCTGCCGCGGTGACATGTGTGGAGCTGGAACCGCGCTCCGGCCCCACACATGTCACACAGTATATACATACACATAAACATACACACACATATAGACATACAAACACACATACATACTTACATGCTCCCCGGCAGGTCTTCGGAGCGTCAGAGGGACAGGACGGCTCACACAGGTCACGATTCCCCACAGCGCCCTCTGCTGGGCGCCTGGTGGAATCGTCATCTGTGCGTGCCGTCCTGTCCCTCTGACGCTCCGAAGACCTGCCGGGGTGCATGTAAGTATGTATGTGTGTTTGTATGTCTATATGTGTGTGTATGTTTATGTGTATGCCTATGTCTGTGTCTATGTGTAGCCGGATCCGTAATGGACTCCATTGAAAGTCAATGGAGGGCGGATCCGGTTACCATTATGGTCACACCAGACGGATCCACCCCCATTGACTTGCATTGGGGGTCATTCCGGATCCGTCTTGGTGCGGATGCCTGGACCGGAGAGCAAACCGCAGCATGCTGCGGTTTGTTCTCCGGTCTGAAGACGGAATGGAATGCTTTCAGGAGCATTCCGTTGTCTTCAGTTCAGTTTTGTCCCCATTGACATTGGGGACAAAACTGAAGCGTTTTATTCCGGTATTGAGCCCCTATGACGGAACTCAATACCGGAATTTTAAAACGCTAGTGTGAAAGTAGCCTTAAGCTGCAGATTTTGCTAACTGGAATGAGTGACCATTTGGGCCATCTAACATATGGCCTGATAACACTAATAGTACTGGGTGTGGAGGCAACTGCTGGTATAAGTGACCATGTCTGACTCTCTTATTTGGGGAGTGGGGGGTGACTTTTGATCTGATAACACAATAGTGGGTAATTGCTAATATAAACAAATAGACCAATATAAATCGTGGACTCAGTTGTAACAATCTGTCACAGTTTATGTGATAAAGCCTATCAGATTTTCCTTTCCTATTTAGGTAGAGGGTGGTACCTTACACGGGCTTCTTTACTGGTGGAACTACTATATTGTCAGGATCAGGAGCTGTGAGGTTTCCCTTCTTGTGTCGGGTTGTCTGAGACAATTAATAATCTGTAATCTCAACAATTACAATACTGTCAAATTAAAATAAAATATATCCATACTCAGGCCTTACTCCAGCATTGTTCTCTGTGGCGCTGGTCCAGATATCCTGACGCTGTATTTACAGACTGCAGCAGTGACATGCCAGGCACATGACTCCTGTGGACCAGTGAGGACAGTGATTGGCTGCAGTAGTCATGTGCCGTATTCCAGCATGTCACCGCTGCAGTTTGTAAACAAACAGCGTCAGGAAAATCAGCGAGTGCCACAGAGAACAATGCTGGAGTAAGGGGTGAATGTTTGATATTTTATTTTAACCTATTGAAGGGGTTTCCAACATTTTTAATTGTGTCAGACAACCCCTTTAAAGGCAAACTAGGAGTAAGCTACATTTTCATACTGCTTCATTACTTGACAATATTTTGTCTCCATTATAGGTCCTTATCCACACATAACCAAGCTGCTTCGATCCAGTGTGACCTTTGCTCATCCTATGGTGGTAAGAGACTTCAGTACAAGCCACTTTATACGAGCTGCAACAGCAGGCAATTATCAGAAATGAACCACTCAATAATTGCTGCCTTTCCAGAGGAGGGAGTGCTAAATTTAACTGTGGGGCTAGTCCGAGAGGAGTGGAGCGAAGAATGGGAGTGGTAGTCTCGGACTGGCCCACAGGGGTACAGGTAAATCCCCCGATGGGCCCCTGAGCAAGGTGGGCACCTAGTCTCCCGCCCCCTGCACAAGTAGCACATAACACAGACTTACTGCACTACACAAATATATTCAATGTACAGCACCTCAACCAGCCTATGTTCATATAAAAAACTTGATAGATTATTATAGAAACTCCCCAGTTTATTATTATAGACACGATCAGAGCTGAGATGGCTTCTAGGTATAGAGGAAAGCTATCCACTGTCCTCTTCTCCCCAGGACCTACCTTCTCAAAGTTGCTGCAGGGACCCCATATTCAATCATCTGATAGCATCTACAGCTGTGTGCGCAGGTAATATTTGAATGTATCCGTACGGTGGACACCCAAAATAAATTTTACTGGTGGGCCCTAGGCTATGCTCCCTAGGGCCAGGGCAGTGATAGGAGGGTGCACATTTTTCTTCCCTCAGGGCACATGGTAGTTGAGGTGCCCTTGGTGTTGTGAGTTTGGTGCTGGTGCAGTGGCCGATGTATGATGCCAGAGTCAGTAAAAGGGCCAGTTGTAGGAAAATAAATATATCTCTCTTAAAGGGGTTGTCTGGGCTTTTACTATTTGATGACGTATCCTCAGTATAGGTCATCAGTATCAGTTGGCAGGGGTCCAACACCCGACAACCCCCCTGATCAGCTGTATGAGGAGACGGTGCATGCAGTGCACTTGTTCCATCTCCCTTCTTTCTTCCTGTCTGATGCAGTCTATGCTGCATGCGGCCATTTTTTCAAACTCCGTTAGAAATGTCCTTTCCTTGTCCTCAAAATGGACAAGAATAGGACATGTTTTATTTCTTTTTGCAGGGCCGCGGAATGGACATACGGCTGCAGACAGCACACAGTGGGCTGTCTGCATCTTTTGTGACCCAATTGAAATGATTGGGTCCTCAAACAATTTGCAAAAAAATGCGGTTCGGATGCGGACCGAAACTACAGTTGTGTGCATGAGGCCTTATGCTGCATCTTTTCCAGGTTCACAATATTGATGGCCTGTCCTGAGATTCGGACTCCCATTGATCTGATGTTGACGGCCAATTAATGATTTTTGCCATGTGTCAGCATTGTCAGTTGTCACATTATGATACCATATACTGGCATGTTTCATAAACAGCTGCATTAAAATCTAGACACGTGATAGCTCAAAGATCATTCAAAGGTATGGACAGCCGTCCCACGGCTGCAGCATGGTGTATCCTTCTCCACTCACATACAGTATTGTTAATGTAACCAACTCCATCTTGTCTTTAAACAAACTTTTCCAAACTTCTTAATGACATTCCAATACAGGGTGTGGGAAGGGGGTGGTGGGCTACAAGACTTGTTTTGTCAGGGGCTAAGGCCAGGAAGCCCCCTGTCCACACATTCCACCATGATCTGCTCTGTCCTGACATGAGACTATCTTTCACTGTTTCTTGTAATCTGATTGGATCAGTGTCCTATACCACAAACCTTTGATTCGCTCAGTGACCATACCATAAACATCTGATTGGCTTTGTGTTTTTTGTCTATGTATCAATAAACAATGAGAAAGGGGAAACCCAGACTATACTGTACACCAACTGTGTGTGTGTTTATTGTCCCCAGGCCAGGGAATTACTTGATCCTCGACAAGTTCTTTTTCAGTAGAGGAAGCTACTCTAACATTAAGTGGGGGCTCATGTCCGAGATTCCCATCATAAATAAATAACCTACAAAAACCTCATTATACGTCTAGATAGCTTAAACAACCCATAGAACACAATCTAACTCAGAAACAAACTTTAAATACTATGGGGGAAAAATTATATAACAAAATATATTAAAAAATATATCAATCTTTATTAGACAATAATTATATATATAAAAAATACAAAATCAGAGAATAGGCATGATGGAAAAAATAATAAGACACAGAACACTATTCTTTTCTTTTTCTTCTCCTCTCCTTCTGTATTCTTCATATCCTTGCATTATGGCATCCCATCAGAAAAACAGTAAATCAACCGTACCTCAAAATAATAATAAAAAACACACCATAAAAAAAAAATCCTATATCCTGCATTAAAATTTGCGCACTTTTACAGAAAGGACATAAAACTATTCGATTAATTTAATTCATAAGGGATCATTGTGTTCAATAACACAATCCATTTTGTCTCTCTACGTAATAGAGCCCGCTTAACATCACCACCCCTAGAGCCCAATCTAATCCTATCTATACCTCTCACTTTAAGGACCCTAGGATCACAGGCATGATACTTATGGAAATGTCTGGGAACTGATTGTAATTCATCCAGATCTTTATCAGAAACCCCTGCAGAAGCCTGAATTTTACTTGCATGTTCTAATACTCTTACTTTCAAGGCCCTCGTAGTCATCCCAATATAGATTAAATCACATGGGCATGTGATCAAATAGATCACTGCTTCCGTATTACATATGATATTGTGTACGGTCTTATATTCTTTCCTAGAAGGGTCACAAAAAGTGATGGAACGAATCATATATTTACATGGTGTATGGTGACTCTTAGTCAATATATGTCTTAGATTTTTTTGATCTTTTCCAAGTAATCTGCTGATATGATGATAAGAAATTGGCCAAATCCCTATCAGTCTGAAGGACTGCCCAATGCTTTTGTAAGATATTCCGAAT
Source organism: Rhinella marina (assembly GCA_900303285.1). NCBI lineage: Eukaryota > Metazoa > Chordata > Amphibia > Anura > Bufonidae > Rhinella > Rhinella marina. The sequence goes on along the minus strand of ONZH01016867.1, from coordinate 298,875 downwards.
CCTGCGCCATTTATTATTGAATTGAGTAATAAAACATACTATAGAGTCATATTCCTTTGTCTTTTTCTTACTTACCAAAACAGCATCCCGTGATACTTTCTTTGCTCTCTCATAACCCTGATTGATCATTTTCATCTGATATCCTCTCTCTATAAAACGCCTCATCAAAAAGGAAGATTGGTGGCGAAGTTTTCTTTCTCTGAACATATTCGTCGCATTCTCAAAAATTGGCCCAACGGAATCGCCTGAATTACTTTCGGATAATGGGAAGATGTCGCATGCAGGAGGGAATTTACAGCTGTTTCCTTCCTAAAGACATTGGTAGATATATTTAAGTCATTGTCATTGAGCCTCATATCATCTATATACCTAGACCCGAGGAGTACGGCATCATGTCCTGGAGTATTTAGGACAATCTCTCTCTCCCCCAGCCCCAGGAACAAATTAGTATATGAGGGCGCACAAGATGCCCCCATAGCCGTCCCCTGGAGCTGTAGGAAGAGGCGGTCCTTAAGCAAAAAATAATTGTAAGTAAAAATTCCAATAACGTCAAAATAAACTCCACAAAATCACAAGTGACTAAAAAAGTGCCTTCTTCCAGATGATCCCACTGAGACGCCGTAACATATCCGTCGTATCTTTGACAAATGATGGAAGGGTCTCCACACACTTTTGCAAAAAGAAATCAATAAAACGACCAACATTTGTGCATAATCCACCAATCCCCGAGACGATTGGACGTCCCGGAGGATTGGTGCAATAAATGTACTTTAGGAAGTAAATATAATGTCGGTTTTATCGGATTTTCCACTATAAGGCCTTCAAACATCCTTGAACTAATGATATTTAAGTCATATCCCTCCTGTAATATGGCATCCAATTCCCTCTTAAATTGGGCAGTAGGGTCCTTCTCCAATCTCTTGTAACATTGTCTATTATTCAACTGATGAAACGCCTCTTTTTCGTAGATCTGCACCAGCCAGATCACAGCATTGCCCCCTTATCAGCTGGCTTAATAACCACCTCTTTTAGTTGTTTCAACTCTCACAAGGCTTGTCTCTGTGATTTGGTGAAATTATCATCTCTATTACTAGATGCTATATCCATCAAATCTTGCTTGACCAACTTCACAAAGACCTCCACCGCAGGACATAATGTTTTTTGGGGGAAATATTGTGATCTCCGGTGCAGATGTACCGGATTTCTATCCTCATCAGGACAATCCTGCTCTTTTAACAGAGATTCTAAATCTTGTACCGCTTGTCTCTCTACAGATGATGTAAATAAGGATAAGTCTTTTCCCCTCCTGAAATATTTATTCAGTATCAATTTACGTGAAAATAATTGCAAATCTTTAATGACTTCAAATAAGTCAAATTTACCAGTAGGGGAAAAAGACAAACCTTTCTGTAGGACCTGCTGTTGAAGTAAGGTCAATTTAATCTCAGAGAGGTTAATTACCTTTAATTTCTCGTTTTTTTCTCCCTGTTGTTGAACTTTCCATTTTTTCTTTTCTGGGCGGGAGTACGAAGATTGTAGTTTGATTCTTCCAAATCCGGTACCCATCTGGGTACCGAACGCCCACCTAAAGAAGGTGTTCCACATTCTTCCTCAGATGTCAAAGACGTAATAGACTGAGACTGCGATCTTGGCCTTGATCTAGTATTATTCCTCTGCCACTTAAACACCCGATTCTGCTGATAATCACTGAGATCTCTTTGAAATTTCCGTGACTTTGTTGTCTGTATCTCTTTTTCCCACTTGGTCAGATCTTCTTCCAAGGTCTTCTCAAAATTTTCTAACTCCTCTTTAGATAGTATTTGCTGGATCTTTTCTTTCAAGCTATCAATGTCTTTCTCTACACCTTCCAAAGCTTTCCGATCTGCCCCAATCAACAATTCAATAAGGGTTTGTGAACACTTGGTAAGAGTCTCCTCCCACCTACGTATAAAATTGGGGTCTTCAATTTCTAAACTGAGAAACAAGTATAAAGTCTGGTGTCCCTCTCAATACTTAGTAAGGTTAAATTGGACATTCTGTCCTCGTGCATGCATGCTCGTAGATGTGTTTTAATAAGTTTCAGGCGGCTGAAACTCCTCTCTGCTTTGGCGCTACTGACAGGAATAGTGAGATATATACGGTACAGAGTACTCAGGTTTGGAAAGGCTCGGTGCATGTCATTGCCATTAAGAAATGGTATAAGATTTTGTCAGTGGTGATCTGTTCTTTATCGATTGACAGCTCAATATATATACTACGGAAGGTTAGGAACTCATCCAATACTACCTCAGGTTCTGTGGACACATCACCAGAGTAAAAACGGGCAAGTTCAATGACTTTTTTGGATACATCAGTTTCTTGGAAGTTTTTAGTGGACTAAACAATTTGGCCAATTCTCTAAAATCTGAAAAACGGTGCTCAAACTGACCCACAAATACATCAAGTATATACTTCAGTTCGGAAGCGAGCTCAACTATCCTCAATTGGCTAATCCTCAGCTCTTTCATCACAAAATCTTTTCCTCTTACGAACCTTTCCTACATGATATTCAGTTGTATCCTTACACGTAGTAGCCAAGTCTTTGGTTGTGTTCTCAATTTTTACAAATTCCTCATCTGATCGCAGCTCTCTGATTTGAGTCATGCATGCGTCAATTAGACGTATAGCTGCATTAATGTCCAACGGTTCTTTTTGAAGGTAGTTTGAAAGGACATATGTTTTTTTTAAGAGTGTATTCCAAAAAACTAGCATTAGCTTGAATTCATAAGCTTTCAGCCTTGTCAACAGGCCATCTGCTTCAGCAGCAGTTTTTGGGGAGGTGCCGTTATGCACCTTGATGCGGCGCAGAGCCTCAAGTATTGCAGGATTACTGCATCAGTGGCCTGTTTCCTGGAAGCCCATCGTGTATCTAACAATCTCTTTAATGTCAATACTGTTCCCTCCAGGACTTTATTCTGTTCTTCCTCCAGAATTTTATATCTAGGCAGGCTTGATGTTAAAAATGTATACAGAGTTTCAAGCGTACCAAAGAAAATTTTAGCACTGCACAATGCACATGCAGCATCTATAAGAATCAAATTGAGGTTGTGTGCACAACAATGTACATAAAAAGCTTTCTCAGAGCAGTTTTGTTTCACTCTGGCTTGTAGCCCCATTAAGTGGCCTGACATTGTCCTTGCCCCATCATAGGCTTGCCCTCTCATTAGGTTTACATTAAGACCAAGTTCTTTGCTGAGTACACTAATTAAAATGTCATAAAATGACTCTGCACAGCCGTCTGGAAGTTCTTCAAATTTAATAAAACGCTCAATGGCATTACCAGTTTTTGTGACATATCTTAATGATAGAGAGAATTGGTCCTTTCTGGAGATATCAATTGTGGAATCCACAATAACTGAGAAAAACTTTGCTGCTCTCACTTCCTCTATGATAGTGCTCATAGTTTCACTTGCAAGTGCAGAAATCAGTTCGTTTTGCAACTCTGAGCTCAGATAGGTAACACGACCTACTGGATTTTTTAGATGATTTTCAAGAACAGTGTCATACTGGGCCAGTAGTTTTATCAGCTCCAAAAAGTTGCCTTCGTTGACATCGGGGTCACCCAAGCCACCATATTCTCTGTGACCTCGAAATGCAAGACCCTGTCTCACTAAAAACAGAGTGACATCTATGAGCCTGTGAAGGATTTTTCTGTTCCTCTCTATCAGCTCCCTCTCACCTTTGATCAGCCCTGCTATCACGGTGCTGTCCTGGCTGATACGGTATTTCGTGATTAGAAATGTTTTCTCTGCTTCTCTATGAGTACTAGACCTCTCATGTTGTTCTATTTTGTCAATGCCTTTCTTAAAGTTAGAGAAGCCTATGGATGGGTCTGCCCAGACTCTAACCTTTTCATTTCGCTTACTAAATAGCCAACAGCAAAAACAATAGAGCCGGTGGGCTTTTTTCTGTGTCATAGGGAAAGTTGTCATAGCCATCATTCAATCCTGGGACCTCCTAGGACCAACATAGTTGTCAAGCTCATCAGTGTGGCTAGCAAGAACGCTTAAGCTAGCAATTCCAATGGGATCACTTAATTCAGATGTGTCATAATTTCTGGTACAGCTAGCATGTTCTTGTTGTTCCTGCTCTGGAGAAAACTGACTGTTGTTGGGGGAATAGCCTTGCTCTATAGTACTAGTAGTGTCTTTTTGGCTATCTATTGCTAGGCTGTTGCTGGGTTCATTCTGACAACCCACAATATCATTTTGTTTCATTGGCACAATAGATTGGCAAACCAAAAAGTAACTTGTCAGAGGGGCACAAGATGAAACTAGATTTTTCTTTTGCTCCTTTTCTTTGCGCTTCAGCGCACCTGATTTGTGTTTTTTATCCATTTATTAAACAATTCTCTCTGGCCAGGTCCCTCGCCTATGCATAGGGGATAAATGTCTCTGGTGGGAATACCCCTTTAAATGTTAAATTGCGACAAGTGGACAGAAGGTGACTAAAACCTACCACAGAGCTGGGACACTAGACACTAGCAGCCAGAAAGGATAAAATGGCGCGAGGGACAGGGAGGAGGAGTTACATCACGGCGTGCTCAGGTCATCACGCCGTGACAGACAGCTTAGGGCAGAAAAGCGAGAGGACGGAGGTGCAGTATGACGCTGTGACAGAAGCTGAAGTTCACAGCATCATGCCGCAGCTCAGTCCGCTCGCTTTACACCACTGTTGTAATGGTGCAGGAGAGCCCTGTCGGACCTGGCAGAGAAGCGATTGGATGGAGGTGCGGCATGACGCTGTGACAGTAGATTAGTTCACAGCATCATGCTGCAGTTTTCCTGTTGCAACAGTGCTATCCTGCACCATCACTACAGCAGACGGAGGTGTGGACTGACGATAGATTAGTAGATCATGCCACTCCTCTGTCCACTCGCTTAACACCACTTGTCACAGCCAGCGGATGGAAGTGTGGCATGATCTACAAATCTATTGTCAGTCTGCTGTAGTAGAGAGGAGATCACTGTGGACACAGCGTCATGTTCCTCCCCACCGCCTACTAACCCTTCCGGTTCTCTCTGCAACAGCCTGGGACGTGGTGCCTCTCAACTGTGCCTAGGGCAGCACGTCCCAGGCTGATTGTACTAAGGCCATCCCTGCTGGGCCCCCCAGAGGCACTGGGCCCGGAGACGTCCCTCCCCCTGCCCCCCGGTAGCTATGCCTCTGACATAGTGAATTGTTATTTTATTGATTTAATTGTTTTATAGTGTAGATGTGTTTTGTGTATTTTCAACAAAATTACCTCACCTAATCATGTCCATGTTTTTTCTTCAAGGACCATAAATAACTACACCAAAACAGGTCTGAAAGGGCTACAGCACACTTAACCTAGACACAAGCCGATCATCCCCACTCCCTTCACCTAGAACAGCAGAAGATGCCCTGTTTGTGACGGATAGAGCCCGAACATTATAGATTTATAATTGTGTCTACTGCCGAAACCCCTCATTATCATCGCCTAGTTAGTGGTAGGGAGCAGGGCCTAGACAGTGGACAGGCGAAGGTAGGCATCCACCTAGGATGCCACCTTGCTACCCACAGTGGGGGGAACATTCTGACTCTGAAAAAAAAAACAAAACGTTCTGATCATTATTAATGGACACTTCCATTGTGGAAGCACTCATTAGTACACTGCAGCTGCGAGCCAGGTTGCCATGAGTGTGTCTGTTATTACTCACCTCTCCCTGCTCTTCTTTGGTAGCGGCATAGTGTCCTTACATTGTACAGTGTCAGGTCAGACGCAGACGTGCCCTCTATGCAGACGTCAGGTCACAATGCAGAGTGGCAAGAGGGGCCAAGATGCAGAGAAGTGGAGCTGTCTGGAGCTGGAGAGGTAAGCTGGTTTATTGTATTTTTTGTCTGATCTGAGGTCTGTAGTGATCTGAGGGAGGGGGAGCACATAAATATTGGAGTCTGAGACTCTGATCCGAGGTCTGCCCAGGCGACCAAAATACCTTGTCCTGGTCCTGGAAGGGAGAATTAGAGATACAGTAACTAGGGCAGGGCAAGGTTCCAGAGGTCCCAGAGTCCCACCATTAGGGGCTGCTTGTATCATAGGTGTAAAGTAATGATAAAGGACAGATAGAATGTTCTAAGAGTTTGTCAAAAAGAAGGAAATTGTAACAGACTCCATCTTGTCTTTAAAGGGGCCATTTATCATGTAGATACAGTTAATACAAGGCACTTACTAATGTAATGTGATTCTCCATATTGCCTCCTTTGCTGGCTGGATTCATTTTTCTATCACATTATACACTGCCCGTTTCCATGGTTACAGACCACCCTGCAATCCATCAGTGGCGGTCGTGCTTGCACAATATAGGAAAAAGCACTAGCCTATGTGCGCTCCCATGGTCCCGGCCACCAGAGAGACTAGTGCTTTTTCCTATAGTGAGCAAGCACTTCCACTGCTGCTGGGTTGCAGTGTGGTCTGTAACCATGGAAACGAGCCATGTATAATGTGATGGAAAAATGAATCCAGCCAGCAAAGGCAGCAATATGGATAATAGCAATACATTAGTAAGTGGCTTGTATTAACTTCCTCTACATGATAAATGCCAGTTGCTGAAGTGAGACAACCCCTTTAAACAACCTTATCCAAACTTCTTAAGGACATTCCAGTACAGGGTGTGGTAGGGAGTGATGGGCCACAACTTGTTTAGGTTGCCAGGGGCTAAGGCCAGGCAGCTCCTGTCCACACATTCCACCATAACCTGCTCTGTCCTGATATGAGACTCATGTTTTTTCTAACCTGACTGGATCAGTGTCCTATTCCATAAACGTTTGACTGGCTCCGTGTATCATACCATAAACATCTGATTGGTTTTGTGTCCTTATTGTACACCAGCTCTGTGTGTGCTTGATGTCCCCAGGCCGGTGAATCGCTTGATCCTCCACAACTTCATTTTCAGTTGAGGAAGCTAACAGTATGTAGCTATTACATTTTAGATGTTACACAGTAGTAGTGGCTTCAGTATTAGGCCCCATTCACACGACCGTATGTACATTTCCGCATCTTATCCGCATTTTTGCGGATAAGATGCGGAACCATACGGACCCATTCATTTTTCCATAGGAGAAAAAAAAATGCGTAATGCACACCGTGTGCATTCCGCATCCGTATATTACGGAAGTTCTCCCGCAAACAAAATAAAACATGTCCTATACTTGGCCACAAAATCACGTCCGTAGCCCCATTAAAGTCAATGGGTCCGCAAAAATGCGGAACACTACGGAAGACTTTCCGTATGTCTTCCGTTCCGTTTTTATACGGATCACGGAATACATACGGTCGTGTGAATGGGGCCTTATTGCATTATTGCTGTGCCACTCATTTACATGAAAGTCAACTGAAGGAGTCACCAACAAACCCAGTGCCTCCTAGGATCCAAACCTCTTATGTACTAAAATTAGGTTAGGCTAGGGATAGACCTGTCTGTCTACTGGAAGTCTCTACAGTCAAGTGAAAGGCACATGATTCCTTCTGCTCCATACAGTAATAGACTCATACGTGTTCAATTACTTTGTAAAAAAAAAAGTCCAGTTAGAGTTAAACAGTGAGTGTGTTGTTTATACATAAAATGTAGGAATGCTGTAAAAAAGACTGTACCGTGCCATACTGAGAGCATTTGTAAATCTATGCAGACGGTCCTAAACCGGTAAATGGCCATTTTATATGTGTGCGGTACTGCAAAAGAATCAGTTTCAGCTTTTGCAGCCTATACCACAGCTTTCCACTAGATGGTGCCAGAACACAACTGACATTCTTGCACTACATTTACTAATGCTTAGTTTCCAGGAGTAATTATAGCAAGCAAAGTATATTTAATAGATAAGAAACTGTAGTTGAGACCTATATAAATAGCTTTTGCAATCTTATATTAACCCCTTAGTGACCAGCTGTTTTTGGGCCTTAATGGCCAAACGTGTTTTTTTTTTTTTTTTTCATTTTCATCGTCATATTCCAAATGCTATACTTATATACCTATAATTTTGTTTTATTAACTCTTTCTAGGGAGGTGGGAAAAAACAGCAATAGTGCCACTGAATTAATAAGCTTTAAATTTTGCAGCATTTATTTTTTGGCATAACATGATAATTTTACCCTCTGGGTCATTACAATTACAACAATACTGTATATATATATAGTTTTATTTTACGTTTTACTAATTTTGCACAATAAAAACCTTTTTTTTTAAAGAAGAAAATGTTTTGGGGATTTTTGTGGGATGACTTAGTTTTCGCAGCACACTATATGTGCAGGGTCTGCGCACCTAAACATAGATGCACAACCGCATAGGAAGGTTTAGCGTAGGACCTGTCTGGACTGAGACCACCGTGGCGCTGGGTAGGTGGGCACAGATGTATTTTGATCAAAATGTATTGGCTAAGAGTCTCAGATTTTATCTATAGAGTGAGGGCTTAGTCCATATATTGTTTGCATCTACTGTTTTAGTGCATTTTTTCAGTGAATCTCTAAATTTAGCCTTGTACATCCGCACAATCTACTATCACATGGTGCAGGATGTTTGTATCTGTTTTCCCTAAATATTTGATGACTTAGTTTTCGGTATCACACTTTTTGATCACCTTTTATTCAGTTTTCTTTGGTGACGAATAAGCAAAAAGAAGCAATTGTGGATTGTTTCTTTTGTACGGAGTTCACTGTACTGTTACATGATAGTTGTATAGTGTCAGTCATTAGACGTGGTGATACCAAATATGTGGAGGGGATTTTGTTTTTTCCAGTGAAAATAATTTTTTCAATGGAAAAAAAGTCTATTTTTTACACTTGGAATTTTTTTTATTTAATAAACATTTTTTTTAACTTTTTTAACCATTTCACACTCCCACAAGGTAACTTTTGTGATATTTTGATTGCTTCTATAATTCTCTTGTACTGCTTAAAGGGGTTGTCCACTTTTTACTATTGATGACCTATCCTTAGGATAGGTAATCAATGTCAGATGTTTGAAGAGATGGCATCACTTGTACATTCTCTGATCTGTTTACCTGCTCGCCGCAGTAATTGTAGTGGTGGGCGGTGTAATCACAAGTATGGCATCCCCATTTACTTCTATGGGACGCTCTGTACTATTCACTTGAACAGAGAAAGCTGTTCCATAGAAGTGATTGGGGATGCCATACTTGTAATTACACCTGCTCACCACTGCAATTGCTGCGGCGAGCAGCTAAACAGAGCAGAGAAGGCAGCGCTGATACAAGTGCTGCCTTCTCTTCAAAAAGCCGATCAGAGTGGGTGCCGGGAGTCAGACCCCCACCAATCTGATATTGATGACGTATCCTAAGGATAGGTCATCAATAGTAAAAAGCGGACAACCCCTTTAAGCAGTACAAGAAAATTGCACTATACTGACAGTCACTAGCAGGCTGTGCCAGAGAGGCACAGCTTGCTAAGATACAAGGAGATCAGTGCATGTAAATTACAGCATTTAATATGTATGTCTATTGAGTCGTGTGAGGGTTTTTGCAGGGCGATCTGTATTTTTTATTGATACCATTTTGGAGTGTGGTTGACTTTTTGATCACTTTTTAAAGTATTTTTTAAACTATAAGACACCTTTTTTTCACCAAATAGTGAGGGAAAAGTGGCAGTGCATTTTACAGTTTGAAAGCTAATGACCGCTTCCATTATGGAAGCGGTCATCAGCATCCGAGAGGCACAGGGAGGGCAGTGCTGTGCAATACTCACCTTCCCTGGTCTTCTTCTGGGCCCCGCTCTGCACTGTGTCCTAACAGCCTACAGGCAGGGCAGTTTCTAGGGGATTTTGCCAACAGGGCGAAAAATACAAAAGCGCCCCCCCCCCCCCCCCCCACACACACACACGTTTAAAGTGATCTTACTTTCTAATGAAGAAATTAAAACACATTTTAAAAGAATCAGTCACCCAACATACACCCAATGACTTACAGGCGACGTCTCAGTTTCTTCACTTTCCTTTTCTCTTCAGTTTGGTCCAGAAGCTCATGTGCAGACATGTTTGGTCAGGGGTGCGCAGCCCCCTCTGTCACGTAAAGAGACACCACTATTAATAAATGGCGCAAGTTAGAGGAGATCTGCTACAGATTCTGCATTAGGGAGCAGGGAATTCAGCTTATACCTTATGGCTTGTTGTTTCTGCAGTCCACCCCGACCCTCTATAGCAAATATATAGCTGCCCCCTTTAATATTACCACCCTGTATGTCCACCAATACTATGCCCGCTGCTGCCCCATGTGCAGACATTAGTTTACATTCAAACTGCTGAGAACGTGATAAAATAATAAAAGTAGTGAAACTTTTTTGATCCCACCACTCACTTGTCAATCACAGTATCTCCCCTCATATACTGAGCACCCCCATCCTCCACAGTATCTCCCCTCATATACTGAGCACCCCCATCCTCCACAGTATCTCCCCTCATACACTGAGCACCCCCATCCTCCACAGTATCTCCCCTCATATACTGAGCACCCCCATCCTCCACAGTATCTCCCCTCATACACTGAGCACCCCCATCCTCCACACAGCATCTCCCATCATATACTGAGCACCCCCATCCTCCACAGTATCTTCCCACCTACACTGAGCACCCCCATCCTCCACACAGTATCTCCCCTCATACACTGAGCACCTCCATCCTCCACAGTATCTCCCCTCATACACTGAGCACCCCCATCCTCCACAGTATCTCCCCTCATACACTGAGCACCCCCATCCTCCACAGTATCTCCCCTCATATACTGAGCACCCCCATCCTCCACAGTATCTCCCCTCATACACTGAGCACCCCCATCCTCCACACAGTATCTCCCCTCATACACTGAGCACCCCATCCTCCACAGTATCTCCCCTCATACACTGAGCACCCCATCCTCCACAGTATCTCCCCTCATATACTGAGCCCCCCCATCTCCCCTCATATACTGAGCACCCCCATCTCCCCTCATGTACAGAGCCCCCCTCATATACTGAGCACCCCCACAGCATCTCCCCTTGTAGACTGAGCCCCCCCCCCCCCCACAGCATCTCCCCTCATGTACAGAGCCCCCCCTCTCTCCTCATGTACAGGCCCCCCTCTCTCCTCATGTACAGGCCCCCCTCTCTCTCCTCATGTACAGAGCCCCCCCTTACCTCATGTACATCACATTCCTCATGCACAGGCTCCAGTACATTTACATTATGTTTTGTACTTACTGTGAAGAAAGTTCCTCACAGGTCAGCTGCCATCTGGAGTGACTCCTCCCCAGATAAGCTCTGCCTCCTCCCTCATGCAGCTCCATACACCCCTCAGTGCCTTGTCATCATGCTGGCCCGCCTCCTTGCCTGATGCTCCCACAGGCCCCGCCTCCTCCCTCACACATTCTTTACAGGCAGCTCTGTGCCGGTAAATACTGCGCCTATAAATACTGCAGTCATAAAGAAGAGGGCAAGCGGTGAGTACAGCTAGGGCAGGGGTTGCTGTACTCACTGTTCCTTCAGCCTCCGCTCATTAGCTGAGTCTTGGCCCTTCTGCTGATCAGTACACCAGTGCCAGCTCCCCCTTCTGCTTGTTAAAGTGATGCGCCCCGTGCCGTGGCACCCCTCGCCCGGCTCTAGAAACGGCCCTGCCTACAGGTCCAGGATGTAGTGCACATAGGTGTGCACTATGACCTGACACTGTGTGACATCAGCTCACAGTGCAGTGCAGGCCAGAAGAAGACCAGGGAGCAATGAGTGAGTGGCAGCGCCATCCTGAGTAAGTGAGGTAAGTTTATTTGTTTATTTTTTTAACTTCTGATCTGAGGCTGATGGAGTCTGATCTGAAGCTGATGGGGTCTGATTCGAGGCTGATGGAAGTTGGGGGGGTCTGATCTGAGGCTGATGGGGTTTGATTCGAGGCTGATGGAAGTTGGGGGGTCTGATCTGAGGCTGATGGGGGTTGGGGGGTCTGATCTGAGGCTGATGGGGGTTGATCTGAGGCTGATGGAAGTTGGGGGGTCTGATCTGAGGCTGATGGAGCTTGAGGGTTCGATTTTGGGGTCTGATTAAGAATGGGGGTCTGATCTGAGGTCTGATGAAAAATATATATATATTTTTTCCTCCTCCAAATCCTAGGTGCATCATATAGTCCAGTAGATCTTATAGTCTCAAAAATACAGTATTTTAGGAAGTGAAGTGACAAAAAACAGGGAATTAGCCATTTAGATACGCCATGCACCGTATGGGATAAACATATTTATATTTTAACCCCTTAAGGACAGAGCCCATTTTGGCCTTAATGTCTGGGCCAAATTTTTGAATTCTGACATGTGTCACTTTATGTGGTAATAGCTTTGAAACACTTTTACTTATCCAAGCCGTTCTGAGATTGTTTTCTCGTGACACATTGTACATCATGACAGCGGTAAATCTGAGTCAATAAAAATCACCTTTATTTTTTTAAAAATCCTAAATTTACAGAAAATTTGGAAAAAATTGTAATTTTCAAACTTTGAATTTCTCTGCTTTTAAGGCAGATATTGATTCCTCACAAAATGGTTATTACTTTACATTTCCCATATGTCTACTTTATGTTGCCATCATTTTGTTGATGTAATTTTATTTTTTTGGGGACGTTAGAAGGCTTAGAATTTTAGAAGCAATTCTTAATATTTAAAAGAAATGTTCCAAAACCATTTTTTAAAGGACCAGTTCAGTTCTGAAGTCAGTTTGTGGGGCTAACATAATAGAAACCACCATAAATTACCCCATTTTAGAAACTACACCCCTCAAGGTTTTCAAAACTGATTTTACAAACTTTGTTAACACTTTATGTATTCCACAAGATTTAACCCCTTCCCGCCCAGCGCCGTACATGTACGGCGCAGCGGGACGTGACTTACCGCCCAGCGCCGTACATGTACGTGTACGTGCAGGAGATGCGCCCGCCCGATCAGCGGCGGGGGTCCAGCAGTGCCCAGGTGCCGGACCCCTGGGGAATGCGCCAGCATCGGTGAAAACACCGATGCCGGCGCATTAACCCTTCACGTGCCGCGGTCAGCGCTGACCGCGGCACATGAGGTGTGCGCATATTCAGGATGGCGAGCGGGGGGGCCATCGGGTCCCCGCGCTGCTGTGATGGGGACCCGATGGCTTGGATGGCAGCCTGATGCCTTCCTTAGGCATCGTGGCTGCCATCCCTGCGAGCCTGTGCGATCCAGCCCCCTGGATCGCACAGCAAGCAGGCTGTAAGTGTATTACTGTGAGTAATACACTTACAGCCAATGCATTACAATACAACAGTATTGTAATGCATTGTGCAGGGGAGTTAAAAAAATAATAATAAAAGTTTCAAGTAAAAAAAAGAAAAACGCCATTTTCCCCCCAATAAAGTAAAAAAAATTGTTAAAAAAAGAAAAAAAAAAGAAAAAGTAGGCATATTAGGTATCACCGTGTCCATATCGACCGGCTCTATAAAAATATCACATAATCCATCCCACCAGGTGAACACAGTAAAAAATAAAAAATAAAAACAGTGCCAAAACAGCCATTTTTTGGTCACCTTCCCCCACAAAAAGTGTAATACTACGCGATCAAAAAGGCGTATTTACCCCAAAATGGTACTAATAAAATCATCTCGTCCCGCAAAAAATGATACCCTACCTAAGACAATCGCCCAAAAAATAAAAAAATATGGCTCTTAGAAAATGGCAACACAAAAAAAAGATTTTATTCTGTTCAAAAATGCATCTAATGTGTAAAACTTTCCAAAAATAAAAAAGTTAGACATATTTGGTATCGCCACATCCGTAAAAACCTGCTCTATAAAAATATTAAATGATATTGCCCCCCAGCTGAATGCTGCAAAAAAAAAAAAACTATGCCAAAACAACCATTTTTTTCCCTCTTGCCTCACAAAAAGTGTAATAGCAGGCGATCAAAAAGGCGTATTTAACCCAAAATGGTACCAATCAAACCGTCATCTTGTTCTGCAAAAATGATACCATACCTGAGACAATCGCCAGAAAAATAAAAAAAATATGGCTCTCTGAAAATGGCAACACAAAATAAAGATTTTATTCTGTTCAAAAATGCATCTAATGTGTAAAACTTTCTAAAAATAAAAATGTTAGACATATTGGGTACCGCCTCGTCCGTTACAACCTGCTCTATAAAAATATCACATGATTTGCCCTCTCTGGTGAATGCTGTAAAAAAAATGTTTCAAAAACCATGCCAAAACAGCTATTTTTTTTCACCTTGACTCACAAAAAGTGTAATACCAAGCGATCAAAAAGTCTTATGTACCCCAAAATGGTACCAATGAAAACATCAGCTCATCCCACAAAAAATGAGCCCCCATATAAGACAATAACTCAAAAAAATAAAAATCAGTGGCTCCCGCAAACCATTCCATCAAAATCTGTGTTGTAAAATCCATATGGCGCTCCTTCTGTTTTGAGTCCTGCCATGTGCCCCCACAGCAGTTTACCACCACATATGGGGTGTTGCCGTATTCAGGAGAAAATGGGTAACAAATTATGGGGTGCTTTTCTCCTGTTACCCCTTATGAAAATACAAAAATTTGGGGCTAAAGCAACATTTTATTGGAAGAAATGAAATTTTTCATTTTCACAGCCAAGTGTTTCCAAATTCCGTAAAACACTTAGGGGGTCAAAGTGGCCAGTACCCCCATTAATATATTAGTTGAAGGGTGTAGTTTCCAAAATGGGGTCACTTTTTGAGGGTTTCCACTCTAGGGGTACGTCAGGGTCTCTCAATTACAAAATGGTGCCTAAAAACTATTCTAGCAAAATCTGCCTCCAAAATCCATATGGCGCTCCTTTCCTTCTGACCACTGCCACAAACCCATAGAGACGTTTACCACCACATATGGGGTATTTCTGTAAACTGCAGAATCAGAGCAATGTATATTGAGGTTTAGTTTGCTGTTAACCCTTACTGTGCTGCAAGAAAAAAATTATTAACATGAATAATCTACCAAAAAAGTGAAATTTTGAAATTTCACCTCCATTTTCCTTTAATTCTTGTGGAACACCTCAAGGTTTAACAAAGTTTGTAACAGCAGTTTTTTATAATTTGAGGGGTGTAGTTTGTAAAATGGGGTCATTTATTGGTGGGTTTCATTATGTAAGCCCCTCAAAATCACTTTATATCTGAATTGGTGCTTAAAAAAAATGGTTTTGGAAAATTTGGTGAAAATTTGAAAAATGGCTTCTAAACTTCTAAGCCCTCTAACGTCCTAAAAAAAGTAAAATGACATAAAATGATGCCAACATAAAGTAGACATATGGGGAATGTAAAATAATAACTATTTTTGGAGGTATTACTATGTATTTTGAAAGTAGAGAAATTGAAATTTGGAAATTTTTCCAAATTTTTGGTAAATTTGGTATTTTTTTTATAAATTAAAACTGAAATATTTTGCCAAAAATTTACTACTGTCGTGAAGCACAATATGTGACGAGAAAACAATCTCAGAATGGCCTGGATAAGTAAAAGCGTTCCAAAGTTATTACCACATAAATTGACACATGTCAGATTTGCAAAAAATGGCCTGGGCAGAAAGGTGAAAACAGGCCCAGGGTTGAAGAGGTTAAAGGAAAATGGAGATGACATTTCTAAATTTCACTTTTTTTGGCAGGTTTTCCATTTTAATCCATTTTTTCCTGTAACACATCAAGGGTTAATAGCCAAACAAAACTCAAAAACTATTACCCTGATTCTGCGATTTACAGAAACACCCCACATGTGGTAGTAAACTACTGTATGGCCACACGGCAGGGCGCAGAAGAAAAGGTGCGCCAGATGGTTTTTGGAGGGCAAATTTTGCTGGACTGGTTTTTAGACACCATGTCCCATTTGAGGCCTCCCTGATGCTCCCTAAAGTAGAAACAACCAAAAAGTGCCCATATTTTGGAAACTACGGGATAAGGTGACAATGTTATTGATCCTATTTTGGGGTACATATGATTTTTGATCGCTTTATATGACACTTTTTGTTAGGCAAAGTAACCAAAAATGGATGTTCTGGCACAGTTTTTATTTTTTATTTTGTACAGTGTTCATCTAACAGGTTAGGTCATGTGATATTTTTGTAGAGCAGGTTGTTAGAGACGTGGCGATATCTAACATGTATAGTTTTTTTTTAATTTATTTAAGTTTTACACAATAATATCATTTTTGAAACAAAAAATCATGTTTTAGTCTCTCCATTGTCTGAGAGCTGTAGTTTTTTTATTTTTTGGGCGATTGTCTCAGGTAGGGGCTCATTTTTTGCGGGAAGAGGTGACGGTTAGATTGGTACTATTTTGGGGGGCATATGCCTTTTTGATCGCTTGGTATTACATTTTTTGTGATGTAAAGTGACAAAAAATGGCTTTTTTGACACCGTTTTTATTTTATTTTTTTTACTGTGTTCACCTTAGGGGTTAGGTCATGTGATATTTTTGTAGAGCAGGTTGTTATGGACGTGGCGATACCTAACATGTATAGTTTTTTCAATTTATTTAAGTTTTACACAATAATATCATTTTTGAAACAAAAAAATCATGTTTTAGTCTCTCAATTGTCTGAGAGCTGTAGTTTTTTTTATTTTTTGGGCGATTGTCTCAGGTATGGGCTCATTTTTTGCGGGAAGAGGTGACGGTTAGATTGGTACTATTTTGGGGGGCATATGCCTTTTTGATCGCTTGGTATTACATTTTTTGTGATGTAAAGTGACAAAAACAGCTTTTTTGACACAGTTTTTATTTTATTTTTTTTACTGTGTTCACCTTAGGGGTTAGGTCATGTGATATTTTTGTAGAGCAGGTTGTTACGGACGTGGCGATACCTAACATGTATAGTTTTTTCAATTTATTTAAGTTTTACACAATAATATCATTTTTGAAACAAAAAAATCATGTTTTAGTCTCTCAATTGTCTGAGAGCTGTAGTTTTTTTATTTTTTGGGCGATTGTCTCAGGTATGGGCTCATTTTTTGCGGGAAGAGGTGACGGTTAGATTGGTACTATTGTGGGGGGCATATGCCTTTTTGATCGGTTGGTATTACATTTTTTGTGATGTAAAGTGACAAAAATGGCTTTTTTGACACAGTTTTTATTTTTTTTTTTACGGTGTTCACCGGAGGGGTCGGGACATGTGATATTTTTGTAGAGTGGGTTGTTACGACCATGGCGATACCTAACATGCTTGGGGTATTTTTTTTCTTTTTTTACCAATTTCAAATTTGAGTATTGGGGGAAAAATATGATTTTTTTTTTAACTTTTTAAAAAAAAAATTTTTACACTTTTTTTTACACTCAGACCCACTTGGTTCTTGAAGATCCAGTGGGTCTGATTGTTCTATAATACACTACAGTACACTGTATAGTGTACTGTAGTGTATTTTCACACAGGCTAAGCCTTGTCAGGCTCCTGCCTTTAGCAGGAGCCTGATGAGGCTTAGCTTACACCATGGCAAGCCAGATGCTTCTGAAAGCGTCCGGTTGCCATGGTAACCATCGGGAGAGGTTAGAGCTTCCTCCCTCTCATCTGGCCACACCATCGGCGCTGCCAGCGCACCGCAGCGCCCGATGGGAGAGGGTGGGAGCTCCCTCCCTGTTAACCCCTTCCATACAGCGATCCCTGCAGACCACAGCATGAAAGGGGTTAAACTGCTGACATCGGTGCCAGCACCGATGTCAGCAGTTTCAAGCAAAGTATCAGCTGTATGCTGATACTCTGCTTGAAAACCGCTTGCCATCCTGGAAAATCATTGCGGGCGGCACTCTCGCCGCAGCCGCCCGCACATCGCAGCAGCCATCCGCCAATGTTTTGGCCAGTGTTTGGTCAGTGACCAGCCATTCACAGCGATCGCCATTATGGGGGGGGCATGGCTCCCCCCGAGGCCTTCACTATGGATAGCTGGCTGTGGCTAACAGCCGCCATCACAGCATGTAAACCCCGCTGCACTGCGCAGCGGGTGTTTACATGCAGGACGTACCGGTACGCTATGTAGCGCAAACTACCTAGCGCCCTGGACGTACCGGTACGTCCATTGTCACCAAGGGGTTAATAGTATGGGTGTTTTGGAACATAGTGGTGCTAATAATGTTTATATTTATATATTTTTCAAAACAGTTTTTTCACCTTTCTTTTTCTTATTTTAAGTTCTCTTTCCGGACTTTAATATGAGATCACTGTGTCCCTACAGGCAGGGCTCCATATGAACTTCGCTATGACAGGCCTCAGAGCCTTTAGAGGGCCCCAGGCTGCCATAGCAAATGAATAGTTCCTTTGATCTCAGAGCGGTGGAGCCGTTTGGGCTCAGTTCTCCCAGCATTTCACAGCTCAGATGCAATTCAGCACAGGGCAAAGGAGAGCATCGGAACATGAAATGCTCTGATGCTCAACTCAGAGGGGCTGCCAGGGGGAAGAAGGGTATGTCTGGGTTCAGCTCTGAACCCGGTCAACCCCTTTAAGAAATACCTCTGCTAAGTGTATTGCTTGTGAGTTGTTTCATATATGCACAAGAGTAGATATACCAAAAGAAATCCTGACAGATTTAGGACCCCCCTTTATGTCCAAAGTAATGAAGTAGTTGTGTAAAGTGCTAAAGATTAAACAGTTATGAACTTCAGTATAGCATCCACAACCTGATGGGCCTATAGGGAGGTTTAATAAACCATAAAGTAAAGTTGAAAAAGGTTGTTGAAAGATGAGAATGATTGGGACTGCCTGTTACCTTACTTGCTGTTCTCAGTAAGGGAAATCCCATATCCTTCTACAAGGTTCTCCCTATTTCAGTTGTATGGGCAACACCCTCGTGGATTATTGGACGTTATTAAAGAAACATTGGAGTCTGAAGCTACCCCCTATAAAAGTGTAATTGATTATATTGCACAAATGCAGGAAAGGGTTTCCGAGGTAATGGCAATAGTAAAAGAACATTTACAGAAGGCCCCAGAAGCTCAGAGAATGGTATACAATCGTTAAGCTAGAATTAGATAATTCCAGCCAGATGACCAGGTCTTACTGCTGGGACAATGTGAGGTCCTGGAAAAAGTGGGGGATGTAAATTACAAAGTGCATCATCCAGGAAAAAGCAAACCAGTGCAATTACACTACTCACAAAAAAGTTAGGGATATTTGGCTTTCGGGTAAAATTTATGGAAAACATAAAAAGTTCAAGCTACAGTGACATTATATTATAAAAGTAGGGCATTTAAGTAGAAGCATGCAATGGTGATTTCCGAATCTCAAACAACTTATTGAAACAAAAGCCAACAACAGTGGTGGGTGTACCCCCACAAAAAATGTCAGTGTCTCAATAACATGTTATGTGGCCTTGAGCACCAATTACAGCTTGACAACGACGTCTCATGCTGTTCACAAGTCGACTTGTTGTCTGCTGAGTCATGGCACCTCACTCTTCTTGAAGGTTGGTCCTCAGGTCATTGAGGTTCTGAGGTACAGAGTTACGAGCCTCTGCATGGCGACTCTATGGCATTCAGGTTTGGAGGAGTGCAGGCCACTCCATTTCAGGTACCCCAGTCTTCAGCAGCTGTTCCCTAATGATGCAACCTCGATGAGCTGGCATAGATGCTTCCTGGCCCATGCATGACGCCTGGTCAGATACCCTTGCAGGTCATCTAGCACGCAGACTACACTGATGTAAACGGTTTTGAACGGTCTGACGTGACACTTAGGTGCCTCTCACCTCCCTTAAATGTGCCTGGAGTTGTGTGGCATTCATCATCCGGTTCTGCAGGGCATTGTTCACAATGAAGCGGTCATCAGTGTGGGATGTGGCCAAAGGACGTCCACTTCTATGCCTGTATCTCTGTTGCAACCTGCTGATGACACTCTGTGACACTCTAAGCTCAGGCGAGGTACTGTTGATCAATTATTAGGTGTCGTCTTAGTCTCATGAAGTCAAAACGTGAACAGCATGATGAGAAGGACTTTTAAATACCAATTCTAAATGTACCAGGAAATTTATTGGGGGATTCATGAATCAAACACCTGTTGTGAATTTTGCCGTTAAGCTCCTTGTAAGAGAACAGCAAGTTGCGCAAAAAGAACTAAACATTGAACAGTTGGACATGTGCATTGAAAAGTTTAGAGAAGGTCACATTAAGTTCACCTGTAAAGGTTAGAGTGCATTTTAGGTTCATCTTGAAATTTCACCCACAAGCCAAATATCCCTAACTTTTTGTGAGTAGTGTATATCATGTAAATTTGATTAAGCCTTGGAGAGTAAAGGAATCATTGGCAGCCACGCTAGAATCTCTTACTGCTCTTCAACCCGAGTTCTGTAAAGTGACAATTGCTGATGCCTCATCTTGTTCTCAAAAGTAGGAGAGTAAGGAGTTTTTGCAACATTAGATGGACATGTTCTCTGGCTTGTCTGGTCACACTAATGTTAATGATCATGAGATTATTACTCACAGGTAATAGTGAAGGCAAAGCCTTACAGAATTCTAGAAGGCCATAGACAAGCTGTATCAGAAGAAGTTCAAAGAATGTTACAGTTGAGGGTAATTGAAAAATCCAAATGTGAATGGTCTAGCTCTAGTTTCTTAGTCCCAAAACAAATGGCAGCTGGCACTTCTGCAATAAACAGAAATGTTTCCAAAATTGATGCCTAACCTATGCCCAGGGTGGATGAATTAATTGAAAGGTTGCGGCCAGCTTGATACAAAATAACTATGGAGTATTGGCAAATATCTTTATTGAAAGAGGATCGGGAGGAAATTGCCTTTTCTGTTCCTGAAGGTTGTTTTTAGTATGTCAGAATGCTCTTTGGTTTAAAAGGAGTTCCATCCACATTTCAAAAAGCAATGTATGAAATTTTAGTTCCCCACAGAGAATATGCATTAGCATACTTGGATGACATCATCATTTTTAGCTTAGATTGGACAAGCCACTTAAGTAAAGTACAGGTCGTTTTAGACTCCCTTAGAGAGGCAAGGTTTACTGCCAATCCAGAAAAGTATGCTTTTACTTTGGCTATATTGTAGGAGTAAGCATGATTAAGCCTCAACTAAGCTAGATGCAATACAAAATTGCAAAATTAGAAAAAAAGCAAGTCAGGGCTTTCTTTGGGCATTGTTGGGTATTATCGTTGGTTTGTGCCTAACATTGCCAGTATTGCAGCTCCTTTGTCTGACCTTACTAAAGGAAAAAAGTTCAATGGTCTTCCCAAGCTGAAAAAGCATAGCAGGAGCTTAAAATGGTATTGTGTAGACAACCAGTGTCGATTGCTACAGATTTCTCTAATTTGTGGTGCAAACAGATGCATCAGTTGGACTTTTGGCTGTTATGTCTCAGGAAGTCAATGGAGTAGAGTATCCAGTCATGTTTTTGAGTAGAAAGCTGAACTCATGTGAGAAAAACAACTTTGTTGTAGAATGAGAATGCCTGGCAATAAAGTGGGTACTGGAGTTCTTTAGGTACTACCTGCTTGGCAGAAAGTTCAGGCTGGTCTCAAACCGTGCACCATTGAATAGGGTGAGTCAGAACAAGGGAAATAATGTTATGATAACACAGTTCCTGGCATTACAGTACTCTGACTTTGCTGTAGAACACACGCCAGGTAAATTGCATATGAATGCGGAAGTCAAGGGTCCACTGTTTGGTGACTGAATGTGCCAAGCCCCTTGGCTTTGGGGGGATATGTAAACAATCAAGGGGTAAGGTTGTGGATAACAGGTATGTGCCACCAAGGCTTCTTGTCTTAGTAATGTAGTCCTGTAAGAAGGTTACTCCTATACTTCAAGCCAAGTGTTCTCAGCCTGAAAAGGAGCTCAGATGGGAATCAACATCTCTAATAAAAAGCAGACTGCCAGAGAGAGAGGAGACAAGACCAGCGTCTGTGTTGGTCTGAAGAAAAAGACAAGCTTGGGTCTGGGCAAAAAGACATCACTGTGCAAAGTGAATGGAGCCTGCCAAGTGAATGGTCGTACTGAACCTACAACCTGGATGAGAGGCACTGAATTTTGAATTACCTGTAGTGATGATCGAGAACCCCAATGTTTGGGTGCTTGGGTGCTCTGGCCGAACACTAAGTGGTGCTCGAGTGCTCGGCCGAACACCCGAGTATAATGGAAGTCAATGCGAGAAGACCAGGCACCCCCTGCTCTGGTGGTTGATAGGGAAACGTGAGAAAATGGTGGAAACACCACAGAAATGGTTAGGGAACAGCATGGGGAGGATGTCTGGTTCATAGGAAAAGGTCAAAATTGCGACTTCTCCTTTCACTCCTTTCACTTGTAAAAGTACGCTAATTAACTGAATTCGTACGCATTAGCGTACAATGCGTAGCATTAGTATACAAAATCGTACGCATTAGCATACAATGCGTAGCATTAGCGTACAAATCAACATGGCTACGGCATTACAGTGAATGCCAGTACCCGCCTGCACGTTTATTCGCTGCGTAGCAGGAGACTCGAGCATCGCACTTGAGCACATGCGGTGTTCGGCCGAACACCGCGATGTGCCGAGCATACCGATGCTCGAGCGAATATAGTGCTCGGGCGAGCATGCTCAATCAACACTAATTACCTGTATTTAACCTGACATTAAGGACTTTTACCTTCTGCTGTATTTGTACTGTTTCCAGTAAACCCTAGAAAAGTTGAACTCCTTAACCCCTTCACCCCCGGAGGTTTTTTCGGTTATGCATTTTCGTTTTGCGCTCCCTGCCTTCAAACAGCCATAACTGTTTTATTTTTCTGTTCAGATAGCTGTATGAGGGCTTGTTTTTTGCGGGACAAGTTGTACTTTCCAACGCCACCATTTAATATTGCATATGGTGTAGTGGGAAGCGGGAAAAAAATTCCAAATCGGGTGAAATTGCAAAAAAACGCTATTCCGCTACAGTTCTACGGGTTTCTTATTTACAGCGTTCGATGTGCATTAAAACTGACCAGTTACTTTCATTCTACTGGTCAGTACGAATCCGGCAATACCTAATATGTATAGTTTTTCCTGCGTTTTGATAGTGATAAAATAATTAGAAAGTTGCCCTTTTTTTTTTCCTTGTCATATCTTGACCCCTATAACTTTTTGGTATTTATGTGTACGGAGCTGTATGGGGGCCCATTTTCTGCGGGGTAATCTGAAGTTTTTATTGATACCATTCTGGGGTGTGTATGACTTTTTGATCACTTTTTATTTAATTTTTTTTTTAGAAAAAAAAAGCGACAAAAAACGGCAAATCGCCATTTGGACGCTTTTTTCCGCCACACAATTCGCCGTATTGGAATTTTTTTTGTTATATTTTAAAAGTACGGGCGTTTTCGGTCACGGTGATACCCATGATGTCTATATTTATTGTTATTTAGGTATTGATTTTTTTCATTATACGGAAAGGGGGGTGATTTGAACTTTTATATATTTTTTATATATTTTTTAACATTTTTTTAAAAAAATTTTCTGACTATTTTTAAGCTTAAATATGAGCTGATATATTGTGTTTTTTTTCTTTATGAGCAATCAGGGATTTACTAGGCTGAGATAAATCCAAGAATTGCTCATTTCTTATCCTGGCCTGCCATCTAGTGGCCAGAATAAGAATTGCACTTTGAAAACTGTAATCCTCACCAGCGAGGATTACAGTTTTCATATGGTGTACAGACACCCCGATTGGCCACTCAGGGCGTCTGTACACCACCCGGAAGACGCATCCTGATGCCATGATCACATGTGATCACGGCATCAGAAGGCCCTGGAAGACGCCGCCGATGGCGGTAAGTAGTGGCAAGTCTCTGCTGTTAGAAACAGCAGAGACTTGCCGGCCATGACGCCCGCCGCACCCGCGAGCGGGCGTCATGTCCCCGCACCGCACCAGCGCTGTACATGTACGGCGCTGGTCGGGAAGGGGTTAACCTGCTGGTGTGTGCCTGTTTGCATGACTACAGTACTGACTGTTGGATCCCGCCCCACATTTACAGCAGGTTTTCTTGTTAAAGAGGACCTGTCAGGAGATGCATGTTTTAATAGGTACATGCATTCCCCGTGTAATAACCCCCAACACTCCCAACTTGTTACCTCCCCTCTGTACCCTTACTGCAGACTGCTAGCAATTAATTCATAACTTCTAGTACAAATAAATGAATGGCACAACATAGAGCCATAGGAATAGAGGCTCCAGAATTGTTATTACATGGGGAATGCATGGAGCTATTAAAATAGGCATGTCAGGAGTGGTGAAAGGTCCTCTTTAAGTTATCAAAATACATCATTTTTATGTTCTTTTCCTCAAAATGTTTTTTTTTGTTTTTTTTCATATATCTTTAATTTATTCTAATAGCACACCCCTTTTTGGTAGCTGGGGTAAAGAGAAAATTTAAAGCCACGTCTCTCACCATCAGGCGCAATAAAGCATCAGGTGTGCAATCTTTGAATTTTCATATGGAGCATTCAGAAGCAGCTGGGGACACAGGATAGAGATCTGTGTAAGAGCTGAGTGGATAAGTCAGGGTATTTGAGGTCAATGGGAAAGCAGTGAAACCTCAACCAAATACTCTTCAAATACTCTTGTAAAAACACCTAAAACCACCACCAAATTACAAATCTGCCACCAAAAACGACCTGTTTTCAGTTACTGATTTTTTTTTTGCTGCTAATTTTGCTGTGTGAACTAACTGGGCTGACATTTTAAGAGGGAAAACATACCTCTCAACCATCTGCGATCCGGTAGGAAAGTCCAGGATTTCAGTGTCTGTCCCGTGACCACAGAAAGGCCAAGGTGTGTCCCGCTTTCAACTGTCTCTGCATCATTAGGAGCCGTCAGCTCCCTGCTTTACCATTCAACTCAGCTGCCAGTGCTTTCCAGCAGGCATGATGCGGTCACACATCACGCTGCTGGGCTATGTAGGAGGAGCATCCAGGACTGAGAATCAGCCTGTTCATTTCTCCTACACAGCCCAGCAGATTTGATGTGTGACCCTATTCTGCCTGCTCCATCATCAGGGGAATGGCCTAGGTGAATATTTAGTTTTTTAACAGAGGTGGCACTACTAAAAGGGGGCACAATGTGGTAATAGCTACTGTAAGGGGGCACAGTGTAGGCATAACTGCTGTGAAGGTGCACAATGTGGGCCTACCTACTGTAAGGGGCACAATGTAGATATAACTTCTGTGTCGGGACACTAAGGGAACTAGGGGGATTAGGCATGTATAGATATGCATTGGATGACGTTAGATGTGTGGCCTAGTATTACAAAATTTGCTGTGGCGCCACTTCTATTGTCCCTTCTATTAGCCTTCAGTAAGGGTACAAAGGGGAGGTAACAAGTTGGGGGTTTGTACCTGCACAGCCTAACAATGGCAGTACTGATTGGATAGAGTGAGTCTGTGCAGGTACACACCCCCAACTGGTAACCTCCCCTCTGTACCCTTACTGCAGACTGCTAGCAATTAATTCATAACTTCTAGTGCAAATAATAAAGGAATGGCACAACATAGAGCGATAAGAATAGATGTTCCAGAATTGTTATCACATGGGGAATGCATGAAGCTATTAAAACAGACATGTCAGGAGCGGTGACAGGTCCTCTTTAATCAGCTCAATAGGGCACATTTACTAAAGTAAACTGGGAACTTTAAAAGGGACTACAGTAAGTCTTTCCATATCATTGTATTGTATTTTTTCGCTTTTGCTTGTGTAATCCCCATTAGAATGGCTTCCATCATTGACAGCGCAGTCCAGTGCACATCTTGTCTGATGTATGCAGTCCTGGAACAGCCGTTTAAGGGTGCATATATTTGTTCAAAATGTGAGCAAATTGTCCGCTTGGAATCGCACATCGTGTATCTAAGCGGGCGAATTTTAACGCTGAGAAGCACTGACAATTTGGAAAAGAGTTTGCTGCTCAGTGAGAAAGCACTCTATGGGGTAGATGTGGGGGAGGGTGGTAGTGAGGAGGCACAGGAAAGTGAGGTAGCTAGCTGGGTAACAGTTAGAAAGCGGGTTAGAGGGAAAAGTGCCAGGGAGGCTAGCCCTGATCTGACACACCCCAACAAGTTTGCAAGTTTGGCAGATGAGGGGGATGTTACTTCAGGGAGAGCACTGCTGCAGCCGGACACTTCCTCTGCCAGTCAGGGGAATGTCAGCTCCAGTAAGCAGGGGGCCAGGAGAGCAGGGCAGGCCAGACAGGTGCTGGTAGTGGGCGACTCCATTATTAGGGGTACAGAGAGGGCAATCTGTCACAAAGACCGGGATCGTCGGATGGTGTGCTGCCTTCCAGGCGCTCGAGTTCGGCACATCTTGGATCGGGTTGACAGATTACTGGGAGGGGCTGGAGAAGATCCAGCAGTCATGGTCCATATCGGTACCAATGACAAAGTTAGAGGTAGGGGGAGTGTCCTTAAAAATGATTTTAGGGATCTAGGGCACAAGCTTAGGGCAAGGACCTCCAAGGTAGTGTTTTCCGAAATACTGCCTGTACCACGAGCCACACAAGAAAGGCAGCGGGAGATTAGGGAGGTAAACAAGTGGCTCAAGAACTGGTGTAGGAAGGAGGGGTTTGGGTTCCTGGAGAACTGGGCCGACTTCTCTGTCGGCTACAGGCTCTACCGTAGGGATGGGCTGCACCTCAATGGGGAAGGGGCAGCTGTTTTGGGGGAGAAGATGGCTAGAAGGCTGGAGGAGTGTTTAAACTAGGGACTGGGGGGGAGGGTAACTACATTATAGGAGGGGAAGATAGTGCAGATAGAGACCTGGGGCAAGGTAATGGAACTGGGGGAGGAATGGAAGGAGGAACTAGAACAGATCAGAAGGAAAGGTGTAGGGTAAGAAATATACATCAACCTCTTAATTGTATGTACACTAATGCCAGAAGCCTAGCTAATAAAACTGGTGAACTGGAATTAGTGATGTGTGAGGAGGACTATGACATAGTGGGAGTAACTGAGACATGGCTGGATGATAGCTATGACTGGGCAGTTAATGTACAGGGTTTAGAAAGGATCGTCAAAACCGGAGAGGGGGAGGGGTCTGCCTTTATGTAAAGTCATGCCTAAAGCCCACGCTCCGGGAAGATATAAGTGAGGGACATAAAGATGTGGGGTCACTGTGGGTAGAAATAAATGGAGCCAAAAACAATAATAAAATACTAATAGGGGTTTATTATAAACCACCCAATATATCAGAGACCACAGAAAATCTACTTCTAAATGAAATAGACGAGGCGGCAAATCATAATGAGGTCGTTATTATGGGGGACTTCAACTACCCAGATATAGACTGGGAAACTGACACCTGTACATCTCATAAAGGAAACAGGTTCTTGGAAATAATCAAAGACAATTACCTTTCCCAACTGGTTCAGGACCCCACTAGAGGGACGGCCATACTGGACTTAGTATTAACCAATAGACCTGACAGAACAACAGGTGTGCAGGTTGGGGGACACCTGGGAAACAGTGACCATAACATAATAACCTTCCAATTGTCATTCAAAAGAGCGTTTCTTCAGGGAGGAACAAAAATACCAAACTTCAAAAAAGCAAAATTTAGCCAACTAAGAGAGGCCATAGGCCTAACTAACTGGGACAAAGTCCTCAAAAATAAAAATACAGCCACAAAATGGGATATTTTTAAAAGCATCCTAATATCTAATTGTGAGAGGTACATACCTTATGGGAATAAAATAATAAGAAACAAGAAAAAACCAATGTGGATAAATAGAACTGTAAAGAAAGCAATAAATGACAAAAAGAAAGCATTTAAATCACTAAAACAGGAGGGGAGTGAGGAAGCATTGAAAAACTATAAGGAAAAAAATAGAATATGTAAAAGACACATAAAAACAGCCAAACTAGAGACCGAGAGATTAATCGCCAAAGAGAGTAAAACTAACCCGAAAATGTTCTTCAATTATATAAATACTAAAAAGTATAAACCTGAAGGTGTCGGCCCCTTACAGAGTAATGAGGGGGGAGTAGCAGAGAGCGATGAGGAGAAAGCGAAGCTACTAAATAACTTTTTCTCCACTGTATTCACTGAGGAAAATAAAATGTCAGATGAAATGCAGAGTATAAAAGTAAATTCCCCTTTAAAAGTGTCCTCTCTGACCCAGGAAAGGGTGCAGCAACGTCTTAAAAATATTAAAACAGCCAAATCACCAGGACCGGATGGCATACACCCCCGTATCCTAAGAGAATTAAGTAATGTAATCGACAGACCCTTATTTCTGATATTTAAGGACTCTATACTGACGGGGAGTGTTCCACATGATTGGCGCATAGCAAATGTGGTGCCAATATTCAAAAAGGGTCCAAAAACAGAGCCTGGAAACTATAGGCCGGTAAGTTTAACTTCTGTTGTGGGTAAACTGTTTGAAGGTTTTCTGAGAGATGCTATCTTGGAGTACCTCAATGAAAATAAGCAAATAACTCCATATCAGCATGGCTTCATGAGGGATCGGTCATGTCAAACCAATTTAATCAGTTTCTATGAGGAGGTAAGTTCTAGACTTGACCACGGCGACTCAATGGATGTCGTATATTTGGACTTCTCCAAAGCGTTTGACACGGTACCACATAAAAGGTTAGTATACAAAATGATAATGCTTGGCCTGGGAGAAAATGTCTGTATGTGGGTAAGTAACTGGCTTAGTGATAGAAAACAGAGGGTGGTTATTAACGGTACATACTCAGATTGGGTCACTGTCACTAGTGGGGTACCACAGGGGTCTGTATTGGGTCCTATTCTCTTCAATATATTTATTAATGATCTTGTAGAAAGCTTGCACAGTAAAATATCAATTTTTGCAGATGACACTAAACTGTGTAAAGTAATTAACACAGAGGAGGACAGTGCACTGCTACAGCAGGATCTGGATAGACTGGAGGCTTGGGCAGAAAAGTGGCAGATGAGGTTTAACACTGACAAATGTAAGGTTATGCATATGGGAAGGAATAATGCAAGTCACCAGTACATACTAAATGGTAAAGCATTGGGTAACTCTGACATGGAAAAGGACCTAGGAATTTTAGTGAACAGCAAACTAAGCTGCAGAAACCAGTGTCAGACAGCTGCTGCCAAGGCCAATAAGATAATGGGTTGCATCAAAAGAGGCATAGATGCCCGTGATGAGAACATAGTCCTGCCACTTTACAAATCACTAGTCAGACCACATATGGAGTACTGTGTACAGTTCTGGGCTCCTGTGAACAAGGCAGACATAGCAGAGCTGGAGAGGGTTCAGAGGAGGGCAACTAAAGTAATAACTGGAATGGGTGGACTACAGTACCCAGAAAGATTATCAAAATTAGGGTTATTCACTTTAGAAAAAAGACGACTGAGGGGAGATCTAATAACTATGTATAAATATATCAGAGGTCAGTATAGAGATCTCTCCCATCATCTATTTATCCCGAGGACTGTGACTGTGACGAGGGGACATCCTCTGCGTCTGGAGGAAAGAAGGTTTGTACATAAACATAGAAGAGGATTCTTTACGGTAAGAGCAGTGAGACTATGGAACTCTCTGCCTGAGGAGGTGGTGATGGTAAGTTCACTAAGAGAGTTCAAGAAGGGCCTGGATGTATTTCTGGAGGGTAATAATATTACAGGTTATAGTTACTAGAGATGGGTCGTTGATCCAGGGAGTAATTCTGATTGCCTGACTGGAGTCGGGAAGGAATTTTTCCCCCTAAAGTGAGGAAAATTGGCTTCTACCTCACAGGGTTTTTTGCCTTCCTCTGGATCAACTTGTAGGAAAACAGGCTGAACTGGATGTACAGATGTCTTTTTTCGGCCTTACAAACTATGTTACTATGTTACTATGTTCTGTGCCACTTTTTTGTTGTATTGTCTCCTTGATACCCTTGTTTTTTTGTCTGTACAATTTATTAACATTGTTGCACCTGTTTTGTCGAGTTTTGCAATGCCTGCGCCATTTTCTGATTTTACAACAAATTCTTTAGGCGCACTTAGGTACGCCTTTTTTGAGGGCACATTTAACATTCGTCCATCCTTTTTTGGCGTATTCAGTTGCTTAAAACGACACTCTGGGGGTGGCATATTTTTGGTCCACATGTGTATAATTTTGTGGTGGAATTGAGATTTGTTTACTGCACTTTTTCATATGTTTTCTACAATGTAGTATTTGACCTTATCAAACTAGACAAGCTTTTTGCCTAATAAACTTAAAGTTTTACTGTATTTTTTTTGCTAATGTGTAGGGATAGGGAATATTTTTCCTTATTTAGGGAAAACCTTTATTTATAATAAATAACTAGGGCTGAAATGTCCCTTAGCAGTGATCTTTTTCAGAGCTGCTGCATCCGTCTTCCTAACAGTGCAGCGCTGCTCTGACTAGGAAGATGGGGAGATGGGCTAGGAGTTGGCGGGCGTCTGCCCTCACTGCTCCCTCCTATAATAATGGGGCAATACAGTTATTATAGATGAAATATATATTAATATTCAAATATCTTTCCAATCTTCCTGCTCACTAACCAGCATGGCCAGCGCTGTTAATGAGCTCTTCTTCAGTACTCCCAGCTTGCAGGAAAGATAGGACAAAATATTTGTCCCACCCAGAGGCTGCCTTTATAATAGATGCGCCAAAAACAACCTGGACCATATAGACTCTTGACAGCATGTGCCACAATAATACATTTAGGTGCAATAGTCTCGCACCACAATGGCTAAGTACTATCAGATGTAAAACACACATATAAATATGGCTCATTTAAGAACAGCTATGCGCCAAATAATAAATCAAATCCTAGATGCATGCATGTGATGGGGAAAAATGAGTAGAAAATGATAAAGAAAAAGGTGAGCTTAGTAAATGTGCCCCATTGAGCACTTTATATTCAGAGATCGGGAACAAAGTAGTAACCATCTCTGCCATCACTATGGGGAGACTATGTGTGATTTCTGCACAGTTGCAGACTTTGCAGAGACATAGAAATTGCTCTGGAGAGTCAGAAGCAGAACAATACAACTATATTCGCACAGTGAAACAAGGTTCTTGGACAGTATGTGCAAGCTAAGGAGACAAAACCCATGTATCTATAGAACAAAGCAGAACTCGCTCATGAATATAACTGAAGTAATTAAGGAATTTAACATAACTGGGGCTGCATGTGGTTAGTACCGTGGCCTTGCAATGTTGGGGTCAAATTTGACCGAGTGCGGCATTTGCATGAAGTTTGTATGTTCTCCCAGTGTTTGCTTGTGGGTTCCTCTAGGTCAAGGATGCTCTAGGCCCTCCAGCTTTTGCAAAACTACAACTCCCAGCATGCCCTAATAGCTGTAAGCTGTCCAGTCATACTGGGGGTTGTAGTTTCAGAACATCTGGCATGCCAGAGGTTGCTAATCCCTGCTCTAGGTAGTCCAGTTGCCTCCCATGCTCCAAAAACATGCAGATAGTGTAGATTAGATAGGAATTTAGATTGTGAACTCCAAGAACAGGTGCTGAGGTGAAGGATGGCAATCTCTGCACAGCGCTACGGAATATGCTGGTGCTATATAAATGAATAAAACTAATAGTAACTGGAGGTATAACGGAAGGGTAATAAGGATTTGGTGTGTCCAGTTTACCTTATGTAAAAAGTGCACCACCTAGTGGCCACAATAGAGAATTGTGCTTTCGTATGTCTGACCAGTACAATACTTACAAGCTGTAGAAAATACACGTCTGGTTTATTGGCTGCCCCTGCTGTGATTTACTAAAGGCTAAGGCCTCTTTCACACGAACGTATTTTTTGCGGACTCCGATCATCCGGAATCTGATCATCCGGAATCCGTTCATGTGAAAAATGCGGTCCCATTCATTTCTATGGGTCCGCAAAAAATGCGGACAGCACACCGTGTGCTGTCCGCATCCGTATGCCCGTTCTGTAGGCCGGCAAAAAAAATAGAACTTGTCCTATTCTTGTCCGTATTACGGACAAGAATAGTACTGTTCTATTAGGGGCCAGTTGTTCCGTTTCGCAAAATACGGAATGCACACGGATGCCATCCGTTGTTTTTGCGGACCGCAAAACACAACGTTCGTGTGAAAGAAGCCTAAATACACTAGTATAGGACATATGCTATCTGTAAATAGGGGGTTTATACAGGGTTTATATGACATAATGGTAATGAATAATATAAATGGCAAATACAATATAGAGGAAATCATGCCAGTTCTGTCTCTCAGGGGATTACTATCCAGTAAAGAGCAAAGACCGGACATACATTCAGAAAGGCCGTCTCTCCTTATCTAAATGCACATTGCAGATATATAGAGTGAGAGATTAAGACAGGAGCGAACAATGTGCCAGATAAATGCAGGCTCAGGATTGCCGTTCGTGAAAACAAATAAATCTACAGCACAGCTCTACATTAGTGAAGCTCCAGGTAGACAATGTACACAGAAGTCCCCACATCTTACAAAGGATCGCTTACCAAAGGCAAAAATAGAGGCTCACTGATATATTGTCTCAGTTCAATGGAAGTAAAAGTGTGGAAGAGCCATTACTACATTGGGGCACATTTATATAGCTCGCCTGTTTTAGGTGTAATATTAGACAGGTGTATTTGCTTCATCTGTCTTTCTTTTGCCTAGTATTTATTAGGTCTCACAGTGTTTTATGAATTAGACTAGTCATATTTGCACTACTATGACCTCTGGTGGTACTTTTTCAGTACAACAGGTTCATATTCACTAAGATTGGTCTAATTAGTATACATATGAAACGGCGCAAGTGAAAGTAGGCGCACCTCTTCTTAAAAGCTCGACTTTTTTGGCAAAATGTGGAGCAATTCACCACTCAACACAGACGAAGGAAAGTACGTCAGCCCTGGAGTGGAGTAAAAATGCACATAAATAGGTTGGAAAAAGGCGCAAAAGTTGGAAAACTTCTGAATTAATCTATGAAATCAAAATAGGGGGCAAATGCCTCCAAAACAGTGCATTTTAAGTAACAGAAAATGACAGTCTTAGGCCTCATGCCATACCTCCCAACCATCCTGGATCCAGCGGGATAGTCCCGGATTACAGTGGCTGTCCTGGTACGGGGGAGGTATGTCCCACTTCTGTGAGTGGCAAAATGTGTGCATATTACTGGGGGCACAATGTGGGCATATTACTGGGGGCACAATGTAGGCATATTACTGGGGGGCACAATGTGGGAATATTACTGGGAGACACAATGTGGGCATATTACTGGGGGGCACAATGTGGGCATATTACTGGGTGCACAATGTGGGCATATTACTGGGGGGCACATAACTGGGGAATAACTACTATGCCGGGGCATTATGGGGACTGGGTGGGATTAGGTGTATAGTTATGTTTTGGGCGGAGTTAGAGGTGTGGCCTAGTGCTGAAAATATTTTGCAGCGGCGCGCGCTGCACAATGTGTCCCTCTTTGTTCGTTTACAATGTTGGAAGATATGCTCAAGTAAATTGCGGAAACGCAAAATATCGGCCATGTGCATTCCACATTCTGCAGAACGAAACGTCTGGCCCTCAGTAGAGCAGTCCTGTTCTTCTCAGTGAAAAGGACAATATTAGGACATTTCCTTTTTTTTTTTTTTTTTTGCGGGGTAGTGAAATGGACAACACTCTATGTGCTGTCCGCATCTTTTGCAGCCCCACTGAAGTGAATGGGTTCGCATTCGACCCACCAAAAATGCGGACCCATGAGGCCTAAAACATCATTTTTACACCTAAAAACAGTCATAGAACTGTGCTATGCTTGTCCATAAAATAGACAAGAATAGGACATGTTATATTTTTTTTGCGAGGACGCGGAACATACATATTGATGCAGACTGCACACAGTGTGCTGTCCACATCTTTTGCGGCTCCATTGAAGTGAATTGGTCTGCATCCGAGCCACAAAGAGGCAGATCAGATCAAAAAAATGTTGTGTGCATGATCCCCTACACTAGAAACTGGCGCTAATTTGCTGGCTGCTCCTGTGCAATTCAGAACAAATATCATGTATGGGCGCCCGGTGACAATTACAAGTACGGTCCGGCAATTAATGGTGAGCCACATGCAGATCGTATCGCCAGGGCCGCATTGTGTACAGGCAGATAAATGTGAAACGCTCCACCAGTTGGATCTAATTAATGCCAGGTTCACATGGTCAGTATTTGCTCAGTTTATATCAGTCTTTAGGCTCATGCACACGCACGTGTGTGGCCTGTGCCTGTATTGCGGACCGCAAACAGCGGGTCTGCCAGGGGCGTAGCAATAGGGGAAGCAGGGGAAGCAGCTGCTTTGGGGCCCAGACCCACAAGGGGGCCCCTCAAGAGGGAGACTAAAAGATTTTATTGTCAGGGCCCCCTCAACAGTATTATACAATGACATTATATACAGTGACACTATAGGAAACGGATGGAGCGGCTGTCAGGCCTTGTCTGGGAGAGCTCAATCTTGACTAGCCACAAGAGTGACGGTTGCATGTGAGTTGTGGGTTGCAAAGAAGTTTCTGGGGGGGCCCCGTTCAAAAATTTGCTGTGGGGCCCAGTTAGTTGTAGTTACGCCACTGGGGTCTGCAATATATGAGCACCGGCTGTGTGCACTCTGTATCAGGGATGCAGACCCATTCACTTGAATGGGTCCGCAATCCGCAAGATATGGAGTGGTACAGAGCAGTACTGAGCGGAGGCATGGAGCAGAAGCCCACGTAAACACTACATAGTGCTTCCATGGGATTTCTGTCTGTGCTTCTGCACCGCAAAAAAATAGAACCTGTTCTATTTTTTTTACAGTGCGGACTGAATCTTGTGGATCGCAAACCTAATCGGGTCTGAAGCACAGGCACGGGCCGCACACATTAATGCATAAGCCTTTTGTAAGGCAAAACCATAAGTGGAACCTACTGAGAAAAAGTATAATGAAATGATTTGTGCCTCTTCTGTGATTTGGACCCACTCCAGGATTACAGATACTGATGAAGAACACTGACCAAACACTGACCTGAATGATAGCTGGAGGCAATAAGCAATTGTTTTTCGCATTCTCTGACCACGTCTCAGTATATGGAAATGCTGGTCTGTTCTAATGACTAATGCTGCTTGTTTTAGACTGCAGGAAAGGGTTCCCAGTGATAAGCTCTTCTATTTCTGTCTGATTGCATTACTTATTGGCTCATTAAACTACTTAATCATATGACATTAGGAAGATTCCAGCTCTGTTTGTATTTGTACCAATGTCAGGTTTGTCATTCGGCTGGGAATATAGATGAGACTGCTAGAATATACCGTATATACAGACACATATACAGTGTAGTGATATTAGCAGCATGATCAGCAGAAAACACCATTATGTGTTATATATAGTACTAGTATAAACCGATGTGGTACAACATGACTGCAAATGTATCAGAACTGTGGGGGACATCATTTACTAAGTATGTTGTGCCAGAATTATGGTGCAAAATGCGCCAAAAAGAATGGTGTTTTGATTTGTGCCAAATATATTAACTGTTTTCTCCAGAGTTTTCACCATAAAGAATGAATCACGCCAAAAATGAGTTATAGATGTCAAAGTGGGCGGGGCTATCACATTTTTGCATATTACGTCTCATTTATCATCCTCTTATTGGCAGAAATGGCTCAATCAATTACAGACAATTAAGCCAGCTTATGTGGAGGTGTTTTGTGTAAAAAGTCGCATTTATGGCAAAAAGATGCAAATTTGTGTCAAAAAGTCGCATTTATGAAAAGAAAAACAACTCGTCGTGGGAACAAGTGATTTAATTTTTATCGAATATAAATGAGCTAAACAACAGGGTTTTGTCAGTAAACTGACATTTAAAACAAAAAACAAACAAAAAAAACCCCAATAACGTTCCGAGTCTGAGACAAAAGTCGCAATTTACCAGTGGAAATGTGCTTCAACAGTTACAAATATGTTTCAAAAGTTGCAAGTGTGGTCTGGAAAGGGGTTGGCTGAAGCGGCACATTTCTGTTTAAAAAGGTCACATTTTCGTGCTATTGATGTTAAAATGTCGCAAATCAAGAGAAATAGGTGAATAATCACGTTTATATATAAAAAAAGTCACATGTTAAAAGTGGTGTGTGCCTTTCTGATACTTTTGATTTGTAATGTTAGAATTTTTTTTACGCAAATTATGCCATTATTGAGGGAAAATTCGATTAACTGTGAAGCTGAATTTCCTCGTGCTTCGTGGTTACAAATCAATTGTCCCTGAAATGGGGGGGGGGTGTTTGAAGGGAAGAAATCATACTCACCTCATCCATTTGCACACAAAGAGGCTAGGAATGAAGATGGCTGTGGTGGTATTTATGCGATCAAGTGGATAAGGTGAGTATTTTTTTTTCACCCACCGGATTAACCCCTGAAAGCCCTCAATGTTCATCTCAGATTCTGCAATCACATGCGGCGCAGTTGCTAATTATCTGCTAATTACTTAGAAATGCACTTCATGGGCAGCACACGGGTGTGCTGTCCTCATATTTTGCGGCCCCATTGAGATGCATGGGTCCATATCCGATCCACAAAAGTCGTAGATCGGATGCGGACTGAAACTATGGCCGTGTGCATGAGGCCTAATTGAAAGGAAGGTGTAATTACACTTCACCGGCAATAAAAGGGAGCCGGATGATCATTAACCACTAATAGGACCGCCTGTTGGACTTCAAAGCCTAGAATAAACAGAGATTAAGGGTACGTCTATATGGAGGCACTGGTCGAGCGACAGCCGTCGCAGCCAGGTTTGCTGAGGAGATGAGCAGATTGAGATATAGTTTTATCTGCAAAGATTTGGGATAACTAACTGGTCACATGGCAGCCGTTACAGCCAGTTTTGCTGAGCAGCGGTGATCCCATAGAAGTCAGTGAAAAAACAAAAAAGTTATAGCTCTTGCATACTCACTAAGAGGTTAATCCATTGAGGTCAGAAGCAGAGGTGAGCACACAGGCAGACGATCTGCTGTGTTTCTGTCCAGCAGGACAAGGGCTCCACATATGGCCCACAAGCCGTGAGTTGTGCACCTCTAATATGTGTGATATGTGAGGGAGAGACTGCAATCCTCATACAACACATTTAATTTCTGAGCTACTTTTCAGCTCCCTCCTTGATAACTGAATCACCATATTTTTAACATCAACTTCAACACCTGCAGAGAATTTCCAGATGACTGTGTGCTGTAGACGGCATAGGGAAAGTACAGGAACGTGTGTCCGACCTATTGAGGACTTCATGAGCATTTTGCTTATATTTTCTTTATTGGCTTCTTTAGCACTATATATATAATGAATATCATATAACTGGCTACTTTAGTAGTGATTTTATGAACAACTCCAAAAACTACGGAAAATGGTGGTCATGCTCTAATGTGGTCAGTAATATTGTCTCTCCTACTGGTGCAGATTAATATTAATTGTTTAAGAAGTCTGTCAAGTCTTTTGAAGCCTCCTGTTCCTTCACACTACACGACCACTCTGAGGATGGGTTGGAATAGAGCAGTGGCCACGCATGCGTCCTGCTGCTCCCTTCACTGTCTATGAGGCTGATGCAAACAGCTCAATACCCCCTTATTTGACCTATTCCATTAACAGATCACCCCCTGTCACATATTGTCTCCTTTCCCACCTGGAGGGGTTCCTTACAGTATGCACAGAGGCAGTATGCACCCTCTACCACATGGAACACAGTATTGCATACAAGTTACAGGTTGACAGGTATTGTCCTCTGATCTGTTTGATTTACAGGCCACGGCTGAATTCAGGGGGTTAAGTAGCTCTGTTTTACTCCTAGCTCTGGCTGTACCTCAGCTGTGATTTTCTCTATCTAGGCTCTTAGATGGTGCACTTATATGGCTAGTGTCACACACATCCACTGCTAGCTAGCTATATGCAGGAATCTGACTCGTCCCATTTCACACTCTCACTGCTGTGTCTCTCCTCTCCTGCTTCTCGCCATGACCTTCGTATTAACCCACTGTGGCTTCATGTAAAGTGCATAACACAGGCAGGGTACCACCGATACAGTGTGTTTCAATTGCACTAACCATGGACATCCTGTTCAAGGTATGTGACCTACAAAATTTCATTATGCTACCACAGGCTACATGGGGCATCCCCAATACACCCCGTGCCATCTCCCTCTAGATACAGGGTGTTTCATACATAGATGCATTCAAGTGGCACACTTATGGACAGGGAGATATAACATGCATAGACATCACATAAACATAACGCTGGCATGTTCTGAGCCACTGTCACATAAAAGTTCAACTTAGGTGATGTTGACCCCGCTGAGTTCAATTCGCTCAACACCTATCGTGGCATATGAGGAGGTATATGACAGAGATCAGAGGTTTCTCTGATCTCTGCTATTAGAGTCAGACAGAGGCTTTATATTGCAGCCAGTGCGCAAAATATCTGTTAATACATGGGACATATGCACTGAAGGCATTAGAAGTCATTATGTCCAATGTCTAATAAAAATTTCACTATGTAAGACATAATTAATTTCCAAAAATGTAAGGTTTTAAGAAGTAGAATATTCTGCCACCTAAACTACTTTATTATTCTTTTAAATCTGAAGGTAAAATATAAAGAATACAATAAAATAGGAAGGTGACAGGTTTATTTATAGGGCACTAATGCGTACTCCTGGCCTCTGCAGTTTCTAATAGCACCATACAAATAAAATGTGAAGAATAAATTATTTATATGGCAACCAAAGAATAAAAATGCTCCTGTCCAGCAATATTCAGAGCGTGCTTGTGTGAGTAATAAGCAGAATCAGTGCTATGTATTAAGTTCATATGCCTGCTGTGTGACAGCTGCAGGATCTTCTCATCTCTCTGAATCTTCAATATGTTCTACTGCAAAATATTATTCAGTGACTGAAATTGATTGCATTTTCATGTAATCATCTACGAGTGTACGTATAGAATTTGTCCCCAACCATGAATCCAGTTTATGCTGTGAAAAAAATTAACTATGTGTAATATCAGAACTTGGTCATTAAGAAACTGAAATGTTCTTTATTCTTTATATCTGCATTCTGTAGTAGTGCTGTCTTCAAGGAGCTGTCTAAAGGACTGTGTCATTTAGGGGTCTATAGTTTTAAGTCATAAAGACCCAGACACAATATGGCAAATTTTGGCTCAAGAATTGTGGCTCAAAGTAAATCTCATTATGTAGGATTATATTTAAACCCAGTTATTAATTACCCAGTGCCCCAAATTCCTAGAACTGAAGGCAGGACTTCCTAACTGTTATAATGACCTTTCACTTATACTGTTGTAGCATGCATGCCAGTTTCTTGTGGGTTTACATTTGGGCTGTTGTGTTTATGGTCGGTCATGTTGGCACTGCTTTGTCTATCCTGGTCCCGGATTCCTGTGTTGTGAACTGTGCCAATGTGCTTGTACTTCTCCTCAGCTCTTCAAGGGTTAATCCTTCTCTTGCTGTGTGTGTCTGCATCTGTCCATTAAGGCTGCCGTATAGTCCTGAGTTCTGGGTCAGTTTGGTGGATGTCTCTTGAGTGCTATGGCTTGCCCTGGTTGTGCAGTCATGTCTTGTCTTTCATGTCATGTTATGTTTTACTTTGGTCTGTTAGGAGTCAGTCTGACCTGTGGTTAAAGTCCTAGTTCACAGTTTGTTCTGGTTTTTTCCATATCTGAATTCTAACCTAGCGTCTAAGCCATTGTTTGTGCTCTGCTAGAGTCTGTATGGAGCTTTCTGTCTGTCTTTGTATGCCAGCTTTGGTCTGTATTCCTGTACTGCTGTGCCTTACTTGTCTTACTTTTGCTCATGTATTTGCTATGAATGAACAATGTCCAAGTTCCTGTCCTCCATTCCTGAAGTCCATATATCCAAGGTCCTGAACTCCATATATCCAAGGTCCTGAACTCCATATATCCAAGGTCCTGAACTCCATATATCCAAGGTCCTGATCCATTTGTCTGCCAGTGTTCCTTGTCTTGTCTTTTGCCTACGGTTAGGTTGGCCCTGGATTCAACAGTATTCTGCCCGGTTATGTATTGTGCCATGCTTGTGTCTCTGGTGTTTTGCACTAGTATTCCCGACCCCAGAAGGTCACTGACAGTTGACTGGAAAAACATTCTGATAATCAGTCATAATATTCATTGAAGCTGAGTGCTGTCTGACTACAGTGCCTTGCGAAAGTATTCGGCCCCCTGGAACTTTTCATCCTTTTGCCACATTTCAGGCTTCAAACAAAAAGATAAAACATTTTAAATTTTTGGTGAAGAATCAACAACAAGTGGGTCACAATTGTGAAGTGGAACGAAATTTATTGGATCATTTAAACTTTTTTTGTAATAATAAAACTGAAAAGTTGGGCGTGCAAAATTATTCGGCCCATTTACTTTCAGTTCAGAAAACTCACTCCAGAAGTTCATTGAGGATCTCTGAATGATCCAATGTTGTCCTAAATGACTGATAAAGATAAATAGAATCCACCTGTGTGTAATCAAGTCTCTGTATAAATGCACCTGCTTTGTGATAGTCTCAGGGTTCTGTTTAAAGCACAGAGAGCATCATGAAGACCAAGGAACACACCAGGCAGATCCATGATAATGTTGTGGAGAAGTTTAAAGACGGATTTGGATACCAAAAGATTTCCAAAGTTTTAAACATCCCAAGGAGCACTGTGCAAGCGATCATATTGAAATGGAAGGAGTATCAGACCACTGCAAATCTACTAAGACCCGGCCGTCCCTCTAAACTTTCATCTCAAACAAGGAGAAGACTGATCAGAGA
The DNA here is from genome assembly GCA_900303285.1 of Rhinella marina. Classification (NCBI taxonomy): domain Eukaryota; kingdom Metazoa; phylum Chordata; class Amphibia; order Anura; family Bufonidae; genus Rhinella; species Rhinella marina. The sequence goes on along the minus strand of ONZH01016867.1, from coordinate 258,138 downwards.
TGCAGCCAAGAGGCCCATGATCACTCTGGATGAACTGCAGAGATCTACAGCTGAGGTGGGAGAGTCTGTCCATAGAACAACAATCAGTCGAACACTTTACAAATTTGGCCTTTATGGAAGAGTGGCAAGAAGAAAGCGATTTCTCAAAGATATCCATAAAAAGTCTTGTTTACAGTTTGCCACAAGCCACCTGGGAGACACACCAAACATGTGGAAGAAGGTGCTCTGGTCAGATTAAACCAAAATCCAACTTTTTGGAAACAATGCAAAATGATATGTTTGGTGTCAAAGCAACACAGCTCATCACCCTGAACACGCCATCCCCATTGTCAAACATGGTGGTGGCAGCATCATGGTTTGGGCCTGCTTTTCATCAGCAGGGACAGGGAAGATGGTGAAAATTGATGGGAAGATGGATGGAGCCAAATACAGGACCCTTCTGGATGAAAACCTGTTGGAGTCTGCAAAAGACCTGAGACTAGGATGGAGATTTATATTCCAACAAGACAATGATCCCAAACATAAAGCAAAATCTACAATGGAATGGTTCAAAAATAAACGTATCCAGGTCTTAGAATGGCCAAGTCAAAGTCCTGACCTGAATCCAATTGAGAATATGTGGAAAGAGCTGAAAACTGCTGCTCACAAAGGCTCTCCATCCAACCTCAAAGAGGTCAAGCTGTTTTGCAAGGAAGAATGGGCAAGAATTTCAGTCTCTAGATGTGCAAAACTGATAGAGACATACCCCAAGCGACTTACAGCTGTAATCGCAGCAAAAGGTGGCGCAACAAAGTATTAATGCAAGGGGGCCGAATAATTTTGCACGCCCAACTTTTCAGTTTTATTATTACAAAAAAAGTTTAAATGATCCAATAAATTTCGTTCCACTTCACAATTGTGACCCACTTGTTGTTGATTCTTCACCAAAAATTTAAAATGTTATATCTTTTTGTTTGAAGCCTGAAATGTGGCAAAAGGTTGAAAAGTTCCAGGGGGCCGAATACTTTCGCAAGGCACTGTACATACAGAAATATATTTACTGTCCTCCCTACCATTGCCACATGCCGGTGTCCATGATCAGTGCAAGCCAGGAAAAGAAAACAGAACGTAATCATTGTCTGAAGAAATGGGTAACAGACTGGTTCCAAAGTATTAAAACGCCAGATCACTTTACCATTTAAGCGGTTGTCCGGCCGGTGATTTTTTTAAATTCTCAGAGTGGTTTAAAAATAAAAGGTAGTCATACTCAACTCCACAAATCCCCCTTCAGTTCTGTTTAGATTCTTCTGGGGTCTCTGGTCCATGTCGACACAAAAGAAATGCCTGTTCGGACAATTGGTGGCTCAGGTGGGTCAGTGATTGGCCTGGGATTGATTAAGCAAATATATCCTGTGTGTTGAGAAGGACCAGAAGCAGAGGCCAGCAGGGACTCCAAGAGCATCAAAACGGTATTGATGAGGGATCTCTGGAAGCAAGTCTGACGCTTTTTTTTAATACTACTAGGAGCATTAAAAAAAATATAGTTGAACAACCCCTTTAACCCAAAGGCATATTGAGGTAACCAATCTACCCTTAAAGGGGCTGTCTAGCTTTCTAAGTCTTTTTGACTGACCCCAACTGACAACCCTGCTTGGCAGACATATCAACAGCAGGCCACAGTGGCACATGTGGCACCGATACACAGAAAGTTCACAAGCGGGGAGAGAGCAGCAATGACAGTGGGGGACCAAAGAATCCAGAGTCAAGATGTGGGGAGCAGATATGTATGCCTCCCACCGCAGGCCCAGTGAAGGGTCAGTAAAAAAGTCTTAGCTGGACAACCCTTTTAATTCTGTAGGTGTTGTACTATGGATTTGTACAACTTGGAACTTCCACAGAGCTGTAATACCTCATTAAGGTAGTGCACTTATGTTCTTCAATTCCATAAAACTGTACCTTGGACACCTGTACAGTGTCCCTTGTACCATGTCACGCTGTTGTATTCTTCATTTGAAATTTGATGCAATATACTTAGCAGGTATGCATTATAGTCAGGCTGATAGAATTCTATAATTTAGGCTGGGTTCACATCATGTTTTTCCCATCTGTTTAATATATACAAAAAATGTATACGTTAAACAGATGCCTCAGACTGATGTCATACAGTGGCATGCTTTACCATAGAGGTCCACTGTAAAAAAAAATGTTTTTTTTTTTTTACCAGACTGTGCAGGATACAAGAACGTGTTATGCTGTGTTTTTGTATCCTTTTTTTTTTTGCTAATGTATACGTTAAATGGAGGCATAAAACGTGATGTGAACCCACTCGAAGATATATTTTTTCTACTGTGGCAAGACATGGAACAAACAGTTGAATTTTCACATTAATTAAATAGATTTTTTGCAATTACTGGATCTTAGCAGCTAGAACAGCATTTTCTGTGTCTGCTTCCTCTCTTGTACTCCATCAAAGCATCATTGCAGCTGTATAATATAAAGGTTACATAGAATTCATTTGTAGGATTATGAAATCAACATGAGAACGTATCATTGCTCATTTGCAATGCAGAACCTATTCCCTCGGAAACTCAATCATCTGAGCATATATTATGCTACAGTCTACAATAGCAGTACTATGGCTCAATGTGAGATTCATATTCGTGAAGATATACTACTCTGTCAAGCTACATTTACTATACTAAGCTGTATGAAAAGGAGAAAAAAATACTTTCTTATGGCAGAAAGGTTATTTCCAAGCAAAAAGGTTTGTTAAAAAAAATGAGATTAGATAGATAATAGATAGATAGGTCTAATTGGGATACAAATCATAGTTGCTATGTTATGCTTATATGTATTAAAAAGGTGTTGCTACACACTATATTGAGACTTCATCCTTGTAGTACAAACCTCAGAACCATGGATAGCAGCAGGAACTATTCCTTAGAGCAGTGATGGTGAATCTTTTAGAGACCGAGTGCCCAAACCTTAACCCAAAACCCACTTATTTATTACAAAGTGCCAACCCAGCAATTTAACCTGAATACCACAGTCCAATATAGTATATCTTCCATGTACTTTCTCATTAGCTATAATTGCCTGCCTACCTTTAGTGTGCTGCCTGTGTTGTTCATAGTGTGCCCTGCGCTGAAGAATGGCAGGAAAAGTCTAAGGTATATTGGTACACCATAGACTTTTTCCATGGCGCGGGTGCCCACAAAGAGAGCTCTTAGTGCTGCCTCTGGCACCTGTGCCATAGGTTCACCACCACTGCCTTAAAGCAACACTACCAACACTATACTACTGTGACGAAGGGACATCCTCTGCGTCTGGAGGAAAGAAGGTTTGTACACAAACATAGAAGAGGATTCTTTACGGTAAGAGCAGTGAGACTATGGAACTCTCTGCCTGAGGAGGTGGTGATGGTAAGTTCACTGAAAGAGTTCAAGAGGGGCCTGGATGTATTTCTGGAGGGTAATAATATTGCAGGTTATAGTTACTAGAGAGGGGTCGTTGATCCAGGGAGTAATTCTGATTGCCTGATTGGAGTCGGGAAGGAATTTTTTCCCCTAAAGTGGGGGAAATTGGCTTCTACCTCACAGGGTTTTTTGCCTTCCTCTGAATCAACTTGCAGGATAACAGGCCGAACTGGATGGACAGATGTCTTTTTTCGCCTTATAAACTATGTTACTATGTTACCTCCATTATCCCATTGGTAAACATACAGATATTGTAATATAATTAATTAGGCACATTATAACAGTCTATAACCTTAACTCAAGATTGGGTAGAAGCAGCACTGCAATACCTGTCCAGAGGTTTCAAGTGTCCATGTTACTATCCTCAATGAAATAGGATATTTGGTACACCCAGACTTCAGGTCCTGGCTTCGTGGTCCCGCAATAATCCACAGTTAAATAGTAATCCGCAAGGCTTGAGAAAGGCTCATTGGGGCCGAAACGTCACCATTGCTGTGAATTGCCATGATGATTTTTCAATAAAAATCACACTTTTTTGCATCAATTGATGGAGTGCTGCGGATTACTATTTAACTGTAGTCTATAACCTTAAGGCCCTTTTACACGGGCCGATGTGTCTCTCTGCCCGAGCGCCGATCAGCGATATCGGCGCTCGGGCAGGGAGCCTTTACACGGCCCGATGAATCGAGCGCCGGGCCGCACGAGTGATCGCTGTATCGCTCGTGCGGCCCGGAAGCTCCATACTGTCAGGCGCACATCGCCTGTTTACACAGGCCGATGTGCGCCCGACAGATTGGATCTTTTGTAGAAACCAAAAGATCCAATCAGCCGACGAACGAGCGTTTTGCTCGTTCATCGGCTGATTAGGGCCACTTTTACACGGGCCGATTATCGGCACTAGCGTTCCTAGGAACGATTTTTCGGCCGATAATCGGCCCGTGTAAAAGGACCTTTAGTCACCACTCCAGGCTTTATGCTCTGAGTCTAAAGATATTGCAAGGCAGGACACTAGGCTATACTTGTGTAGTACTGCTTTATCAAAACTCATCATCTACATGTGTCCTCCTCTGACACCAGTATGTTGCCTGTTACATTAGAGTTCTCTGCTCTCATGAGTGGACATTAACTGTGGTTTTTTGACCTTGGATTCTCTGGAGGATCAATATAAACAAACTGCCTGAGAACAAAAGCTTGAACTTGATCCCCAGCTTGAACTTAGAAACCATACTAGCAGGCTTTTTTTGAAATGCCCATAAAAGAGAATGGAGAGTCACACATGCATAGGCGTGGATCCCAGATGTGGGTCCTGCAACTGTCAGACACCTATGGCATATCCAGTGAATATTCTATAAATGTCTAACAATCCCATTTAATACCAGCAGCAACATCTTCAACAAAAACTTACTAAAAGTCTTTCACAAACATGTGGATAAATGAAATTCTTTGAAGAATTACTTACATTCAGTCAAAATGGAGCATGACATGTTTAAGATCTTGCCATAATATCTAAATGAGATCTTAAGGACTCTCCAGTTGGCTGACTTCCTGTAACTAGAGGATTACATAATCATTTACCAGATCTCAGACACCTCCCCTACCCACCCAGCTCCATGCTCCTTCCTTTTTTCCCTGTATGTCCGTATTCAGTGCTGCTGAATATATCACCTCTGCCTTTTCTGGGCGAACAGGACAGCAGCAATATAACCCACACAATTATTATAAAACTCCTCTAATCGCAGTGGCTGTCTGTATTATCTGTGAGTGCTGTATGCAGAATCTCCAGTGAATTTCTATAAGATGTAGCTTCATACTGCCTCTTGCTTGCAAGACCTGACAGGAAGAAACCAATCACAAGCAGGAGGCAGGGAAGAGAGGGTGAAGCTGCATCACATAGAATACACTAGACTAAACAGTGTGGGTTAGGGAACAGAAGTTCTGTGTTACTGAACTATCACCATATGCCCTTAATGTGATGAAACTCCATCCCCTCAAGACGACAGACAACCATAAATAGCGCATCCGCTAATATAGGTATGAACATAGCATATGCAAAAGCCTCTCCAGTATTCTTTAATAATACTGTAGCTCATGCTGTACTATGGTGCGGCTGGAGCGCTTCTTGAATTCGTGACTTTAACTAGGCCACTTCTAAACCTTGTTTTTTAAAAACCATTTAGAGGAAGATTTAACTAGCTGTACTTGAGTTTTAGATGATGGGCTAATAACATTCTCCTTCAGAATTTTCTCAACTCTTCATTCTAGAAACTGCATGATTACCGTATATTTAAAAAGTATTTTTTTTTTTACACCAAACCGCAGAATCTATTCAGTAAGAATCGGTTGCAGTCCTACTCTGAAACATGAGTGTATGTTAATTATTCAGGGCAGTCTACTGGAACAAAATGGCTGACAAATTCTATTGCCAATTGCATCTTAATTATGGTATCCTGCCTTATCCCATTATTAAAACACTTTCCCTGCATAAAACCATCAGATGAAATGTGAAATGCTCCCTCTTGAGTTCGATTTGAACACAATTAGCTTTTCTCTTTTTGAGTCTGAATTAGATAACCTAAATAAAGGCACAGGCTTATAGGAACCTTGAGTCCTATCTGTAATGTAATGTACAGCCATCCGTTTGACAATCTACCGGTGATTTTCCTTTACATTGATTTTCTGTAACTATTCAAGATTTTTAAAGTGGACCTGTCAATGCTCCTGACATGCCTGTTTTAATAGATTCATGCATTCCCCATGTAATAACAATTCTGGAGCATCTATTCTTATGACTCTATGTTCTGCCATTCCTTTATTATTTCTATTACAAGTTATGAGTGAATTGCTAGCAGTCTGCAGTAAGGGTACAGAGGGGAGGTAACCAGTTGGCGGTGTGTACCTGCAGAGTCTGAAAATGGCAGCACTGATTGGATAGAGTGAGTCTGTGCAGGTACACACCCTCAACTGGTTACCACCCCTCTGTACCCTTACTGCAGACTGCTAGCAATTCATTCATAACTTCTAGCAGAAATAATAAAGGAATGGCACGACATACAGACAGAAGAATAGATGTTCCAGAATTGTTATTACATGGGGAATGCATGACACTATTAAAACAGGCGTGTCAGGAGAGGTGACAGGTCCTCTTTCAGACATTTATCATGTGGTGAGTAGAAAAATTAAAATATGTATAACACTTGAGGATGGGATATTCTTAAAATGCAATAGTACTGTACACACATATATTAAAGAAGAGGTAGGATAGATTACTACAACAGCATTTAAATTCACATTATTCACCACAATGTCTAAGTAATTTCTAAATCACTGTTTTATGACATGTCAATGAATCAGTATTGGTCCTGGCTGTCCAATGAGGGGTAGTTGTGTATTCAATTCAATAGAGAACGACTGTACATGCAAGTCCAGCACACTATGGATGACCAGGACCATACAATGCCTGTTCTTGGGGATTTGGGGGCTCCAGAAGCAGGACCTCAACAGATTGGTGTTTATGATATATCCCACTTACACATCATAATTCACTAATGTAGGAAAACCTTTTGATTGTTTGTAACTAAAGTGATAAAATTGTACTGCTGAAATGAAAAATAGAAACAGATAAAAATTTTAAAAAAATTTCTATGACTATTTCAGTCTATTTATTAAGATCGACATTAGGTACGCCCGTGTGCCAGAGCTAAAATCTACTCCAGCCAGGAACTAAAGTAGTTTTCTGTTGTGATATTCACTAGTTTTGTGTTGCACATATTAAAGAGCATCTATCACCACATATGTCCGAATAAAGCTGGCTGACCTTTGAGATTGAGTGTAAGATTGAGAGTGCACTGGTCAGGTGAACCCCACAGTCTTGGTTCCATCTTCCTCGGTGCCCACATTCCTAAAAAAACTGTTATTTTATAATATGCAAATGAGCCCCTAGGAGCAACGAGGGCGGTGCATCATTCCTCCCAGAGGCTACGCTCATTGTCCTTCATGCCGTGCCCCCACCACTAAGACTGACAGGCCAGGCAGTGAAAACATATTCATGCCTGTCGCTGAAGTCTTGTGGGAGTGTGTTCAGAACATTCACAGTAAAGGGATGGAGACCGCATGGGCAGATGGGCAATGCTCATCCCTAACAAAACACTATTACCAGACTGCAGCTAGTAGCCTATTATGTAAAATATACTTTAGCCACATGTACCAGGTCTGTATAGCTTGGTAGTCAATGTACTGAAAATAACAGTGTCTGACCTCGGAGAATCATTCTCAATATCAGTAATCAGTATCTATGGATGTAAACCTGTGCTAGAAAACTGCTGGCTACAAGACTGTCTGATTGACACTTTTCAATTACGTTACCGTTAAATTCAGTGCTGTATCTACTACACTGTATTTTCAGAAGAGCAATATGGAAACATTGGCCAATTTGTGTTAATCAGATTGCTAAACTACAATTAAATATTTAGTTACCTTTGTTACACAAGACATCAGCAGGCTGATAGCGATTTCATGTGCATGGCCGGCATTAGGGCTGTATTATCTGACCAATATCTGTCCAATCAGACCAATAGTTGGTGTTTATAACAATAGGTCAGAAAATCTGTCAGATAATCTGTTCGCTGAAATATACACAGGCATACCTCAATGGCATTCTATTACTAATCATAACCTTTATGGCTTTACATGAAAATGTGGCTGGTTGCTACTAGATTCTAGTTAGCGCTGTAGAGACATGGGCTTAGAAATCCACTAGATGGAGTGAGAGGTAGAAAAACATGCTATATTGTACACGTCATAGAGTAAATGACAAATGTATACTGTTTTAAAGGGTCCTCCAGGGAGAATCATAGGATTTTCAAAGGTGAAGATCAATAACGAGCAATGTATATTAAATGGGAAATCCCAATGGGGATATGAAGACACATGGAATTTCATGTTATCTTGTTCAGTCCTGCTCTAATGAAGAATGTCTGCACACTATATACTGTATATATAATATCTATAGTATATATCTGATATATATATATATATAAATAATCACAGCATGTATTTATTGTACTGTTTTATTGTTGATTTTGTTTGAAGTTGATCTTCATTTTAGGCATCTGTGCCCTCACCACTGAAGTCTGGTATGAATCATACACAATTACTATAAGAAGGACAGATAAATGCATTTGTTAATATAAGAAAGTATCTGCTATAGATAACCAATATATTACTGTATTTTATACAGACTGAGGACTTTAAAATTGCTCCACATCGGTTGATGATCAATTGATTTCATGCCACATATCAACATGTCAACAACCCTTACCTAGCTTCCAGTGATGTGCGAGTCATGCTTAATCCTTCATTGCAGGGCTACAGCCGTATATAATGCAGCCTAATCTCTAGAGCACTGGAGACCATGTTTTTCTTCTAGTCTAGTATGTCTTCTCTCCCTTTTGCCAGTTGGTCCAGTCACTGTCTCCAGTAATTGATTAATGGAGCACAGTCTGTGAATTCTACAATGAAGGAAGAAGTGGCAACCGTTACTATCTAGAATTTACTCTCTTCATAAGTAAGAAGCTCTCATTAGAGATGCAACAGGTACTATCTAGAATCTGTCCTCGTCATACATAAGATGCTCTCATTAGAGAGGCAACCAGTACTATTCAGAATCTGCTCTCGTCATAAGGGACACTTTACACAGGGAAAGAACCTGCCAGAGAATCGCGGTTTCATAGGAAAGGTGCTGCCGGTTACCTGATGAACGAGCGAAATGCTAGTTCATCGGGTAATTGAATCGTTTGTGGATAGGGAAGAACAATGGCATTAGAGAATGTTAGCCATGTAAATGCAGTGGCGTCCTCCACTAAGGAGCAGGCACTTGCCGGGAAGGAATGGTTTCTTCCTGACAATCACCTGCTGAATTGTCTTGTCTAAAGCCACTTTTAGTAAGATGCTCTGATTAGAGAGGCAACTGTACTATCTAGAATCTGCTCACATAAATAAGATACTCTCATTAGAGAGGCAACAGGTACTATCTAGAATCTACTCTCATCATAAGTAAGATACTCTCATTAAAGAGGCAACAGGTACTATCTAGAATATTCTCTCATCATAAATAAGATACTGTCATTAGAAAGGCAACAGGTACTATCTAGAATCTTCTCTCATCATAAATAAGATACTCTCATTAGATAGGCAGCCTCCAAGCATGTTCTTTCAATTAAACACAGTGAATTACATTTATGGTAGAGCACAACAAGGTGGATTGGTGTGTAGCACCTTCTTGACACATTGTCCCTTTCCCTGCACAACTGATTTCCTCTTCCTTGGCAGATAGAATTGTTCTGATTATAGCAGTGTACTACCCCAGTATGCATTTTGGTTAATAATTCTATTTGTTATTTGTTCCTCAAAAGAACCTTAAATGGGTTAATTACATTACATAGCTATAGGGTAGAAGACTTTCCATGGAACCTGATGTCCCCATGTAAATACTACTTATATTCAACTGCAGCACATTTCCTCATGCCGGCACAGCCGCAGCACTCTTCCACCATGAGCCGTAGTATTTATATTGTAACCTCCAGCATGCTGTTTAATCACAACATAATAATGACACCAGGAAAGGGGGTGAGTGTCGCTCACTGGCTGAATGATAGCGAAGAAAGGGAGGAGTTTTGCAGGGAGAAAGAGGGAGGACAGAGGGAGATATTGAGGTAGGAGAAGGAGGGAGAGACATTGCTGGGTGGAATACTAATCAAGCTAGTTCTCAGTCTGCAGCAGCCTAGCTGCAGACATATACACACACAAGAGTCTCTCATGCTGAAGCCTCTCTCTGTCACGCATGCAAACTGACTGCACATCACTCACACTGATGCTGGCTATACCTTGGCAATGCTAAGACATGGTTTATCAGCAACGACTTTTTAGCTCCTGCACTTTGTCTTCTAAGCAATAGTGGTAAACCATACACCTGTGACCTTCTAAAGCTCTGCGTCTTCAACTTTTATGCCTCTTTCCAGTTATTCCGCAGCCTCTTCTCTGTCCCCGGTTGATGGCTTTTGATGGAAACGACAGCAGGAGCTCACATCAACTTCAATTCAACTCTTCTCACTCTTTTTTGTTCTTCAAGTTTGACTACGTCCTGTGTCTTCTGCTAGAATAAAGGAAGTCTGGAGGATCAGGGCTGCTCCCATGGCAGGATTATTAGCATCATTAAGTTTCCTCTGCGCAGTCCCTCTCTTTGCTCTAGTTAAAGCTTTGATCTCTTGTGCTGGAGACTCAGATGGACGTGTGCTGAGTAGATTTTGAATCTGTTATAGACGAGCTGTCATTTTCTTTCCCTTTTCCCTGTCAAGTGGAATAAAGCACCATTTGTACATCTCATTCAACTTGGCACGAAGCAATGCAGATGATCCACAGGTCCTAGTTCGGTACCTTGCTCAACAGCAGTTCTATGCTGATGCCAGAGACCATCGGTTAACCTTTGCTTCACTAATCACAGTAATTGCCAACTATTCTTCTCAGTCTGAACCCATAGGTGACATGCAGTCCCTCATATCTCCTGTGACCAAGGCTATTTTAGTAGCTTTGTTCATTTTTGCCATTTTGTTGATTCTATATGTGATCCTGTGGTATATCTGCCGAGATGTGGATTGTGATCATGGGATTTAATCTAGGATATAGGGCTATGGATTAGACAACAGAGTTGACCACATAAGGAATAAATGACCCTCTCATTGACCACTGTTTTTCATGAAAAGCAAAGACCAGAAACTGACCTTCAGAACTCAGGGTGATCTGGTAAGTCATGTTTTGTAATTCCAAGAAAATGTCTATAACTTAGTAGTAAATTGGTACTCAGCAGTGCTGACATTCCTACATGAATGAGGATCTTCAAGATACTACCAAATGACAATGTTATGGCATACATACATACAGCCATCAATAAAGACATTTATCATAACATTTTTCTTTAAAACGGTGTCTTAAAGCTGGTCAATCACAGCTAATCTGGGTCAACAATAGGTAAGAAGAACCTTGCTTTGAGAATGGGACTATTTCAAGGTATCTACAAAGGGTTAGAGGTCATTAAGGGCAACTATTAAGGTTAACAGGTGTAATATCCCCTCAATCCCTATCTTTACTTCTCATTTGCCATAATCTCTTGGGTTGTAATTTCAAAACTAAAAGATGAAATCATTTTAGAATACCATTGATATTGTAAAGATTATGTCTCTAGAATGATGCCTAAACAACATGGATGTGACTTTTGAAGACCCAAATCCTAATGTTTCTTTATAAATCTATCCATATCATCTTTTCTAACAGAAATCTTTATAAACGCTGGCCTATTTTTCTTTCAGGGTTGACCAAAGGCATCAAGAGTGTGTCAATGTCTTGAGTGTGTGGATGCCTTGAGTGTGTCATTGCCGCCTTGATGTAAACATGAGACACATACAGTAGCAGCCACATGATTTGTTGTGCCTTGAAACATAAGGGAGACAGAGGACGGGAAGCATGACAATGCTTTGCAGTCCACATTGATATGCAAGAGATAACACCACCATTCTCAAGCTGATGATGGATAGCCCTTTCAATACAGGCAGAGGAGTAATTGAAAAGGCAAATAGTTTATCAACATGTAGCATGCAATGCTCACATCAAAGATGGCGGGGCAGGAAGATTGGACACACAGCATCTTTACATGAGGTATATTTATCAAAATACACTCTGTCCAGAAGAAAATCTTAGCTCAGGCATTACCCTTTTCATGCAGTGTTTCCATCAAAGCCTCTGGCACTGGCAGCTTTGCTGTGAATAACACACACAAAGCGTAAAGGGACCAAAATGACTGCAATTTGTACTTTTCATCAAGGTGATGTAGGAAAGCAATGCTGATTTATTAAACCAGCAGCATTAAAGCTTCATGTTCTGCTTTAGTCTGGTTAAAAAGTTTATTAAAGCTCCTCAGGTAATAACTACTGAAGATGTAGGGGGGAAATAATTAAATGGTCAACAGGTATAAGCACTTGGTATAAAGGAAGTTCTGCAGCAGGGAACACATAGGACCTTACGTGTCTATTGATTAGTCATGATATTTAAGAAGGATCCAATATCCAAGATCCAAGTAGAAGGATTTACCTAAAAGATCTGTTAAAACAGATTCTAGTTCCCATCAACATGGTGCCACGATGGCCAGAAAACGGTCCACGTCGTGGTTACATGGGGTCACCAAGACTCCCTCCTTTCTAAACAAACTGGCAGAAATGACATGAGTTAAGTTGGGAATAAATAAAAAAGAAAATGACTGATGACAGAATAAGATATATGAACGGCTCACATAATCCATTGTTTGCATTCCAAATCAAGAAATCCAACAACAACAGCACAATGTTTGCCTATAAGAAGCACGCGGCGTTTTAGCATGTAGTGTTGCAGCTAACTTGTTGCATACTGTATGAACGTCTACTTGAAAGCTTTTGATTTAATGATTCGTGGGCTAATAGGAAGTTTCCTGGAACACAGATTTAATGGATTTACTTTGCTACTTGACAGCTGTCAAAAGGCGGCTGTACAGGCAGCCAGCTGACATAGTCTGGAGGAGAAACGCTGGGCTGAAGTACAAAGTTCTCTCACCTAATATATATACTATTATACTGTGTCTTGATATTATTTCAGATGTGTTTTCCTAGTACTGGACATTGGTAAGGTTACTGAGATGCTTAAGATGATTCACAGAATGGACACGGGCCTTCTCTTTAAGGCCACAAGTTACTAATTGTTATATATCTGCTCATGATAACTATTGTCATTGTGTAGACAAGCACAAGGATGTTGTCCTAAAAAGACTAAAAATATAACATATGTGCAAAAGGCTAGCAGTGACCTACAGCGCCCTAGATGCGTAAATACCACTATTTCCAAGTAGCACAATTTAGAATTAAAACCATTCTATATTGAATGAAAACAATGTGTTATACGTAGGTACTGTTGATAGAAAGAGTAAGCGCTATCATGCCCCCTACACATTCTCGAATGGTTGTGCATGATTATTCAATAGGGAGATATGTGGCTACCAATGAACTCTGGTGCCTCTTATTTTTAGAGAATAAAAGGATTAGGCAGGTTAAAGTCCAACCTGTTAGATCACTGTTTCTCCCAAAGAGGTCAAAGCAGGTTAATTTAAAAAAAAAAAAGCTTTTTTGGTCCACCACAGAATGCAGAAGAAGGTAGATCAGAAGGACATACAGCAGGAGGCGTTCCCAAAGAGGAAATTGTAATGAACATAAAAACATACAATATGTTCATTGCCTGTATGTCGCAATAATACTGAATTTGAAATGCCCTATATATTGCAGATTAATGCTTTTCATGGGATAACTCCTTTAAGGGATCAATGATCAGTTCCCATAAACATCAGACTGTTGGCAGATCCTATGAAAATCTGATCTATGGCCAGTCTAAGAATAGTGTCCTTTAAAGTGGATCGGTCAACTGAACAGATGTAAGGACAGCATATTATGTAGTAGTAGCCCAAATAGCACAAAAATATTGTGCTGCTTGGATAACAGAGCCTAACAAATGAGCAGACTTATAGCCACGTTGCTTAGTCCTCTTACCAGAGGCTAATGTGCTACTGTGTATCTGTGGGCTGTCAATCACAGGTCGAAGGGATGGGGGAGGTGAGTATGAGGCCACAGTATTCATTGTTAGGCTCATCATATTCAGGAGCCAGATCCGAATAAGTAAGTTAAAGGGAACCTGTCATCTCCGAAACACCCCCTGAACTAGAGTAAGCATTGTATAGTGTAAGTGATGCTGAATCCGAATATGTAATTTTTATCTTCATACTCACTTGCATTTTTACGCTGTGCTCTGACAAACCAGCAGTAAAATGCACTCACTGGACTCCAGTGCTCACTCACATTATGGAGAGGACTCAAAGAAGAGTCCAGTGAGTGCATTTTACAGCCGGTTTGTGGGAGCACAGCGTCAGAATGGAAGTGAGTATGAAGATAAAACTTACATATTCGGATTCAGCATCACTTACACTATACAACGTTTACTCTAGTTCAGGGGGTGTTTCGGAGATGACAGGTTCCCTTTAAGTTAGTTAAAAAAAACACCATACCGAGAGAAGAAATATAGAACATAATCTTCACAATATCATTTTATTAAATAAAAATACAGTTGACACTTTAACAACTGAACTGTAAATATACTGTAGCATTTGAAGTTTCACTTAAATGGTGTGTGTCAGCAGTTCTAACCATGCAAAACTGCTGACAGCTCTAAGTAGGGAGAGGAGAGCAGAAGATGCACACCATTTGTGGACCTTTTATTATCAGTAGTGTGACTATGAATTTTAACTGTGTCGGAGTGTGAGTACACTGGAGATGGTACATGCATTAATTGGTTGGTAAGGAATGTATGGAGTGTGCTTACAAGCAGCGCTCGCTAAATGCACAGCAGGTGCCGAGTATGTTACGCAGCTGGCTGTTCAATGCAATACAGAAATATTGCAGTGAATCATACAAGAGATCATATGATCACAGGTTCAAGTCCTTTATGAGAACAAAAATTAAAGGTTGAAAACAGTTAAAAAAAAGTGTGTCTTATAGCGTGAATGCTGTCTCCATTATGGAAGTGGTCATTAGTATGCAGGAGACATGGGGAGCAGTGAGTGTAGCACTGTGCTGGCTGTACTTACCACTCCTTGGTTTTGTTTTGAGGTCTGATGGAATTTGGGACCCAGTGCATTAGAACAAAGAAACTGCTCCCCTGAATGCTGCATGAGAATGCCGTACCTGACCCAGAAGCACACGCTTTCAGTTTTTTGGCATTTAGATGCTGTTGTCATGTTATTGCTGATTGCAGACATGATCCCCAGGCCTCTGCTGTTTGTAACAGCAGAGACTCGGCAGCAATGGGGCCCATTGTGCTCACGAGCGGGCGCCATATTTAAAGCCTCTCCTTCTGTATATGTACAACGCTGTGACTTAAGGGGTTAATACATACTGTTTGCATATATGTGCACATCTATATGTGTGTACAAATGTAGCCATCTTTACTTTATACATTACATGCTATGCTATTAACATAGCTCGCCATTCTAATACACTAATGGTATGCTATGGTAATAGCCTAGGGCTCCACCTGTCATGTTAAACTTCACTACATTAAAATTTTAACTCGTCTCACAAAAAGCAAGATCTCATACAATCATGTCAATGGAAAAGGAAATAAGTTATGGCTCCTTTCAGGGGGATTGAAAAAGTCACTCCCAAAATTTGCTTCCTCTTGATGGGGTTAAAGCTCCAAAGACGCTCTTTAAAAGTAATCAAATTCAAGTAAAACATTGTACATCCTATTTAATTCCATATTCTTCACACTTACAGTAGAAAGTTCTAGTACCGTTTCTTAGGTCAGTGGATGGGCTTGAAGAGAGGCCCATGGTGGACATGGTAGCAGTTGTCTGTGATACAATATCCACAGACACTGGTCACAGAAATGGCTTGGAAGAATTTCCACAGATGTTTAATCAGAAGAATTAGGAGGAAGGACTGACGGGCAGGAGGAGTGACTGATCAGACTCCAGATTTTTAATAATTATTGGATGTTGTACAAGAAGAGAGTGGGACAAGAAGGAGAACAGTAAAAGAAGAGAAAAATGTTAGTGTTCTCCTTGAGCTCCGCCACTCTATAGCTAGAGTTCCGCCTCCCTTTGTAAACCTAAGTATCCTTAAAGGGTCGTTGAGTTTTGGTAAAACATATCAAATGTCATAGAGAAGGATTGGGTTGTTGGATTTTTTTTTTAGGAGAGATCAATAACCTCCAGAGGTGTATTACAGCAGCTATTCCCATCTGCATTTGGTTGAATTTGAATGTGTATAGGAGGGTTGGGATGTATAGACTACTATTTAAAGTGTATGGGCAGCTTAAAAAGTCAACACTGAGTTTTCAAATACCTTTTGATATGTCATAGAGATATATCAAAAGTTTTGATCAGTGGGGGTCTGAGTGCTGAGACTCTGATCTCTAGAACGAGGAGAAAGAAACATGCAAATATCACAATATGCATGCATTTCTCTCTCTTTGTTCTAACAATTGTGGAGGATTTCCATATATATATTCTTCTCATGGAAGGCTGGGACTTTTACCACGTAGATTACAGAAGCTGAACAGAACAGAAGCTTAAGACGGCCACACACAATCCCTCATTTTCATCTAATATGTATGATGGTGTCCAGACCTCTCCCTGATGGCAAGTGTCAGGGACAAAAAAAGAAGGATTTGGCTGTTGGATTCCAACATGTCCAATCCTTTTTTTCTTAGGGGAGATCAGTAACCTCCAGAGGTGTATGACAGCTGAAATTGAAAAGTATATGGGAGGGTCAGCTTAAAGGGTAACTAAGTTTTCAAAAACCTTTTGATATGTCATGGAGACATATCAAAAGTTTTGAACGGTGAGGCTCTGAGACCCTCAAAATTGTTAGAACAAAGAGAGAGAAATACATGCGTATTGTAATATGTGTGTGCTTCTTTCTCCTTGTTCTAGAGATTAGAGTCTCAGTACTCAGAAGCCTTATCCCTGATCTCCTGACCTCCTAAACACTCATTATAGCCAAACTCTTATCATATTGATAAAAATATGGCTTAAATGAGTGTTTATGAGTTCAGGAGATCAGAGATAAGGCTTCGCATAAGCTGTCAGCTGACCAGAATTCAGGTGTTGGACCTCCACCGACCTGCAAGTCATCAATACATGGGCGCTGGAAATTCCACTTTAACACACGATTTTCAAAGTCAAGGTAATAAAAGCTTGTTTTACAAATACACTGCAAAAACAAGAATAAGCAATTGGTGGGTGTGAATAGAGGAACAGACCAGATGCAGACCATGCATTATTCATTTCTCATTTTGATTTCCCAACCCTATACGGAAGGCATTTGTTTTGGAGCATACAGTGTTATAATGTTAAAATAAAACAAGGTTAAGCTTAATATAATGCACAATTGATTGCGCCTTCTTCCCTCCATAACTAGAAAACAATGTTGGTTTTATTTGCATGATCTCAGCGCATCCAGATGTGATATCATCCTGAGCAATTACTGTCTCATCATGTCAATGAAGCCTAAATGAATGTGAAATTATGAGAAGGTCATTGAGGGCAGTGTCCATGTTTTCCATCAGACAATATTATATAGTACACAAAGAATGTAATGCCCCCATATTCACTCCAAGAACATTGTAGCCTACAATGTGGTCCTAAGATCCTGGGACTGCAATGGATGCACATCTGCATGAGATTCTATGGAGGAGCTCTACTTACATAGACGTGTACAGGTTTACAGCTCATCCACAGAACCATGGTATGGAGATGAGATGTGTATTCAAACATATTGAGATCTTGAAATCGGGATGGAAAGTATATGACATACTGTAGTTTACAATATGTACTGTAACTTTTTTAGGATAAATTGCCCTCTTCTATAATTCTGCATCATTTCTCTAAAGGGAATTCATCACATATATTTATCTTTAGTGATTAAAGGAGGGAGTAGATAAACTGTGGCATCATCTTTTATTAAGAGTGGATCCCGTGATATGTCCACCCAGATGTGTTAACTTTCATTGTAATCCTGCCCATGATGATAATGAGGTAACTACTGCACAAGTAAGACCAAGTTCAAAAGAATAGATCAGGAGCTGATATCTGCTCTAGGCATAAGATGATCCATCAGAAGAACAGAAAAATAAACAACAAAAAAAAAACAGATCCTGTATTTTAAGCATTAAATACAATGCTTTGTTATGCACATTTGGCATCCATTTTAGCCATTTCCATCTGAGATCTGTTATTTTAGACAAAAAAAAGGTCCTACCCAAAGCATTTGTATTTGTATAATTGAGCATAATGGATGCTTAAAATACAAGATCCATTTTTTTGTTGTTTGATGGATCAGAAGAACGGAAAACTAAATGGTGATGTGAACCTAGCCTAACCTGTAAAAACAGGATGTATGTATCAGCTTATGCTTATTTTTCAGATTTGCATCAACACCCTTTCAAATGATCATTTATGATTATCATTTTGTAAAGTTCTATGCATGCACATGCTCTCTGGACAGCCGATTTGAATCTACTTGGGTTGTAAGTCCTGATATGGACTAGATGGTGGATACCACTACACTACTGTATGTAGTGATGGGATGTAGTATAACCATCTATACAGCTCAGGAGTGTCTTCTATACAGACATGTTCTATGGGAGAGCTGTAACCATGGCAGCCGCCCATCTGCATCCTCCGATCCATGACTATATACCATTACCTTTGCCATTAAAAGGTTAAGGACCTCCTTTTTGTTAATGGGGGATGTCTATCAGCCTGAACTTCAATAAATCTTCTTCCGCTGTCTCCTCCAGCATTTCAGTGCCCCAAGAAGGAGATCAGAAGTAGAGAAGTACAATCAGCCATAGTGTGGTGAGGGGAACCTTTTGGATCCTTTACTTATGGGCCCAGTGTGACCCCTATAGTTACGCCACTGACTGTTGTCCATGGCACCTGCTGCTTTCATTTTCCAAAAGGCCTGAAACATAAGAAGTGGTATTTGGTTGCTACCGGCAACTATTACATTCTTGCTTTGCACCAGTTGTCCTACATCTCCCCCATATGTGTACACTTACTAACATTTTTGAGATTCCAGGTTCGTACCATAATGCAGCAAGCTCTTCAGTAACCCCAGGTCTCTCCCGCAATCTGTAAAGATTAAGATAAATGTATTCATTGCTACAGTGAAAACATCAAATTGCCAACAGTTTGCTAAGTAGTGTACAATAGAAAACTGTGTAGAACTTGAGCCTTAAAATGTATTATACTTATAGTATAGAGTATAGAGTGTGTCCGAGCTTTGTTCTGGTGGTCTTCATCTTAGCTATACTGCTAGATTTACAGAGCTCATCATAATGAAACCCATGAAACCCAAGGATATCTTAATAGTTATTCATAGACAAACAGGTACCAGCTTTATAAGCAATAGCATTAAATGGTTTTCCGAGATATTTTTACTGATGACCTATCCTTCGAGATATCCTCCAACACCCAGGACCCTCACCGATCAGCAGTTTGAGAAGGCACTGGCGCTGAACCCTTCTCACCAAACACATTGTATAGCGGCTGTGCTTGGTGTCACAGCTTAGCACCATTCACTGAGCTGTGCCTAGGTCATGTGACCATTGAATGTGATGTCACATGGCTTAGGGAAAGCTGTGAGGAGGTTGCGGCACTACTGTGAGTGTTGCTGCCTTCTCAAACAGTTGATCTGCGGAGGGTCCAGGTGTCATATCTTGAAAAACCCCTTTTAGAGTATCTTCACATGACAAGCTTCCAACATGTGGAGAAATCCAATGAGAAATCCATGGCATAAATCTGATGGTGACCCTGGGATTTCTGATGAGGATTAGCCTCATTCAGGGGGCTATTTCGTGTGTGGGAATCCCATGTGCCATATGAATTACAATAGGGATTCTCACTGATAACAATGGTGTATGGATTTGACAGGGTTTTCAGTGCAAAAATGAATGTACTAGACTGTATTGTTTCTGTCTGATAGACGCCATGGTGTAGCACTGGAGAACGTCTCTGTTGTCTTGATGGGAAAAATTGTGATGCAAGCAGAGTTTTTCCTATCAAAAATGGTGGAATCAGATGTGCTCCAACCTGCAGCATGTGGTCAAATAAGAATGTGTATGTGTTGATTACATAAGGTAATTAATTAAACGAGTTTGAAAATGAGCAGCAAAGTGATCCTTGAATATTCTTGAAATTTAGTGAAATCAATGGTAAATTGGAATGTCTGGTCTGATGGCTTTCATTTGCCATACACAGCGTCTAATTCTCGGATACAGGGAAGAAGGATCTAAACTGATCTGATGAAGCGTGCTTGATTAATCCTTTTGTAATCACATTTTTCCAATACTATTGACAGTGAATAATCAGACTTGTATGGAAGTACATATTGATATTTGGTAGACCACCTAAAAGGATGTCTGGTTGACATAAACATACACTTTTTAAAAAAAAAAAACCTGCATAACCATAAGAAATCTTTTCATGATAGCCAGTTTAAGAGGACATTTCCACCTCAGGTTTCTTGCCATATATACAGTACAGACCAAAAGTTTGGACACACCTTCTCATTCAAAGAGTTTTCTGTATTTTCATGACTATGAAAATTGTAGATTCCCACTTAAGGCATCAAAACTATGAATTAACACATGTGGAATTATATACTTAACAAAAAAGTGTGAAACAACTGAAAATATGTCTTCAAAGTAGCTACCTTTTGCTTTGATTACTGCTTTGCACACTCTTGGAATTCTCTTGATGAGCTTCAAGAGGTAGTCACCTGAAATGGTTTTCACTTCACAGGTGTGCCCTGTCAGGTTTAAAGAGGCTCTGTCACCTGTTTCAGGTGTACCATACTAGATATATAGGCAGGTAGGGCTCCAAAGGGTGAACAGAAACATACCTTTCTTTCCTTTATTCCAGGTCCGGTTACACTGTAAAATCCACTTTTATAAATATGCAAATGAGGCACCAGAGCACTCGGAGGCGTCCTTATTCCTTCTGAGCACCGCATCTCCGACGCCCTCTTGCCTGTTAGTGCCGCCCTGCTATTAATAAAAACGCCCCCATTACTTTGAGTGACAGTGCTAGACTCACCGGTCTAGCGCTGAGATCCCACGTGTGTGCTCTACGTTGTTGCACACTACACCTGCACTGTCACTCGGCAAGTCCGATTCTTTTAGTGCGCATGCGCCGTCATACATCAGAGAGCGGACGCACAGGATCTCAGCGCTAGGCTGGTGAGTCTAGCGCTGTCACTCAAAGTAATGGGGGCGTTTTTATTAATAGCAGGGCGGCACTAACAGGCAAGAGGGCGTCAGAGATGCGGTGCTCAGAAGGAATAAGCACGCCTCCGAGTGCTCCGGTGCCTCATTTGCATATTTATAAAAGTGGATTTACAGTGTAACCGGACCTGGAATAAAGGAAAGAAAGGTATGTTTCTGATCACCCTTTGGAGCCCTACCTGCCTATATATCTAGTATGGTACACCTGAAACAGGTGACAGAGCCTCTTTAATAAGTGGGATTTCTTGCCTTATAAATGGGGTTGGGACCATGAGTTGTGTTGGGCAGAAGTCAGGTGGATACACAGCTGATAGTCCTACTGAATAGACTGTTAGAATTTGTAGTATGGCAAGAAAAAAGCAGCTAAGTAAAGAAAAACGAGTGGCCATCATTACTTTAAGAAATGAAGGTCAGTCAGTCCGAAACATTGGGAAAACTTTGAAAGTGTCCCCAAGTGCAGTTGCAAAAATCATCAAGCGCTACAAAGAAACTGGCTCACATGAGGACTGCCCCAGGAAAGGAAGACCAAGAGTCACCTCTGCTGCGGAGGATAAGTTCATCCGAGTCACCAGCCTCAGAAATTGCAGGTTAACAGCAGCTCAGATTAGAGACCAGGTCAATGCCACACAGAGTTCTAGCAGCAGACACATCTCTACAACAACTGTTAAGAGGAGACTGTGTGCAACAGGCCTTCATGGTAAAATAGCTGCTAGGAAACCACTGCTAAGGACAGGCAACAAGCAGAAGGGACTTGTTTGGGTTAAAGAACACAAGGAATGGACATTAGACCAGTGGAAATCTATGCTTTGGTCTGATGAGTCCAAATTTGAGATCTTTGGTTCCAACCACCGTGTCTTTGTGCGGCGCAGAAAAGGTGAACAGATGGACTCTACATGCCTGGTTCCCACCGTGAAGCATGGAGGAGGAGGTGTGATGGTGTGGGGGTGCTTTGTTGGTGACGGAAAACAGATACAACCTGCACCATGTGATAGTGAAATGTGCGGATGTACAAGGCTAAATTTAGAAATTAACGGAAAAAATGCACTAAAACAAGAGATGCAAACAATATATGGACTAAGCCCTCACTCTATAGATAAAATCTGAGACTCTTAGCCAATACATTTTGATCAAAATACATCTGTGCCCACCTACCCAGCGCCACGGTGGTCTCAGTCCAGGCAGGTCCTATGCTTAACCTTCCTATGCGGTTGTGCATCTATTTTTAGGTGCGCAGACCCTGCACATATGGTGTGCTGCTCCTAGTTACCTCTGTGTGCATCAGCAACCAATGAGAGGAGGAGCACACACACCCATATGTACCACCTTAATCAAGGTCGCCTCTTAGATAGGTGGGGCAAAAGTGCACATGAATGCTACTCCCCTGGTTATAGGAGCGCATTCACACCAGAAGGTGCAACTCCTTCCGGACATATCAAAAAAATATTAACGGAAAACAGATACAACCTGCACCATGTGATAGTGAAATGTGCGGATGTACAAGGCTAAATTCAGAAATTAACGGAAAAAATGCACTAAAACAATAGATGCAAACAATATATGGACTAAGCCCTCACTCTATAGATAAAATCTGAGACTCTTAGCCAATACATTTAGGTGGGCACAGATGTATTTTGATCAAAATGTATTGGCTAAGAGTCTCAGATTTTATCTATAGAGTGAGGGCTTAGTCCATATATTGTTTGCATCTATTGTTTTAGTGCATTTTTTCTGTTAATTTCTAAGCTTTGTTGGTGACACTGTTGGGGATTTATTCAAAATTGAAGGCATACTAAACCAGCATGGCTACCACGGCATCTTGCAGGGGCATGCTATTCCATCCGGTTTGCATTTAGTTGGACCATCATTTATCTATCAACAGGACAATGACCCCAAACACACCTCTAGGCTGTGTAAGGGCTATTTGACCAAGAAGGAGAGTGATGGGGTGCTACGCCAGATGTCCTGGCCTCCACAGTCACCAGACCTGAACCCAATCGAGATGGTTTGGGGTGAGCTGGACCGCAGAGTGAAGGCAAAAGGGCCAACAAGTGCTAAGCATCTCTGGGAACTCCTTCAAGACTGTTGGAATACCATTTCAGGTGACTACCTCTTGAAGCTCATCAAGAGAATGCCGAGAGTGTGCAAAGCCGTAATCAAAGCAAAAGGTGGCTACTTTGAAGAACCTAGAATATAAGACATATTTTCAGTTGTTTCACACTTTTTTGTTAAGCATATAATTCCACATGTGTTAATTCATAGTTTTGATGCCTTCAGTGTGAATCTACAATTTTAATAGTCATGAAAATACAGAAAACTCTTTGAATGAGAAGGTGTGTCCAAACTTTTGGTCTGTACTGTATATGATAGTTACAAAGGAATTTGGATGAGAGATGTTTGAATACTCAAACTGAAAGGGGAAATTTAACAATAGTTTCCACAGTTAGGTTTCATGGTGCAGTGTTTAAAACCAAAGCCATACCATCAACTGAGGACACGTGTAAGGGAAAAGCTGTGTTTTCTCCTCTTTTGGAATCCACTCCTGGCTGTGGTTTCTAAAAGTGAGTAAAAAACTTAATGTGAAAACCCAAGCTTAGTGACACAGCTCAATAGGTCATACATAAATATGCATGGAGGGATTAATAGAGGATTAGACCATCACTGAGCTGCATACATATAGAAACAAACACACTTTGGGGGGAAATTATCATGAGGGAATGTTTGAAGTCAGTTTTGCTTGAGTCTGCCTTGGCGTACTTTATGCCACATTTATGAAATCTCACAGGTTGTTTGATAAATTTGTCTTATCCTTCAACCTAACACTTTTGTCTACAAAAGCTTCTACTGGAGCGAGATTGTGATTTTTTTTTTTACTTTTTAAGAATATCTCAGTGATAGCTAACCTTGCCCATTTTCTCACCTTTAGGCCCCATATGAATGGGGCCGTATCTATCCGCAAAAATGCGGGAATAGATGCGGCCCCATTCACCTCTATGGGGCCGGGAGCCACGGCACGGCATGTCCTATACTTGTCCGTGCGCACGGATAAGTATAGGCATTTTCAATGGGGTCGCACGGCGTGTGTTCCGAGCGCAGTAATGCGGGCCCGCAAATATACGGTCGTGTGAATGGGGCCTTATTGCGGAACTTCACTGAATGATCTAAAGGTCTAAGGCTGCTTTCAGACTAGTGGGTGTCACACTCCGGACTTGCAGCGCAGCACCTGTCCTGACCTCCCAGCACGGCAGGGGTCGCATAGAATTATATTGATTTATGATACTATGTAACCCTTACAATTCTGGAATGTATTGGATAACACTGACAGCAAAATCAGGGCTTTTGTCTCAAACATAGAATGGTATAAGGTATTACATCATTTCTGACCATTCAAATGAATCACTGACCATAGATGGGCCAGGACTGACACAGCGTTTTTTTATGGTAAACATGGGCCTTAATACGGTATATAGAAAGGGCTTCATCTTCATGAGACCATTACTTTATTTTTGGCTCAATTTGATATGTTGATCATCCTGTCAATATACATTATTTGTCTTGAGCTCAGTAAGAAGGTACCAGCCTTCTGAGAGAGAGAGAGAGAGAGAGAGAGGGGAGATCTAGCTCTGGCCTTTCTGTACTCTCTGGACTTATTTCCCATAGGGGTGCACCACGCCTTACCATCCCTTCCAGAGAGCAGCAACACATGATGACACCTCAACGGTGTCTGGGGGACCCAGCATAGCATTGGGACCACCCCAAACCCCGCCACTGCACAAGTCCACGATCCCTTACATCATATATACTTTATGTTCATATTGATGATATGGTCAAAGTGGTCTGCCAGAATACCACAGGATCCTCTGGTGGGCCGAGTCTATGAAGCCATAAAGGGCCCCAAAGGTTCAAATACATTGCATTTGAGATTGCCCTTTGAGCTAATCACTGTCCACTAGGGTCTATGTCTAAGGCTTTGAATCAATTACACATAATTTTTGATGATATAGGGGTTGGCCCCGGAACTAATGTCTTCTGGGGTGTCCAAGAAACCCCATACCCCATACCCCGTATATTATACTTATGTATAATATACACACACACACTGTATGCTGAAATGTAGAAAATAAATAATTTAGCCAGGTTACATCTGCAGATATGACCCTGCATCCCTGCATCTATGCTATAGTTAGATGCAATTTGATGTGGAGAACTCTATACCAGGCTTGCTATGTCCCAAAGGATTCAATGCGGATTTTATTTTTCATTCTGCAAAGAACATTTGCTAAACTGGAAAGAAACTATGAGTGCTGGTTCATGCCCTGACAATATAGCTTAAAAAAGCAGATCCAAATATAAATGTACAGCCTCTGGCAATTTTCATACCCTCACCTTAGATAATCAGCTGTTTTCTAACTTCAATTTGGCACGTACAAGTCAGTGAACACAGCATAGCACGTATTAAACATTACCACTGACAAAGGAAACAAAGCTAGTTGTAAGAGAACGTTCTGCAGCATATGTGTATACTATATCCTCCCTGACAATACAGTCTCCATGATACATCATGATTAGGATAGTCAGGAACCAAATCTCTGTCTAGTTATTTTCTATTAAATATCGCTATTTAGTTCACAATTTGCAGATGTGTGAATAAATCACAATAAAATGGGTATACATGGGACAATGTTTTCCTGTCTTGTAAATTATCAGGTTACTAGCTAAAAGACCTGGCTTCACGCGGGTATATTTAATCTATTTCATTTAATGTTTCTGTGTGTCGTTAAAAGATATTGACAGCATCCACTATAACAGTGAAATCTACAGCACCCCGCCCCCTTAACAGTGACCTCCACAGCCTCCTACCCCTTAACACTGACCCTCCCACAGTGCCCAGTCTCCTTAAAATGGGACCTCCACAGTAGCCCACCCCCTTAACTTTGACCTTCACAGCAGCCTGCCCCTTTAACAGTGAGTTTCACAGCAGCCACTCCCTTGACAGCGACCTCTACAGGGGCCTGCCCCCTTAACAGTAACATCCACAGTGCCCTCCCCTTTAACAGTGACCTCTACAGCGGCCGCCCCTTTATTACTGACCTCCACAGTACCCCACCTCCTTAACCGTGATTTCCACAACACTCTGCCCCCTTAACAGTGGCCTCTACAGAAATTTGCCCCTTAACACTGACCTCCATAGCGGACTGTCCCCCCGGATGTGCCATATTTGTATTTTTTGGGAATATCTCAGGAATAGTAAGTCCTAGAGAGCTGAGATCCGGTCTAAAATCTTCCCAGACACCTGATGTACCTGTGTGCCAAATTTCGTGATTGTAAATGCGACGGTGCGGATTCCTTTAGCGGACATTCACACGTACACTCAGCTTTATATATTAGACTAGACCTCCACAGCATCTCGACCCTTTAACAGTGACCTCCACATTGCCCTACCCCCTTAACAGTGACCTCAACAGCGCCCTTTCCTTTAACAGTGATCTCCACACCGAAGGCCCATTTATTAGTGAAGCAGCACTGTGCTGTCTGAGCATGAGCTGCAGGGAGAAAATCATCCTCTTTCCCACCCCTGCAGCTGGCAGAAGTTGATTTTTACCTTCATTTTTTCAATCCCCGTCGGCTGTGGAGTGGGAAGGTGTGTGGACTAAACGGCTTAGTGGGACCTGGGGGTGGGGTCCGTCTTCACTCCACTTCCTTAACAGTGTCATCCACAGCGCTCTGTCCCTTTAAAGCTGACCTACAGCAGTGAAGAAAAATGGCTGGGTTGTTATGGAAACCTGGTATGAAACTGTGTGTACGTGGAGACTAAGAGCCTGCGAGCTTCTATTGGCTGGTAAGGGTCATGTGACCAGTCTTCTATTGGCTAATGCATTTTTTGGGAATATCTCAGGAAAGGTACGTCCTAGAGAGCTGAGACCCGATCTAAAACTTTCCCGGACACCTGATCTACCTGTGTGCCATATATTGTGATTGTTAATGCGACACTGCGGATTCCTTTAGCGGACATATGTACATACATACATACACTCTGCTGTATAGATTTGATTAGAAGTCACCAGGTTCTATGACCACATACTGGTGTTGACAGCTAAAAGAAAAATAAGAGAGCTCCATAGTGCACCCTGTATAGATCTAAAATAACGTCCTAGCAAGAGTGATTAATATTGCACTCACCTTATGATACTGTGCAGAGCGTGTATCCCGTATCCCGCTGTAGGCATGGCATTTAAATAATCCTGATTCCACCACTGCTTTTCCCATTCACTGGGGTCATAGCTAATTACATCTATAATGTATAATGTATGAGACAGACATCAAGAACCTGGGGCACTTTTTGCACACATAGATGCACACAGGAAGGTATGTGAGAATGAAGCAATCAGGTACTCTATTAGATACTATGTTTTCTGACACCAAACATGCACTGTCCTGATGAAGGCACAGGTTTGGCGCCGTAAAGTATTTTTGCAATAGAGTTTTATTCAAAAGTTGCACTGTTCGGCTTGTTCAGAAAATTGTTCACAGTTCAATGAAATCCCCCCCCCCCCATTCTGCCAGACCTGCAAAGGACCTGCATTGCAGCACTGGCTCCCCATTCCTTTTCCTGCGGGCCTGCGATACTCCATCGATGTCAACATACGGTTTGATATCACCATAACCAGTCTCTGGCCACTGAAGTGTCTGGATTACCTTGTGTCCTGACAAAGGGTCACATGATGCAAGGAGATCTGGACACCTTCACGGCAAAGGATCAGCTGCAGCAGTGTCAAACTGAATGTTGACATCAAAGGAGCCCCGTGAAGCATCGCAGGCCTGCAGGAGTAGGAGCGGGGAGCTGGCGCTGGGAAGCAGGTAAGTCATCTTTCTTTTGCAGGTCCAGCAGAATGGGGGTGTTGCCAAATCCAACTGTCCCCCATTGTTGCACAACTGCTTTAAAGATTATTCAGGAGAAAAGAGAGGAAATAGATTTCATTGTGAATGGTATTCTGCAGCTTGCTATGTACTGTGATACATAGAAGCTGCAGAAACCGACCATTGCTAAATTTTTAATAAAACAGAGTAATGGAGGAATTTTTTTATGTTTGTGGGGTCTGGCAACTTGCGAGTCACACTGCAACTCCATTCAGTTCAATGGCTGCAGTGGTACACAAAGATGGTTGTTCGTGTAACAGTGTAGTCCCAGCCTTAAACAGGAATAATACGTGGCAGTCAATCAATGACTGGCAAAAATTCCTCCTCTCTCTGATAGTTTTTGCAGGAATAGAAAATCATAATCATAAGGTTCTGAGACATCGTCCTGTGATGTCCACTCAAATATTATTTACAGACATGTCAATGACAGCAGTCCATTGACGTAAATAATAAAGTTATTATACATTTGCTTGAGTAAGTTGTTTTATGGTATGTCTATTCTAGAGGTTTCATGAACTGTGTTGTACATTTTACAAAGGAAGGGTGAGTTATGTATACTTATGGGTTGATTTTTCTACTAACAGCATGTTAGACTTCTCTCCCTTACATGACCTCTTTTACATACTCCAAGTAATCTTAGAAGATAACATGATAATTGTTAGAGGAAAACATATATCACAGTAATGTCTCTCTTTTGGAGACAGGCAGTACTGTATCTCCTCAAGTAGAGTGCCTCGTAGGTGTACAGAGTCTTATAGGCCAGGCAATGCTCTTCAGAGAAAAAGGTACTGTATACAAATTAGAACTCTTTCCAAAAAAGAAAAGGAAGATGAGCATCTACTTCCACCAGATGTGAGGTAGCTATCCTATAAGTCAATTTTCAACCTTTTAAACAGGCCTCGAGACATAATGTAGGATTATAGTACAGCCAGTACCTCATCTGCAGACAGCTGTATTGGGGTGATTGCCCCTTAGTGTAAAGCAGAAAACAATGGCCTCTCATCCAGTTAAGCCAGTTCACTCTGCTTTGAACTGATGAGGTGCAATCACCCTGAAACAGCTTAGCTATAATCCTAGTTTAGCTATAATCCTAAATTATGTCTCAAGGCCTGTTTAAAAGGTTGAGCATTGCCTTATAAGATAGCTACCTTACATCTGGTGGCATCTAAGGCTCAGCTTTCTTTTCCTTTTTGGAAAGAGGTAATTAGGATTTCTTCAGGAGATGTTTTTTTCCTTTACACTTGTATAGAGAGGTATATACATTTTATTGACTGGCAGCTGGTATTTCTGTACGGTTCTGAGTAATTTGCTCTATAAACTTAAATGCCAGCTTAATTGTAAGCACAGCTAGGTATTTTAGAAATACTAAAAATGATGAGCGAGGACACGTCAAATATATCTACTCAAGCTTCAAACAGCAAGAACAAACTGGCACTAAGATAAAACATTGACAGCATATCTTTATATGTAAGTATGGAAATTTAGCTTCTTGTGAACTACTAAAACCGTAATGCGGGTTCATATCGATGAGCGGTAAGTACCTCTAACAAGAACTGATCTTTTTATATTTCCTCTTGTCACTTTTTTTATCACCTTATAAAATGTATTGTCAAGCAGTGTCTGGCTGGGGTTCCTTGGGTCTGACACAGGAAATTATTCTGGGGCCAAGGAAGATTTTTTTTAACATCATGGAGTAAAACCTTCTACATTTGGTCTGCCTTCTTTGTTTGCCTTCAGCTGGATCCAACAGCTAGATATGAGAAAGGTTAAAGAGGCTCTTTCACCAGGATCAAACCTACAAAACCATGCATATATCCTGGTCGGATTGATGAAGCTGAGTAAAACGATACCTTTCTTTGCAGTGTAGGTGCCAGCATTTAGGAGAAATTAGTACTTTTATTTTTATGCATTGATCTATTGGAGCACCAGGAGGCGGGCTTATGCGGTTTGAGCACTGCTCCAATGACGCCCCTTGTGCTCTATAGTGATGCCTCCATGTTTATAAACATGCCCCCTCCCCTTAGATTTACAGTGATTGGAATCTAGCCCTGATCTCTCACGCCTGCACAATGGTTCCCTAGCACGACGCATGTACACCACGTCTTCTGCTGCTTGCTGAGCAGCGAAGATGATTAGTGTGTGCTGGTGACGTCACTAAACCGGAAAGTGGAGGCGCCGTCAGCTTCATCTGCAGTCACCTCCACTTTCGGGTTCACTGATGTCACCAGCACATGCTCACTAATTATCTTGCTATGGAACCAGTGCGCAGGCAGGTGTCAATCTAAGGAAATGGGGGCATGTTTATAAGGATGGAGGCGTCAATACAGAGCACCAGAGGCATTGCTGGAGCGGTGCTCAAACTACATAAGCCCGCCTCCTGGTGCTCCAATAGATCATTTGCATAAACATAAAAGTTCTAATTTCTCCTGAACGCCAGCACCTACACCTCACTCAGCTTCATCAACCCTGCCAGGATATATGCCTGATTGTATAGGGTTGATCCTGGCGATAGAGCCTCTATAAACTTTGATAAGTGTCTTTTTTTAACTTGAGTAAGGATCCTTTTAGACTGACATCTTGCCATAACCTGTGCCAGCTGACGATATAACAAGCTGATTGGCGCTCGATAAAAGGGCTTTTTACACTGCCCAATGCAAACTATAGGAGGGGGACAAGTTATAGGACAAGTCTGCATATTGTCCACATCACATTCCCTGTTTACACAGGGAGAAGTGCTGCTGACAATGATGAATTTTAGAACCCCATAAAAAAATGTGATCGGCCAACAGACAAGAAAATCCTGTCATGTTAACAATGACCAATGATCTGGAATGAGTGTCCTTATGAAGGTTCGTTCGGCTGATTATTAACCCATGTAAAAGTAGCCTGGAACAGCAGCAGATTGCTATGTACAAAAGGGGATGTGCTGCTGGCAAACAATTAGTCTGTATAGGGATGAATGATCACAGCAGTGCAGTGATCGTTCATTTCTATACAGAAGGGATGATTGCTGCATTTAACTGCAGCTCTCTCCTTGGCAAAATGATAGGCAATTATCAAGAATGACTGGTTCATTCACGATTATTGGTTGTCAATCGGCCTGTATAAAAGGGAAAACAGCCTGCCTATTAAAGCTGTCAGTGATATAGTTTTTACTCAGGTACCACGGGGGTCATTTATTATGCATGGCTGGCTTACATTTAGATTGGCGCTGGATCCGCTGATGTTATGAAGAGGTCTAAAATGCTGGTCTTAATAAATGACCCCCTAAGTTCTGATAATGCTATAACTTCCCTGGTATCTCTAGTGCACAGGCTTCCCATGCACATACCCCCTACATGTGGCTCACAAGCTACTGGCTTAGATGCACTTGGTATCCAACCTAATGAGTATGAGATATCTAAATAACATTAGGACATATACTGTACTTATTAACATTTGAAAAGGTGTAAGAAAAACACTTTAAAGGGGTATTCCATTTGAGACATTTACAGTGCATTAGATGTAGATATGGCATAAATATCTGACAGGTGCGGGTCTCACAACTGGGACCCACTCCTTTCTCCAGAATGGGGACCCACAGTGAACAGAGAGCAAGCCATGCATTCACGGCAATCCTCCAATTCACTGCCACAGAACTTCCAAGAATAGCCAAGAACTGTCTCCACCATTTTCAGAAGTCCCTGTAATGGAAGGGCGGCCACACTTGTGCAGTCTGCTCTCCAGTCACAAATATGCTTTCCATACTAATTGCTTTGCAAGTCTCTCAGTATGCCGGCATGCTCCATTTGCTCTCCGTTCACTTTGGGGTAGGAGCAGGTCACAGAGGTGGGACTTGTTCCTACCTGATATTTATGGCATATCCTATTGATAGGGTGCACCTTTTTACTGCCTGAGGCAAAAACTAAAACGGTGCCCCCCATGCCAATTTTGTAATCTAATCCCTTTGACACAATGAAAGCGCTCATTGCCCATGGCCCTTCTGCTCACCCCCCCCCGCCCCCTCTGGTGCTGCCTGAGGAAATAGCTTCATCTGGCCTCATTGGTGGTGCACCCCTGCCTATTGATATGCCATAAATGTCCCAGATGGGGCAACATTTTTAAAGTTAGTATTTCAAAATACCCACTTTCAATCCTGAGATAATATACAGTATAGTGAGCGCTCATATACATTTATGTTTCAAACAAAGCTGCACATCTGTTCAAAAATGTGGATTTTTTTAAGAACAATGGTGAATAGAGGGATTTAAGTCAATAGAACATATATAGGATTAACCCATTCACATGACACGGCTGTTTTCAGAACCAATGAAAGTATATGCGGCTATTCACATGGCTGTTTTTTTTAACTACCAGTGAATAGCGGCTGTCAAAAAATAGGTAATGTCCTATTTTTATCCATTTTCAAAGCCAGACGGACACCATTGAAATCAATGGACCTGTTTTTAATGGCCATTTAGATAGGTGTGCACCCATCTAGCAGCCGTTAAAAATGGGTACACTATGTAAAAAAAGGACCTTTAGGGCTAAAATAAAACCTCACCACTTGCGAGCGAGGGAATAGTCGATTTGCACTGGAGGCAGAAGGACCTGACACTCCCCGCATCGTGACGTCACTTGATCACACTGCCTTCAGTGAGGAGCAAGTATTGATGAGTGTTTTTTTTTTTTTAAAGAATCTGCCGGCACTACCAGGGGTGGGGACCTAAGTGTTTATTATATATACTGGGTTGCACTAAGTGGGGCATTATTTATACTGGGGGGAACTATGGGGGCCATTATTTACACTTGGGGCACTATGCAGGCAATATGATGTTCAGGGGGTATTATAGATATACCGTATATATATACTGTATATATATATAGTTTTTAGCAATATCACAAAAGTAGCCCTGGAGTGTTACTTGTTGACTTTGGGATCTCCATTTTTTAGGAAGATTTTTGGCACTGTTTCAGGTTGCACAGGGCTTGAGATGCCAAAACATATGAAACACCCCCCAAAAGGCCCCATTTTTGAAACTACACCTCTGAAGGAATTAATATAGTGGTGCTGTCATTATTTTGACCCCACAGGGGTTTCATAGAATTTATTAAAATTGGGGCATGAAAATCAAAAATTACAAGTTAACAATAATATGTAGTTTTAGCTAAAAAGTTTTCATTTTTACAAGGTTTAACAGGAGAAAAGGCAACCCAAAAATTGTTAGACAATTTTTCTTGGGAATGGCAATGCTCCATATGTGGTTGTAACCTGCTGTTTGGGCACACAGCAGGGCTCGGAAGTGAAGAAGCACCAAAGAAATAACTTCATTTTTAAAACTACACCCCAAGGAATTTCGCTAGGATGTAGTGATAGTGTTGACCCCACACATTGCTTTAGCCCCATATTTTTCATTTTTGCATGGGCTAAAAGGAAAAGCACCAAATAATTTATTATGTAATTTCTCCTAAGTAGGGAAATACCCTATATGTGTTCCTATACTTCTGTTTGGGAGACAGCAGCACTCAGAAGGAATGATATCTGATTTTTTTAACAGGAAATTTGCGGAAATGTTTTTTAGGAGCCATAACTTTTTTTTTGTTGTTGTTGACTGAGCCGTGTGAGTGCTCATTTTTTATGGGCCAAGCTGAATAAACTTCATTCTGGGGTTTGATATGATTATTACAATACAAAATTTATAGTTTTTTATGTTTTACTACTTTTGCTTTATAAATCACTTTTTTAATTAAAAAAAAATCAGTAGTATTTTGCATTGCATATACTAACATCAATAATATTTTTATTTTTCTGTCAACATAGCAGTGTAAGGGCCATTTTTTGCAGGTAAGAGTATAGCTTTTATTTGTACAATTCCGCAAGTTGAAATATGGCAATACCAAATTTCTTTTGTTGTATTTCATGTTTTACTACTTTTGCATTATAAAATAACTGCACCATGTGCCATACAGTATTTGAGATTCATGACTTTTTTATTTTTCTGTTGAGACAGCTGTGGGGGCTTGAACATACAATGGTGTGATAGGTGGTAAAACTTTTCTGCAATAGTTATCTATTACAGTGTATTAAACTTGTCAGTTTGACACTGATACTTAGCCTGACAGGCTTCCATACTTGTCCAACCATAGCAACCATTGGGACCCTGCCATTATATCACTGTAAACCCCTTAGATGCAGCGCTTGTTATGGACAGCAGCATCCAAGGGGTTAAATGGCTAGGATCTGTGCTGGCACCAATCAGCGTTGCAGCAAGGTTTCAGTTCCTGGTGGTAGCCTCAAACTGTTCAATCAGTGCTTTTTCATAATAAGATTTGTATCTATTGCTGTGTTTGCTCTCCATAATGCATCTGTCACGACAGGGAAACAAGGGATAGTGTGCCCTGTCTGAACCCCACCTCTTTCCCTGCCTACTTACAGTAGATGCCCTAGGCGACAAAACCGTAACTTGGAGACGGTCCCTATGCTGAGTACGTGCACAGGGTAGGGAAGGGAACACAGGGAAAGATGAACACAGACAGAAACAAACA
This sequence comes from Rhinella marina, assembly GCA_900303285.1. Classification (NCBI taxonomy): domain Eukaryota; kingdom Metazoa; phylum Chordata; class Amphibia; order Anura; family Bufonidae; genus Rhinella; species Rhinella marina. The sequence goes on along the minus strand of ONZH01016867.1, from coordinate 223,333 downwards.
CAATAGCAGAATCGTCAGCAAGCCAAGTCAAGAACAGGAGGTCACGTCAAATACCGAGGGGAATCACAAAAGCGCAGTCTAAGTCCAAAGCCAAAATCCAATATACCAATAATCCAAAAGCAAGGTCCAACACACAGCACTGATCTCAGAAGACTAATCACAGGCATCTGAGTGAGGCAGTTGCCATCTTTAAATAGCCCGCCCAGGATCATGTGATGTGGCCAGCATCACATGACCTGAGGCGGAGCAAGCTGTCCAAACAATATGTAAAGTAGCCATGTGGTGTGATCAGCACCACATGGCTAAACCCAAACAGAGAATTAACTCATGAAGTGCTGACTGACAAGACCAGCACTTCAATTCCCTATTGCTCGTCTCTAGGGGGCGGAGAGGTCCGGCGACGTCGTGCAGAGGGAGCGCGACGCCGACCTCGCGTGACAGTACCCCCCCCCTTCACGAGGGGCCACCGGACCCTTACCAGCGGGAGCAGGCTTATCGGGATGCTGCAGATGGAACTTTCGGATGAGCGAGTCTGCATGCATCCTGGTCAACGGTACCCAAGACCTGTCCTCAGGACCGAACCCCTTCCAATGTACGAGGTACTGGAAGGAATTCCGGACCCTTCTCACATCCACAATTCTGGCAATCTCATGCTCCATATGTCCTGCTACCTCAACCGGAGGCGGAGACTTTTCCTCAGGACCAACGGGAGCAACATAACGTTTGAGCAAAGACACATGAAAAACATTATGAACACGAAGGGAGTCGGGTAAACATAACCTAAAAGAAACCGGATTGATCACCTTGGTGATCCTGTAAGGACCAATGAAGCGAGGTGCAAACTTATAGGATGGTACCCTCATGTTGAGATTTTTAGTCGATAACCATACCTTATCCCCAACCTTAAAATTCACACCCTTAGAACGTTTTCTATCAGCCTTAGCTTTTTGAACTCCTTGGGCCTTTTCCAGGTTCGACTGAACCTGTGCCCAAACTGTGCACAGTTCTTGAGAAAAATCATTGACCTCTGGGACAACCGACGCAGATGGGGAAAAGGAGCTAAAGCGTGGATGAAAACCCATATTGCAGAAAAACGGCGACATCCCAGAGGATGAATTAACACGATTATTAATTGCAAATTCAGCCAGAGACAGGAATCTGGCCCACACATGTTGGTTATCAGAAACATAACATCTAAGATATTGCTCAACGGATTGGTTAAGACGTTCAGTCTGACCATTGGTCTCCGGATGAAAGGCTGATGAAAAGGACAAAGAGATACCAATCTTATTACAGAACGCCCTTCAGAACCTAGACACAAACTGTACTCCCCTATCAGAAACGATATTCTCAGGAACACCATGTAGTTTGACAATATTATCAATGAACACGGACGCCAAGACCTTTGCAGAGGGTAATTTACACAAAGGAATAAAATGACACATTTTGCTGAATCTGTCAACCACCACAAATATCACGGTTTTACCCTCAGAGCACGGCAAGTCCGTGATAAAGTCCATGGACAGATGTGACCAAGGTCTACTAGGTATGGGTAAAGGATGTAACTCACCCATAGGTCGTGTTCTTGGAATTCTTGGACCTGGCACAAGTGTTACACGCAGTTACAAAAGCCTGAACATCTCTGGAGATTGACGGCCACCAATACTGCCTAGAGACCAACTCCTTGGTGGCATTGATGCCAGGATGTCCACACAAAACAGAATTATGGCACTCACCCAGCAGTCGCAACCGCAAATGAGCCGGCACAAACAATTTGTCATTGGGGGTACCAATGGGAGCAAGATGTTGTCCTGCCGAGATTTCAGAAGCGAGGTCAGATGAGGTAGCGGCCACGATGATATCAGCTGGCAGGATGGGCTCAGGAGGGACGTCAGGAGGCTGATACGCCTGGAAACTTCGGGATAAGGCATCGGCCTTAACGTTCTTGCTTCCGGGTCTGAAGGTAAACACAAAAATCAAAACGAGTAAAGAACAAAGCCCACCTCGCCTGTCTAGGATTCAATCGCTTAGCCGATTCTAGAAACATTAAATTCTTATGATCCGTGAGGACCGTAATGCGGTGAAATGCCCCTTCTAAAAAATGACGCCATTCCTCAAATGCCCACTTGATTGCAAGTAACTCCCTATTCCCAATATCATAATTCCTCTCGGCAGGAGAGAACTTGCGGGAGAAGAAGGCGCATGGCATAAGATTAGTTAAGGTGGAAGACCCCTGGGACAGTACAGCCCCCCACACCATCCTCAGACGCATCCACCTCAACTACAAAAGGCTTACTTTGATCAGGCTGGACCAACACAGGAGCATTAATAAAACACTGCTTTAACCTTTCAAAGGCCTCAATTGCTGCAGGGGGCCAATTGACCAGATCAGCCCCCTTGCGAGTCAAATCCGTAATGGGTTTGGCTACCACTGAAAAATTTTTGACAAATTTACGATAAAAATTAGCAAACCCCAGAAATCGCTGGAGCGCCTTCAAAGAGGAAGGTCGCACCCAATCCACAGTGGCCTGTACTTTAACTGGGTCCATTTTGAAAGAAAAAGGGGTGAGAATGTATCCCAAAAAGGCCACTTCCTGAACACCAAAGGTACACTTTTCCCCTTTAACAAACAACTTGTTTTCACGCAACACCTCCAGCACTTGCCTGGTGTGAGATACGTGACTCTCCCAGTCTGCAGAAAAAATCAGGATGTCATCAATATAGACAATTACAAATTTCCCAATAAATGGTCTAAAAATGTCATTGACAAAGTTTTGGAAAATTGCCGGAGCGTTACTTAACCCAAAAGGCATTACCAAGTACTCATAATGACCCTCCGGGGTATTAAACGCAGTTTTCCATTCGTCCCCCTCACGAATCCTGATTAGGTTGTATGCCCCCTTCAAATCCAGCTTGCTGAACCAACAGGCCCCCTGGACCTGATTCAGCAAGTCAGGAATAAGGGGCAACGGGTATCTGTATTTAACAGTGATTTTATTGAGCTCCCTGTAATCGATACAGGGCCTCAATCCTCCATCCTTTTTACCAACAAAGAAAAAACCTGCCCCCATGGGAGAAACTGAAGGCCGGATGTGACCCTTGGCCAGACTCTCTTTGAGATAATCCCTCATGGACTGACGTTCAGGAGTAGAGAGATTATAAATGCGACCTTTGGGATATTTGGATCCCTCAATAAGGTCGATGGCGCAATCATATTGCCGGTGAGGAGGGAGGAACTCAGTCTCGGACATGGAAAACACGTCCGAAAAATCGCCAATATACTTGGGCAAGGAAAGAGACTCAGTGGTACTTCCCAACTGCAATACTGATCTACAACATTTGTCACAATTCATTCCCCATTTTTCCAATTCACCTACCGACCAGTTGATCACAGGGTTGTGGTCCTGTAACCAAGGCAGACCTAAAACAAGGTCGGCAGGTAAATTCTTTAATACAAGGAAGGAGCAAGTCTCAGTATGGGTAATTCCTACAGTTAATACAACCTCAGGAGTACAAAACTCCACTCTCCCATTATTCAATGGAGTGTAATCCAGTGCGATAATTTGAATTACCTCCCTTAAAGGAATTATAGGCACACCCACAGATTGCACAAAATCATAATCAATAAAATTAGCAGCAGAACCTGAATCCACAAATGCTTCACCGGATCTCTTGAGTTGGTTATAAGAAATGGAAATAGGTAACAAGATTTTCTTTCTTACCACCGCAGGGGGTACCTTACTTCCAGGAACAGACCTTTTTGAGAGCAGAAGTCTCGGACACTGCTGGAGCCAGTGGTTCATCTCACCGCAGTAAAAACAGGCCCCTCTCAGGCGTCTCTGATCCCTCAAAGTAACTCCCAACTGCATAGGCTCCTCCTGGACCTTGATAGGAGACGGGCTCTGAAGAGGAACTTCGGACAACATGGCAACTTGAGGGGCAACAGAACGTTCCTTTTGTCTCTCCCTAAACCGTCGGTCAAGTTTGATAACTAAGGTCATAGTCGCCTCTAAGGTGTCAGGAGTAGGATAACTAACTAGTAAATCCTTCAGATGGTCAGACAGTCCCACCCTAAACTGGCTTCTCAAAGCAGGGTCATTCCATTTAGAGGACACACACCATTTTCTGAACTCAGCACAGTAATCCTCAACTGGACGGTAACCCTGCCGAATGTCTCTGAGCTGAGTTTCAGCTACAGCGGCCAAGTCAGGTTCTTCATATAAAAGACCTAGGGCCCAGAAAAAAGCCTCCACAGACAATAGACAAGGGGAGTCAGGTGGCAATGAGAAAGCCCACTCCTGCGGATCACCTTGCAGCAAGGAAATAATTATTCCTACCCGCTGCTGCTCAGAACCCGAGGAGTGTGAGCGTAAACGGAAATATAATTTACAACTTTCCTTAAAGGAATGGAAAGTCCTTCGGTCCCCAGAAAACCGATCGGGCAATTTTACATGGGGTTCAATATTGGGGTTTGGCATGGAGGGAACGACTGCGGGTGCAGTCCGCAGCTGCTCCTGATGTTGGAGTCTCCCGGCCAAATCCTGGATCATCTGAGCCATGTTACTCATCTGGTCCGTGAGTACTCGCAACGGCTCCATTAGGTATGGCCTGTGATTCTGTCACGACAGGGAAACAAGGGATAGTGTGCCCTGTCTGAACCCCACCTCTTTCCCTGCCTACTTACAGTAGATGCCCTAGGCGACAAAACCGTAACTTGGAGACGGTCCCTATGCTGAGTACGTGCACAGGGTAGGGAAGGGAACACAGGGAAAGATGAACACAGACAGAAACAAACACAATAGCAGAATCGTCAGCAAGCCAAGTCAAGAACAGGAGGTCATGTCAAATACCGAGGGGAATCACAAAAGCGTAGTCTAAGTCCAAAGTCAAAATCCAATATACCAATAATCCAAAAGCAAGGTCCAACAAACAGCACTGATCTCAGAAGACTAATCACAGGCATCTGAGTGAGGCAGTTGCCATCTTTAAATAGCCCGCCCAGGATCATGTGATGTGGCCAGCATCACATGACCTGAGGCGGAGCAAGCTGTCCAAACAATATGTAAAGTAGCCATGTGGTGTGATCAGCACCACATGGCTAAACCCAAACAGAGAATTAACTCATGAAGTGCTGGCTGACAAGACCAGCACTTCAATTCCCTATTGCTCGTCTCTAGGGGGCGGAGAGGTCCGGCGACGTCGTGCAGAGGGAGCGCGACGCCGACCTCGCGTGACAGCATCTCTAGAGAAGAGACATGCAAGCTAGTCTCCTTTCCAAAAAGAAAACTGCCTCATACCAGGAATCCAGCTCTTTCTGGGTAACTACCCCTTAACAGAGCTAAGGTAAGAAACTTTGCTTAATAAATCAGATACATCTCTGCCCTTCTGTGTGCCAGAAAATAAAGTATATGCCAGCTACAGGCTGGCATAGATTTCAGCTATAACTTCTGCCACTTTCTGGCGAAAATGATAACAAATCCAGAAGGCCGCGTGAAGACCCTTCAATCTCGCTAAGCCCCATCCATTTTCTTTCCACATCGAAAAAGCATTGAGAAACTTAAAAAATCTCAAATTATGGTGCACATATGGCATGCGTTATAATTTGTGACTTCTTTACGCCATTACTGTGGCGTAAAGATATTGATAAATGTCCCCCTCTATCTTTCTTTCCAGAATCGATTTGTTTTCAAAACAAACCAAATCTCAAAAAGTTTGGTTATCTCTAATATATATTAGATACCTTACATCTGGTGTCATTAGAAGCAGAACTTCCTAAGAGCTGATTTGCTTACCCTCTTATGACCTGCTAAACAATAGGGTTGGGCTAAAGTGTAAGTAAAAGTGATAACCGGAATGTCCACAAAGAACAAGATAAATAATAATGTAACCTCTTGTAACTCTGACCAAAGTCAAAGTGCAACATGCTGAAGAACCAGGGAATACATTACAAAGATGTTAAATAACAAAGCATGTGGAATGGTAATGAGGATATTTAATTGGATCTCCCATCTGGCCACTTTTTAATAATGTTGCTGGCAAGCTTCCATATTTCCCACTGTACTACCAGAAACTAAGAAAATCCATTGCATGGGAAAAGGCCTGGCTTTCAAGCTACAAACATATATTTGGCAGGATATAAACTGTCAGTGATTCTAACACCTCTGCCCCAGGGGCATCATCACATTATAATATTGATATAGACTTGTGAGTTGTGAACTAAGATGGGAAATACTTTTACTCGGTATAAAACTAAACTAACTTTTTGACAGTATAAAATACATAAATTTAAAGTGAATCTCCGACTCTTATCATCATGTTCTGTTCACATTAATTTCTTGCTTCATACATCTTTATAGTGGCGGGAGCTTTATTTTTCTAATAGGTAGCACCCCTGCCAATCTGATATTCATGACCTACCCTAAGGATACACCACCAATATATAAATCTTGGAGAACCCCTTTAAGCTGTCATGATTAGTGACTCTAATGACAACACATGCCTTTTTGATTTCTATTAGTCACTATATTTTCATGGAGACGTAAACGTTAATCTGTATATTGATGAAGATGGTAATTTGTTTCCAGGATAACCGTGCACCTGCACAGAAGTCAGTTGTCATTCTTAGGTTGTAACTTTAAGTGATCACACTTCAGCATAGAGGTAAGATTCTTTGGGGGGGGGGGATAATTATAATTATAGGATTTGATATTTGTAGTACTTGGATATATTATGTTATATTGGTGCAATAATAAATGTATTTAGTACTAGCAAATACTAGAGACAAAAGCTTTACAATGTAGAGATAAGGTACATTATAGCCAGTTTGGAGGTGAGCGAATCAATTCTAAATTAATCAGATTTGTTACAAATGTCACAAAAATTTTTCTGAAAATTGAATCCAAAGCTTTTTAATTAGTTTAGGACAAATTGCGTAAAAATGACGCCCAGCGACATTTTACTGTTAGTATTGGTGGGGAAAACCATGAAGGAGGAAGGAGGAAGAAGATAGAGGATCCCATGACACTAGGGGGAAGGGGGGTTTCAGAGGCTGAAAGACAACATGAATCAGCCAATCAGGGGCAGAATTAAGGAAGGTCCTTTGCTATGAGCCTCATAGAACAGCGTTCTGTATTCAGCTTCTGACCTGGAAGGATGTCTTGTGGCAGTGTCTGACAAAAAGCAATTACAGATATAGGCCACTAATTAAGTGTGATAGGGACACTATATGCAGAGTATAGGGACAGAGCAAAAAATAATTTTAGGGAATTTGGTCAGGGATCAAAGTGAACTGTAATACTACAGTTTTTTTTTTAAAGTAGATATAAACAGTGCAAAACAGTTTAAAATGGAGTATTCTCCTGCAAAGCACAAATTTTAAACTATTTGCCCACTAGTTGTATCCTAGTGGATATAACAGGCAGTGGGTGTGAGACCACTGTGCCAACTAACTGGTATGGCTTAGGCTATCCCTAAGGATGTTATCCTGACAACCCCCAGATTTTCACCCTTTAACCCCTATACAGGCCACCTCTGGGTAGTCCTAGTGTAGTTTGCAGTTGACCCATGGGTGTCAGAAAGGCACCGAATGTTCAGGCAATAAGCATAGTCCAGTAACAGTCCAAGGTCAGGGCAGGCAGAATATGTGCATAAGGGCTCATGCACACGAACGTGTGTGTTCAGTGCCTGTGCTGTGGACCTTGATTTGTGGTCCACAACGCACAGGCACTGACAGTGAGGCCGCCGCATTCGGATCGCGGACCCATTCATTTGAATGGGGTCCAGATCCGCATCCCACAGTCCGCACCGCAAAAAATGGATTGCCCCATTTAGTTTAGGCCTTTCTAGGGGCATATCTGAACACACTGGGGTCATCCTTGTCAGGATGTGAGTTCCACCTTAGGCAGGGCAACTAGGGTCAAAATAGGATTGGGTCATGACTGGGGTAATCCTGATTCTTGGGAAGGTTTTTATCCTATTCATTTAATCCAATAGAAGTTAAGTTTTAAGGGGGGTACTTTTTCTGTTATGTTTGTCACCACTTCTATTTCCCTTTGGGTTTATCTTGGCTTCCTGATAGCTTAAGGTCCCTTTAAATGGGACAATACAGCAGGCGATTGTTGGAAAGCACTTGCGAATCAGTGGAGGAGACCGCAGCATTTATATGCAGCAATCTCCTCTACAGTATGGGGAGGTGTGATCGCTAATGTAATCACTAGTCCCCATACAGACTTCTGGTAGCAGATGCTGTTTAATCAGCACGGTCTGCTGCCAGCAAATGACGATTTTTGTGTCCACACAAATGATCTATTACCTGATTAATGAGCATTTTGCTCGTACATGGGGTAATCAGCGGTACATTTACACCACCGGATAACTAGCGTTCCTATGAATGCTCGTTAGCGATTATTCTCAACCAGTGTAAAGGGCCCTTTAGTAATCAGTTCTGGGATTTTGTTTTAATCCTCAAAGCAATTTGCCATTAGGTGACGCTAGGGAGGCTAGTCCCCCCGACACTGGATGTTTTCACCAGCGCACGGGGAGAAGCAGCAGCAGTGTGGGGACCAGGAGTGGCGCAGGGAGCGGGGAGCCAGGTAAGTATATTCAGTGTGAGGGGCCTGGGCATGTGGAGGGACATTTTTAAGTCTCGGATAACCCCTTTAATATATATGGTGTAAGAGTAATGTGGTTTACACCTTTAGGTGTAAAAGTAGACCAGGAGAATGCTTGAAATAGGTTGCGGCTTTTTGGTGACTTTTGCAAAAGTCGCACATAGCAAATAATCTGAGTCTAATCTCACTTTTAGCTCTTGAAGGCTATGTACCCCTTTGGGGGCATTTTTTTTTATTATTGCATTATACTCATTTTAAACTAAAAATGTATTTTTTAAATTGGTCATTATTAAAAATATGGCATCCTTTTTTGTGTACAGGGCTGACATGCTCTAGTAGCTGCCTGTGGATTTTCTGTCTTTTCCATCAGACCAGGAGCAGACGGAAACCTTATCTCTGCTCTCTGACCTTATACACACTCATTATAGCTCAGTTCTCATCTTACTGATAAGAATGTGACGTAAATAGGCGTTTATGACCTCCCAGTAGTTTAGAGATAAGGTTTATTAGATGACTGGCACAAACTGAAAGTACCAGTTGCACACCTAGGAAAACAGTTAACCCTTTGTGACAGAACAGCTCAATATTTTTAATAAAGTCCAAATGAAAAAAAAATTAGTAACATGCAATCCTAAAAAAATGCCTCCAAAGGTCTACATAGCCTTTAAACATAGACCACTGTGAAAAGTGGCAAGGATCACCAAATGTCACAAAAACGTTGCCATGATTGCGACTTTTTTACTCCACATATCTGATTTCATAAATGTCCCCATAGTGCTTATTATGAATATGAATTTTACAAGCACATTTTTTCTTTTTTTACTAAACTTATATTGAATTTGACAATTTGTGCATCCTACATTGCACAAATAAACAGTTGACTGTTATCCAGACAGTACACACTAAGCTCCCTTTTCTCTTGGCATCACCTAATAACCTTTTATAGTCACACAACACGCACTTAGGGTGTCATACAATTTAATGGTTTTCAAGATGCCAAAACAAATGAAAAGAACCATGACTCTTGTCTAAAAGCCACATAGCTGACCTGTTTAGCTGTGAAAAAGCTTTGAGATTATCCCCATGGCTATTGCTAAAATGCAACACCTCATATATTGCTAAAAATAATAACAGTATATATAATGGCTCAGTTTCTGAGTAAGCACAGCCTATATCAATTGATTGCTAAAACGCTTGCATCTAACTTTACAAACCTTACTATGAATAACATACTGCTTTAGGGCACCTTTCTATGGCTTTGTAAATGTAACACATTGGGTGTGGGCCCAGTGTGCCTACTGAACGCATCTGTCTTGTGGCTACTCCTGAGGTCATTGTCAAACTGGAACCCTGGTTTTAACCCTTCCACACCCATACGAGGATCTAGACCTTGATGGAGGAGCCACCAAGTCACCACCTTTAGGAGTGATCTTCATTTACAGGCTGCTGACCCAGGCAGGTCAAGAGACACTGGCCGTGGCACCAAGGGAACCGGCAAAATCTTGGTCAGTGGACAAGCAAGGGTCAGGACAGGCAGATTTTTTACAGTAGGTAAGGACAGATGGCTCAGGATGAGACAGAGATCAAGATTAGTGATGAGCAAAGTAATGGAAAATTCTATTCGGCTACTTTGCCGAATTGTACAAAACAATTTGCTTTGTGACAAATTACTTAGTCACAAAGCGCATTTCTTTGTAAGTAGTGGGTGCAATGACAGGAAACTGCGATTGCGTCACTCCCCGCCATTGTACTCCTCAGATGCCATGTTCATAGCTGATTGCATCATCTGATAGCAATATTACAGTGTAAAATAAAAAAAAATTAATAAAATCATACTTACCCTCCCCATTACTTACCATCCATTTGCGAAGAGCCGGCCGCCGCCATCTTAATTATAGATCCAGTGCAAAATCTCACATGGCCAGTGATGATGTCATCACGTTGGCTAGCCTGGTGACATCATACATCACTGCGCATGGGATTTCATGTGGGATCTTCAATCAAGATGGCGGCGGCCGGCTCTTCAAGCTCAGATGAGGTAAGTATGATTTTTTTTATTTTTTACTACTATTCAGGGAAAATCGATTTGTTACCACAAAGCACGACGAGATTCGGATTTGCAGTAAATCAAATTTTCCCTGAAATTCGGATCGAAATCCACTTTGTGGACTTTGATTCGCTCAACACTAATCAAGACATGCAGCACAGGGCCAATCCAGTAAACAGGCAGAGGTCAGGCACGGGAGGTCAGAAAAATGCTACGGTGCACCTTAGCAAGACTAGACAAGTTAGAAACCTAGAGCTCAAGCACCATCTCAAAGGAGAAGGCTGCCATTAGCTGGGGACAGATTAGCCCGTATTCATGCTGGGCCTTTAAGAGTTGGGAAGAGAGTGTATAAGGGATTATACACCACCAAGCCGGTGGGGAAGGCCACTAGTGGCCTGCAGCATGGAGGGAGAGGAGATGCCAGTGGGCATTGACTGCCAACATCACAGTAATATTTAGCTATTCTTCCATAGACCCAGAATATCTCTGAAATACCACATCTGATAGAAAGTAATTTATTGACATGTTATGTATTAGTAACCAAGGAGGCATCCAGGCACCTGCAACACCCGTGATACAGGTTCAAGAAGTTTACACTTAAAGAGGATGTTTGACCACATTTTTTTAGCTTAAATCCAAACAAGAACCACTATATACCATCGGTGCTCTGCATTCATAGTCCTTGTAAACCATGCTTATGAGAATAATAATAAAATGCGGCACTCACCAGATTCTTTTTCTTTCGATGGCTTTTATTCTTTACAACATACCACCGATGCGGGCACAATACTCAGTGAATAGCTGCGGCCGCAGCTAGTATTGTGCCCGCATCGGCGGTATGTTGTAAAGAATAAAAGCCATTGAAAGAAAAAGAATCTGGTAGAGTGCCACATTTTATTATTATTCTCATAAGCATGATTTTTTAGCTTAAATCAGCATAAAACAATAAAATAAGAGGTCATTACCTTACTGTTCCACTGTCTCTTCTGTTTTTAGGCTATACCAGGTCACCATTGATTTCCCCTTCCTAGTCCCGTCTCCCCACACATGAAATGCCTGCTCCTCCAATCAATGGCTGTGGTGGGTCACCGCTGTAGCTAGTGATTGGCTGAACGTCCGTTTCATGTTTGTTTAGAAGGTATAGGAAGCTTTACACCTAGTTATATTAACAAACTATAAAACATAATATTAAAAAGAACCTGTCACCATGAAAATGCAATGTAAGCTGCAGGCAGCATGTTATAGAGCAGACTGATATATAGTTTTATGGGAAAAGATTCAGTATAACGTGTAATTTATTATTCATATTATTCATTTACTAGCAGAAGAACCCAGCTTCGCCCGGGTATATTTCATCTATTTCATTTAATGTTTGTGTGTGTGTTGTTAAAAGATATAGAGAGTGACATCTACAGTGCCCGCCCCTTTAACTGTAACCTCCACAGCAGCTAGGGTGGCCACTGTCTTCACCCCAGAAAGCCGGACCTCACCGGCCATGCCCCCAAACGTGAAGACAAGCCCCTGGTCTCCATGAAGCCACACCCCTAAACATGAAGCCACACCCCCAGTATTCATGAAGCCACACCCTAAACATGAGGTCACACCCCCTGGCTAGGTGAAGACACGGAGGAGAAGCTGTCTGAGCGTGAGCTACTGAAAGAGTGGACATCCCTGTGTCTGTCTAGGCACTGCGTCGGACGGAGGACAGGGAGCCAGAAAGCCAGACTGTCCAGCCTAAAACCGGACGTCAGGCCACCCTAACATCAGCCTGCCTCTAGGGTGGCCAGAGGTCCGGTTTTAGGCCTGGATGGAGGACAGGGATGTCTTTTTGAACAGCCCACTCTCAGACAGCAGCACTGTGTAGTCTGATCATGAGCTGCAGGGAGAAAGCCACCCTCCCTCCCACCCCTGCAGCTGACAGAAGTTGATTTTTACCATCATTTTTTCAATCCCTGTCGGCTGCAAGAGGAGAGGCTTGACCGAGTCAGGGGCGAGGCTTAGTGGGACCCAGGGGTGAGGCTTTTAAGTCCTTCTTTTGAGGGTGGCCTGAATTACAGGTCGATGCCATAGTAATTTAGGAGGAAACACAGTGGGTAGTAGTGGAAGAAAACATCTTTTATTACTACTAAACGGAAAATATGTGAAATTTACATTATATGAGGTAATGATTGATGATGAGTTAGTCTAAAACATAAGTTATATTTATGGTAACAGGAATACCCCTTTAACAGTGTCATCCACAGTGCTCTGCCCCTTTAAAGCAGACCTACCGCAGTGAACTGGCTGGGTTGTTATGGAAACCTGGTGTGTGTGGAGACTAACTGCCTGTGAGTGTCAATTGGCTGATAAGGGTCATGTGACCAGGCTTCTATTGGCTAATGCATTTTTTGGGAATATCTCAGGAATGGTACATCGTGGAGAGCTAAGACCCGTTCTAAAACCTTTCCGGACACCTGATGTACCTGTGTGCCAAATTTCGTGAATGTAGCTGCGACGGTGCGGATTCCTTTAGCGGACATACATACACACACATACATACACTAAGCTTTATATATTAGACTAGCTGAAAGACCCGGCTTTGCCTGGGTATATTTAATCTAATCTGTGATCTCCACAGCAGCTAGAGTGGCCACTGTCTTCAACCCAGAAAGCCAGACCTCACAGACCATTCCCTCAAACGTGAAGTAGTGCCCCCATCCCCATGAAGCCACACGATTAAATTCTGTCATGCGCAAGGCCTTGATGGACACAGGGATGTCCTTTTGAACACCCCACTCTCACACAGCAGCACTGTGCAGTCTGAGCAATGAGCTGCAGGGAGAAAGTCACCCTCCCCCCACCCCTGCAGCGACAGAAGGTGATTTTAACCTTTATTTTTGCAATCCCTGTCAGCTGCAGAATGAGAGGGGGCGTGGCCTGACCGGGTCAGGGGTGTGACTTAGTTGGACCTGGAGGTAGGGCTTTTAAATCCTTCTTTTGAATCACAGGTTGATGCCTTAGTAATTTAGGAGTAAACAGAGCGGGTAGCAGTAGAAGAATACATCTCTTATTACTACTGAACAGTAAATATGTGAAATTTACATTATATGAGGTAATGATTGATGATGAATTAATCTAAAACATAAGTTATATTTATGGTAACAGGAATACCTCTTTAAAGGGGTTCTCCGGGAATTAAGAAAATGGAAATACGTAAATTTTACTTTAGTATAAATATATTCCCAAATACCTTTCATTAGTTATAATGGCTTGTTTTGTCTAGGGAGCAATCATTATGAGAAACAAAATGGTCGCTGTCCTATTAGTACACACAAAACCTGTCCTAATCACACAGCAGGACACAGCCACATCCCCAGCTTCTCTCTATATTTCATGTCTCCTCACGAACTCCATTTTTACAGAGATTCAGTTAAAGATCATATTAAACTGTATTCAGGATCATAATCCCTGACAAGTAGGAGAGGAGGATGAGGCAGCTCTTTACCTCAGTATTGTGAAGAAACTTGTCCTCCTGTGTGATTAGGACGTTTCTCCTAATGATTGCTCCCTAGACAAAACGAGCCATTATAACTAATGAAAGGTATTTGGGAATACATTTATAATGAAGTAATAATTAAGTATTTTCATTTTCCTAATTCCCAGAGAACCCCTTTAACAGTCTCATCCAAAGCCTCTTTAAAGCAAACCTACAGCAGTGAACTGGCTAGGTTGTCATGGAAGCCTGTTGTGCGTGGAGGCTGCCTGTGAGCTTCTATTGGCTGATAAGGGTCATGTGACCAGGTTCCTATTGGCTAATGCATGTTTTGGGAATATCTCAGGAACGGTACATCCTGGAGAGCTGAAAACTGTTCTAAAACCTTCCCGGACACCTGATGTACATGTGTGCCAAATTTTGTGATTGTAGCTGCAGCGGTGCGAATTCCTTTAGTGGACATACACACACACACACACACACACACACACACACACACACTCAGCTTTATATATTAGATATCCGTGTTCATTCTGAGCTTTGAAGTCAAGCAGGAGGTCCTATTAGTGATTGACAGCCTTACCTCTATGACTTACAGAGATAGCTGTCAATCAGTGATAGGACCGCCTCCTTGACTTCAAAGCTCAGAATGAACATAGATATAAATGTATAAATTACAAGTTTTACTGAATCTTTTCCCATAAAACTGTATCTCAGTCTGCTCAGCTCCTCCTGCTCAACCATGTTCAACATGACAGGTTCACATTAAGTAGTAAGATCAATATCAGCAGAGCGTACACTATAACACCTATCGGATTGGCCTCTTTAGATGTTCCCATAAGAATTCTTTTTGTTTTTGTATTTATTACATGAAATAAATATAAGTACAAATTAATATCACACTAATTATAAAAATGTCTACTTACCTTTATCCCTAGGTTTCAAATCTCACCTTCCCTCTCCAAGACATCAGAGCTTCTAGAATTGAGGCCAATGTGCCAGCAGTCAGCACTGCAAGATTCCTGTCTCTCACAAGCAAGATCCAAAGGAATGCCTCCTTAAAAGAATTTCAGAACTAGTAGCTCTGGCATCACTTGGGAGATATGAAGGGTCGTTTGAAATCTATAAATGGACAATGTATATACCTGTGTGCGTAATCAATAAAATAATGTTAGAAAGCCATGATATTTGGGTCACACTGCAAATTCATTAAAAAAACAGGCAAGTCAACACACTAGGTCTAAATGTAAATTTGTTGTTGCAAATAAATAAACTAAAGCAACTGGAAAATTTATCAAAAACCAAGTGTAAAATTGAGGACCTGTGGGAACAGATTCAGTATAACTTACTTTACTTATTTACACTACTGCTTAGGAGTCACGTGGGCAGTCTATTGATTGAAAGCCTTCTCTGGTATCAATGTGTATACAGAAGTATCTGAAGCATCTACTATGCAGGACCTCCCACATGACTACTAAGCCTAGAATGAACAAGCAAAGGTTTAAAGGGATTATGCAGTGGCATAATATTGATGACCTATCCTCAGGTGAGGTCATCAATATCGGATTGGTGGGAGTCCAAGTCCTGGCACCGCCTCCAATAAACTGTTTGAATGGCTCGTGGCGCTAGTGCAAGCCATACACATCCTCTTCAAAGTTGAAAGAGCTGAACCCAGACATACCCACATTTTCACTCAGGCAGCCCCCCTAATATGAGCATCGGAGCTCTCCTTTGCCCTGCGCTGAATCATGCAGGCAAGGGCATTTTTTGGAGATCCAATGATGTACCAGGCTCTCAATAAGGACTGCTAGGGGGAGGCTTCTGCCCAGCAGTGAGCCTGGTGATGTCGCTGGCACTAAGGGAGGAAGGGGGGCGGTTCAGTGCTGCCCTAGCCTGTAAAATGGATAGGGCAGCAGTAAAGCCACCCATCAGAGCCGGTGACGTCTCCACCTAGCAGTGTGTTATTAGAAACAAAAAAAGCCCTTGCCCTGTGCTGGATGAAATGCTCCGATGCTCATATAACACGGCCTGCCTAGGTAAAAATGTGAGTATATCTGGGTTCAGCTCTGAACTTGGACAGCCCCTTTAACTGCATGCTGTCTCATTTCATCTTCTTGGTTCAATCACTTGAATGGGACGTGCAGTTGCAGCTACATTGCATCGGTTCTACAAGGGAGACGGAGTGCAGGTGATTATTGAAGATGACGCAGCGCTTGCACTAGCGAGACAACCCCTTCAAACTGATCGGAGGAGAAGCCGGGAGTCACACTCCAGCCGATCTGATAATGATGACCTATCATGGGGATAGGTCACCAATATTATGCCACTGTACAATCCCTTTAAATGAGTAAACTAGAAGTTACACAGAATCTTTTTCCCACAAAACTATATATCAATCTGCTCAGCTCTTCCTGCTCCATCACACGCTGCCTGCATAATGCATTGCATTTTCAATGTGGCAGGCTCACTTTAAATCACCAAGATCACAACAATTAAAAACGGGTAAAAACAATTTAAAAAAGGTAAAAAATGCTTTACAGGTTGCAATGATATTATGCAAATGATTGGACTCACCACAGGAGTTGGGTCTCAACTTCTGGGGAAGGTGCTCTCTGTATGCCCAGTGGAGCTCCATCTCCACTCCCTCGCAGCATAAAGTATCAGAGTCACAAGACTACACCAGTTATGGCGAGATCTCACAGCTATCACTTAAAGAGCGTCAGCTGGAGTATTTATTGGTGTATATCTATATACACTGATAACTGTTATATACCGGTATATGCTCTAGACAACATTCTTTATAGGCTACATACACCTTCGGAGGCCATTTTTTTATGATTGCATGTTACTCAGTTTTGTCTAAAAATAATTTTTTCAATTGGCCTTTATTAAAAATACTGAGTTGTTCTGTCACAAAGGGTTAATTGTTTTTCTAGCTGTGTGACTGGTACTTTCCCTTTGTGTCTGGTCATCTAATAAACCTTATCTTTAAACTACCGAGAGGTCATAAATAGAGATGAGCGAACGTCCTCGTAACGCATGGGCGCAGGCATCCGGATCCGTCGGGTGAGGAGGACGGATCTGGATGCCTGCGCCCATGCGAGCGCAGGGGAGCCGAGCGCTACAGTGCTCGTTACGAGCACGTTCGCTCATCTCTAGTCATAAACACATTCTTATAAGTAAGACAAGAATTGAGTTATAATGAGCGTGTATAATGTCAGAGAGCAGAGATAAAGAGTCTGTCTGGTCCTGGGTCTGATGGAAAAGACAGAAAGTTCAAAGGGTGCTACTAGAGCATCTCAGCTCTGTACAGAAAAAAGGGCTCCATATATTTCATAAAGACCAATTTAAAAAGGTATTTTCAGCTCTAAATGAGTGCAATGCAATTGTAAAATTGCCCCAAAGGTGTACATAGCCTTTAAGTCAGAGCTTTGAGATCTAACTATAACTATTGATATTTCATGGCTCTGACACTGTATTATACAGGTGTTATGGGAGTGCCACGGGTTATGCCGGTAGTCCCTTGCCTGGAAGTGTGGACCAGATAAAAAAAGGCAACAAGCCATACTGATTATAGGACTTATGGTCAAAGATTTTTTGTTATTTATGCCATTAAAATGCCAAAAAATGGCATTCATTAATGATTTTTAGTAGTTCTGTTATTGATAGAGACACATTTTGAGCCTCATTTGACAAAGGGGGATGGATTTGTGAAAAATGGACATCAGAAATAGAAATGACTTATGATGTGACACCATGGGCTTACGTTTTGGTACAAAGTAATTGAACAACACACCAAATTTATCATGCAGCATGAGCCAGTGCAATAAATTTGGCACATCTATAGACTGCCTAGGTTTACATTGTCATCCACACATAGCGGATCTGCTGTGGAAAAATGTCCACAGCAGCTCCACAAGAATTAGCAGGGACATAAGCAGCTACAACTCTGTGGCAAATCATGCAGAATACTCACCTTCCATGGTGCTTACATGGCTACCTTACCTGGTCCAAGGCTGGTCTCTGTACAACCTGGTCTTCTGCAATACTGTCTCGTCTTATGTGACTGGGGGCTTGTCCAAACATAACAGAATTGCTGTGGAATTTCCATCCAGATTTGTGGAAGGAAAATCTGCAGCAGATCATAGTACCAGTAAAGTACGGTAAATGATATTTCTACACATTTCAATCTTATGCTGCAGGAATTTTCTGTGTGTAAAATGCCAGCTGTGCAGATTTTTAAATACACAGTGGGGGAGATTTATCAAAACTGATGTAAAAGACAATTGGCTTATGGTCCCTTTAGAGGGAACAATTCAGCAGGCGATTGTCGGGAAGGAACTGTTCCTTCCTGGCAAGTGTCTGCTCGTCAGTGGAGGAGACTGCTGTATTTACGTGCAGCAATCTCCTCCACAGTATGGGGAGGAGCGATCACTAATGCCATCGCTCTTCCCTATACAGACTTCTTGTTTGCCTGCAGCAGAGTTTGTTTAGACACCACGATCTGCCCGCCGGCAAACAACGATTTAGGTGCCTACACAAACAATTGAATTACCCGACGGACTGCACCTTTATACTGCCAGATATTCACTATGAACACTCATTAGTGATTATCTGGTGGATTCTCGGCCCGTGTAAAGGGCCCTTTATTTGCCCATAGCAACCAATCAGATTCAACGTTTCATTTTTCAGAGCTCCATTGGAAAAAGAAAGGTGGAATCTGATTGATTGCCATGGGTAACTAAGCCAATATTATTTTACATTAGTTTTGCTAAATCTCCAACAGTATGTCAATTTCTGACACCACTTTGTTGCCTATTTTTCCTCATTGAATTCAAAAAGGAAGTCCGATTGTTGCATATTCTGATGCAGATCACCAGTGGATCTGCAGCAAAATCTACTATATTCAGCTTCCATGGCACTTTACTGGCTCCCTTGCCTAGTTACCTGCTGATCTCTGTATAGCCTGGTACCCTGTGATGATGTCTCATCCTATGTAACTGCTGCAGCCAGTCACAGGCAGCAGTGGTCACATGGGACAAGACATGATCACAGGAGGCCCAGCTGTACAAAGAGTGGCATGGGACCAGGCAATACAAGTACCATGAGAGGTTAGTATTTAGATTTTATGTTTTCTGGAGGTGCTGATTTGCTGCTGCAGATTTTCCTGTGGAATCTTATGCTATACAGCAGGTATGGAAGTTTTGCACTGCAAATCTGCCCAACTATGATCAAGCAATCAGTCCATATTGTAATCTTCTGGCTCCAGTGGGTCGTTCCATCTTTAGTGTTATTATTCTACATATTTTACATGTATGATCATTTTTAATTTGCCAACCAAAAAATATAATTTGGCTTCTACATTTTTAGACTTTTTTAATGTGGTGTGATAGTCTGAAGAACTTGGTTTCTCAGCAGAAAGCTCCAGTTTAAAAGCAGATCATGGCATGATTGCGAAAAACATTCCACAAGTCTGAGCCACTTTAAGATTCATTTGCCATCACATTGACTTCCCCTGATCACACTGAGATAAGTACGTACAAAGATCGTTGTGGTAAATTTGGCTCAACGTTATCCTATGGGTCCTATTAGATGGTCAGATATTTTTTCATTAACGTGCGGCAGGTGATGATTTAGCGAGATGTTTGCATTCAAAAGACGTTCAATTAAACAAAAATATAATTGCTAATTATTTGTGCGGTTTGCTTCTTATTGTGGTTGTTGCTTGTTTGCCCCTAGAGAAATTACACTGCCAAAGACTGGCAGATTTCTGATTAGACAGGGATATGTGGCGGCACCTAACAATAATCTTTCAATCAAGCAGATTTGTCTGATTTATGGAAACAAACAATTTATCGCTCAGATGTCGATCACTGCACACTGGTCCATCTCTCATGGTTATATTTCTTATTTCTGCTATTGCAGCATATTTCCTTGTTAAAAGTTTGTTTGTTCTTTCTCCTGGTAGTCATGCTCTGATGTAATCAGCTCATCCCTTCTTCCTGAGGCTGGCTGGCATTTTATATACATGTATGTACAGTACCCCAGAGAGGGGGGGGGTATCTGCAAATGGTTTATTATTTATTGTCATGTAATGTTATGTCATTTATTGTTATGTTATGTATTATGACCAATATAGCCATGTATGGATGGCACACCCAGGGTTAACAATCCAAGATCCGCCCCCAGTTAGTGTGTCATAGGGAAGAGTTCAGGGAGGAAGGAAGTTGTGCCTCATGCTAACTCTTTTTAGGCCCAGACAGCTTCAGAGACTAACAGATCTCTTCAAGATCCGCAGAAAGAGACAAAGAGGAGAACTTAGAATCTTTAGCAAGGTACTTTACATTGAGGGCCACAACTCCTATACTTGCCTAAATCCATACACTATTTCCCAGGAATGGAATTGTACAGTGTAGCGTTGGAACTGTAACTGCTATAGTTGGGTGTACTACTCCCATTTTGCACTTGAGTAAAGAGAAATGTTTACTTTTCTACCACTGGCCTGGTTTTATGACTCTTAAATCATACACTGACCTTTGCACTTTACACACCCTGCCTTGCACCCATCCAAACACCTAACATCAAGACACCCCAACTATCATCAGGATGGAGCCCCCAGAATCAAGGTGTGCCCTGAGGGAAGAAAGTGTGCACCCTCGTTTCACTGCAAGGCCCAAGAGTGCAACGGTGTGAGGACAGCCACCATGATTGCTTGTGACACCCAGAGCCACTATCACTTCCATCCTCCACTCCTCATGGGCTCGGATGCAGATGCTGTTGCTGTTAACATTTTCTGTTGAACCCTGGCAAAAAAAAAAAAAAAAATCATCTTTTCACCTACTGTTTGTGCTTAATTACATGGATACAGCTTGAAATACACCTCATCTGGATTCTTCATACATGTCTCACAGTGAAGTTGAACTCTGTCTGATAGATACAGACAACGATAGCCGTATTATCTCATGAGCCTCCCACTTCAGCCTAGGTATTGAGTAACAACAACGTGTAATGGCTCCATCTAATAGGCCCTTATCTGCCTTGGGTTGGGAACTGCCATGCGTGTTGCAGCGGTACACAGTGGAACTTCAGCAGCTGTGATGGCAGTGTACTCACAGAATGAAGGGTGGGATGGCATAAAAATCATTACTGCCTCAAAATGAATTTGGTCTGCTTAAGGTTCCAGGTAAATGAGTAATCAAAACAGAACTATTGAAGTAATGCATTAGCATTTCCTTGAAATGGTTTACTTGCCCCGGGCAGATTAGAAAACTAAGTAGTAAAAGTTTCATTTAAACATGAAAGAAGCAATTTCTCTGCTTTCCCTCTGGGGCGACATGTAAACAGCAGCCTGCCTGATAGTGATGTGTGTTATCAGGGTTTACAGCATCCGCACCTATGTACAAGCCATTACCTGTAGGCAGGAATCTATTTTCTAAAATGTAAATATCATTTTTAGAGCAATTCGACCCCATGTTTCCAAGCCGCTTCCTTTTCACATCCTAAATAAAAAATATAATAATAAAAAAGTGATCTTCCAAATTTGTAATGCATTCTGAAATTCCGTTATATAGGGTACATACCACTTTTATCCATTACTGATGCTTTAGCCGAGGAGAGAGATCATTAAAAGTCACAATAAGATCTTTTCTTCATAAGTTGAAGTGCTGCAGTCAATTTATGCCGCAGTTTTTTTCTGCAGCGTGTACATGAGATTTCTTAAATTCTCATCTACTTTATAAGTATTGTAAAACACTGCCAATATGTTGTATGCAAATCCACAACATTTACATCCCCTGTGGATGCACCCTGAGGTCTCGTTCACATTTCCGTATCAGTGACACGTCTGTGAACAAAAGCGTACGTGAAGATGTCCGTGAAGGATCCATGGTTGGTCAGTGTGTCCATATTTACTATCCGTGTGTCATCCGTAATTCACTGACGTTGCTCAGCTGAAAATTATTTTCCAAAGAATCTCTAATTAGTCTTCAGTGAAAAACCGACGCAACACGGACACAATACGCACGTGTGTCAGTGATTTTCACAGACCCGTAGACTTCAATGGGCGTGCTTGATCCGCATCACAGATCAAAGTAGTGCATGTCTCTGTGATTTTTTTTACTGAACCACGGTCAGTAGAAAAATACTGAAATGTGAATGGCTACATTTAAATTAACGGGTCCTCATTTACCACGGACAGCACACGTCAGTGAAAAACGGAAATTTGGACAAAGCCTAACTGTCTTAAGGGGGTTATTCAATATCAATAACTGCCCCCCCATGTGCTAGGACCCTGACAGGGAATATATTTACCTGGGTCCCCACTCTCTGCGCCGCTCCTGGTCCCTGCCCCCTCGCTGCAGCTTCTCCCTGTGCGCGGATTAAAACATCCAGTGTCAGGGGGAGCAGCCAATGGCAGGCGGGGGCAGGGACAAGCCTTCCTAGCATCACAGGACAAGGAGTGGTGCGGGGAGTGGGGTTAGTATATTACCTGTGAGGGGTCTGGCACATGGGAGGGCAGTTATTGATATTAGATAACCCCTTTAACGTCATGTCCATTTAGTGGCACTTTACATAATCGTGGCAACAAATAGTGAACAAGCAGAACGGGTTCATAGACCACCAAGCACCCAGCAGTGAAGGCAGAAATGGTGTTAGCTGATTTTGTCTTCTCTGGTGTCATATACACAGCACTCAATGAGCGCTGTGCACTAAAGTGAGATCTTAGGCCTTAGAGACAGCTGCTTGATTTGCGCAGGTCAAGTGCAGTTCTAGCAGTGACAGCCAGGGGCGTAGCTATAGGGGGTGCAGAGGTAGCAGTCGCCACTGGCCCCAGGAGCCTGAGGGGGGGGACACTTGAAGACCCTTGTGCCATATAAGAAGACACCGGTATTATAAAAAGTGCACGCTGAGAGGGCTCTGTTATAGAATTTACACTGGGGCCCAGAATGTTCAAGTTACACCTCTGGCTGGAGAGAAGGAGTTAGATCAAGAATTCGACAAGGGGGAAGGGGGGATTGCCATTTCAATTTTTGTAGCCATAGTAGGGTTTTGTTCAAATTTCTTAGCAATTTTTTTATAGCTTTAAAAAACAGCAAGAGGTTTTTGCACTTGTGTGGTGTTTTCAATGAATTTTTTTCCTTTGAACACTTTAAACATTCATTTTTTTCTTGGCATTTTTCAAGTCTGATAGACAAGGGCTTAGGCCTCTTCCACACCTGTGTTAGAGCTCTCCAGCAGGCTGACGGAGTTCTCTAGTTCCACCATTGCCTCTAATCGGATCTGGGTAAAATCTGGCTGCTGCCTGGCAATTCCGACCCAGGATTCGGACAGGCAAAAACCGCTGAGCTTTAATGCGGGTGTGAAAGAGGCCTTACAGAAATCTCACAGGACTTTCTGAATACATTTATATATCTGTCTGAACACCAATGGCACGGGCTAATATTGTTACTATTCCTTTGCAACTACCATAATTATCTAGACAGCTGTGCACCCGACATAATGAAACCATATGGAGATAAAGTACTGCTGCAGCGATCATTGCTCCCACATTGCAGATTGTATTGACGTGAAAAGGCTGATGTAAATGACCACCAATTGGCTGAACGTGGGCCTTTACTAATATCCTTTACATTATGATTTGCTGTTTTCAGCCATGCTTGTGCTTGTGAGGGCTTCTCCTGTCATCCATCTTCCCATATATGTTAGTAAAAAGATCGACAGAAAACAAGTAGCTCGATGAATGTCTGCATGAAAGTGTATGGATGATGCGACAACTAGACATTTTTATCACACTATACAAATCATTGGCAAATCTCAGTGACATCACTGTCCATAATGGACTCAGTAGCCTGAAAATCGTTTCCAAATCGCTGACGCCAAATAAGTGTCGCTGGAGCAAGTTAACCGCTAGAAATAAAAATGCTGTGAAATCGCTGCTAACAATTTTTTAAATTACATGCTGGGATTTCAGAGGGATTTCCAAGCTACTTTTTCCTCAATAAAGTAACATGAAAATCATCAAGGTAATATGAAAATCAATAAAATCGTTGTGGCATTGCTGCCTAATCTCTAACATTTAGATCTCTCCAGCAGAGTCTAAGCTACAGTGATTTAAAAGCAGTTTTCAAGCTACTCAATGCATTCCTTATGGACAGCAATTTTTTTAAGACCTCATGCACACGGCTGTTGCCCGGCCATGCCCGTACTGCATCACGGAGGCGGACCCATTCACTTGAATGAGTCCGCAATCTGGACCACGCTTGTCTGAAATTGGCGCAAGACTTAGAAATGAGCGAATTTCCTAAAATCCATTTTCGGTCTGATTCATCCATATTGCCCAAGAAAGTCGATTCAGGTACGAATTGATTCGACCCAAATTGAAAGTGTTTTAAAGGGGTTCTCTGGACATTTCATCCAATGAAAGCTTAGTGGAGGGAAGATGGTTATATAGAACGTATCCTCCTCAATCCGCTGATGCAGCTTTCTCTACTACACTCGCCCAGGCTGCGGGCTCATCCACCTGGGTCCCAACTGGATGTGGCCCCTTCTTTTCCTGGTAAGGCTGTTTCATAACACAGTTTCATTTTCCATTCTTCCCACAGGACTTTTTTTTCCGTCCTGCATAACGGAAACCAGACGGATTCATTATGCTTGCCCATAGGCTTCTATTAGGACGGAGCAAAACAGAATGCCTCTTAAAGCTTCCATTTTGCATTCCGTCTGGGCATTCCGTTATATTCCGTTATAAACAGAACCTATAACGGAATGCTAGCCAAACCCACCCATCTGTTTTTAACATTACACTATCCTTTCCATGCACTCAACAACACCCACACCTGGGTTTCAACCACTTTTAACCCCTTCACGACAAAGTGGATCAGATATAAAACAAGTGTTATCCAAAGGGCTCATGCCCGTTGCCTGTTTTGCAGGCTGCAAATTACAGATCCGCAAAACACGGATACTTCAGAATGGCTGAAAAGAGACAGCAGGCGGGAAAGGATGAGCCTACTGTAAGTAATCACTAAGCAAACATCCCATGCTGACAATGGTAACCTTCTGGCAGACAGAGGGGAAGGGGCGATAAAGCACAGTCATCTCGAGAGATAGCAATGGAATGCAAGTCCTGTGATTGTTGTACAGTAAGGCCGCTTTTATACAATCAGTGTATAGTCAGTGTTTGATCAGTGATTTGGATCACAGGAAAAAATAAAAAAAAATGGAGACAGCACATCCAAACCAAGTGGAATTTATTCCAGATGCTGCGTTTTGGCTGGGAAGCCTTTGTCAAGCAGCCGAAATGTAACATCTGGAATAAATTCCACTCGGTTTGGACATGCTGTCTTCATTTTTAAATTTTTTTCTGTGGGCTTTACTCGCTTCATGGGGGAATTTACCACTCCCTTGGGAGACGTGCACCCAGCTACCCCATTCTAAGGAGTGCTGTTAATCCGCTGTTATCCAAAGTGATTTGGATCAGTGATTCTGGGCCAAAACTAAGTGTGGGTAAAAAAACATCTGCATCACAGATCATTTTACATGCTTGTTTTTTGACACATCACATTTGTCAGGGGACAGTACTGCTGCCAGTGGGGCAGAGGTGTTTTCAGGAGACGATACTGCTGCCAGATGAGTAGGGGTTGTCATGGGATATTAATGCTGCCATTGGGGGGAGAGGTTGTCAGAAAACATTACTGCTGCCAGTGGACGATGGATAGTAAGGGGATATTACTGCTGTTTGTGGAGGAGAGGTTGTCAGAAGACAATACTTCTACCGGAAGCAGAGGGGCTGTGAGGAGACAATACTACTCCCAGTGGGGGAGAGGTAGTGAGGGGACTATAATGTTGGATTATTTGTAGTTCATGGAGATGTTTATGTGGCACTGTTGGGGAGATATTTTGTGCTGCACTGTACATGTACAGCACAGTACATGTACATGTACAGTATAAAATGCTTCTGCCAGATCTTACACTCATGACTCAGTCTACAGGTCTTGGCTGGTAACACAATGCACCACCTGCTTTCTGAACAGTTGTATTGTGTGCACTTTTGGTATTTGCAAATTTGAAATTAGCTACGCAGAGCATCTTGTGTCACATATATCTGTCCATGCTGAGAAAAATGAGCACTTAAATGTGGACACATGTGTATACGTTAAAGGGCTGCTTCAGACAGATGTCATAAAGTGTCCTCTGTCACTGTAGGGTTCAATTGAAAAAACAAATGTATACATTAATGTATACTTTTTTTCTGGACTCTACAGGAAGGAAAAGCATAGTGTACTATGCTTTGGCATTCTTTTTTTCACCCTGTCTATATATATGTTAAATGTGGGACAAAAAGAAGTAGTGAACAGCCCCGAATAAGTATCACTAGTGAAACGCTCTGCAGATTTTACACTAAAGATGAAGACAGAGTAACATGAAGTCAGTGCATTTAGTGCGACCAATCTGAGGCTGTGATCCAGATGCTGGTAAATGTCTGGGATATGGCAACAATAAAGCAGTCTAATTTGGCACAGAGGAGATAAGGCTACTTTCACATTGGCGGCACGGGTGTCCGGCAGGCTGTTCCGGCGGATGAACAGCCTGTCGGATCCGTCCTGCCGCTACTGCACGACTCCGGCTGGAACTATGCTCCATCCCCATTCACTGTAATGGGGGCGGGCCAGAGTTCCGGCCGCAGCATGGCAAACATGGACATGGCGGACTAAAATTACAACATGTTGTAGTTTTAGTCCGGCCACCTCTCGGCATATTTGCCATGCTGCGGCCGGAACTCCAGCCTGCCCCCATTATAGTGAATGGGGACGGAGCGTAGTTCCGGCTGCAGACGTGCAGTAGCGGCAGCACGGATCCGACAGGCTGTTCACCCGCCAGAACAGCCTGCGGGACATCCGTGCCGCCAATGTGAAAGTAGCCTTAGATGGCGAGTGATTGTATTCTCAATCATTTTCTGAAAAAAGAAACACTCCCCATATGAGATAATTAGAGAACAATTATGCTATGACTGATGGGGCAATGATTACATACACAGTAGTACATGTAAGGTTTTGCCCACATCTGTATTGGAGGATAAGTCAGGAGACTCCGTTGCAGATTCTGTGAAAAATACAGGACAGGGTTGTGCAGCATGCTGTGTCTGCCTGTCCAGTAAAATGCTAGGCTTTCTAACATAAAATCAGATCCCATTATGCTCAGTGCAGTCCATATGGAGACATTTTATAGTCAGTGTGGTCTGTCAGGAGGCATAGTCAATGTAGACTGTCAGGTGTCGTTCATTTCCAATATTTGATGGAAAAGCCTCTGACATTATTTTAATTCTTTTACTATAATTTATGGTTTTGTGATTATTAAAATTTTTTTGTATTGTTACATTTTTTGTAATTACTAATAACATCTGCTTTTATTCTCTTAAAAACTACACCCATACAATGTACTGAGATATATATATATATATATATATATATAGAGAGAGAGAGAGAGAGAGAGAGAGATGTATCTGTAGTTAGCAGTATATTGTACACGAGCAGGGGCGGACATACGCCTGTGCAGCCCGTTCGGCTGCACAGGGGCCCAGTGCGGCAAGGGGGCTCATGGGAGGTTAGGCAGCAGGGAGAGATGAGCGCTTCCATTGTGGAATCACTCATCTCCATATTCAGGACGGCAATGCAGATGATTGTTGTGGCAGGGCAGGGGAGAGGCGTTTCCCTTACCCGTTCCTCTGATAGGCTGCAGGCCTAGTGCCTGCAGCCTATCAGAGGCCGGCTCAGTCGGCCCATGAGCCGAACAGCGCGGGACACAGACCGGAAGAGGCCCACATCGCATCGCTGACAGGCTCATGGAGGTAAGTATATGTGTTTATTTTTTTTATTAACACTACGCTGTTGCCCAGTAAGGAGGCATCTACTAGGGGGCATTATAATGGCACACATGGGGGGAAAAGGCGCACTATGGAGGCATCTATTAGGGGCATTTTACTGGCACACATGGGGGAAAGGAGCATTATGGGGGAATCTACTAGGGGCATTATAATAGCACACATGGGGGGAAAAGGTGCACTATGGAGGCATCTATTAGGGGGCATTTTACTGGCACATATGGGGGAAAGGAGCACTATAGGGCATTATACTGGAAAACATAGGGGGAGAGGGAGCACTATGGGGGCATCTACAAGAGGGCATTATATACTGGCATAGATGGGGGGGCACTATGGGGGCATCTACAAGAGGGCATTATATACTGGCACAGATGGGGGAGCACTATAGGGGAATCTACAAGGGGGCATTATATACTGGTACTATGGGGGCATCTACTAGGGGGCATTATATACTGGCACACATGGAGGGAGAGGAGCACTATGAGGGCATCTAATGGAAGGCATTATATAGGGGCATTTTATACTGGCACAAACTATATGTGCAATGTGGGGGTGGTGATGAGTACTATAGGGGCATTTTATAGTTGCACACATTATGGGGGCACTATGGGGGAGAGGAGCATTATCGGGGTATCTACTTGGGGCACTCTATAGGGGCATTTTATACTGGTACATTATGTCAGGCACCATGGGAAGGGGAGGAGCACTATGTGGGCATCTACTGGGGGCACTATACAGGAGTATTCTTTACTAGTGCAAATTATGGGGCGCTATGGGGTCCTTAACTTAATTGGGGGTACTAAGAGGATTTTTTGGGCACACAATAGGGGCATTGACACACATTATAAGGGCACTATAGGGACATTGGCTCCACTGGGGGCACTAAGAGGAGGTATTTTTTACTGTCACACCACAGGGCATTTGTTGTATCATTATTTTTGGGGAACTTTATGTTTACACTATTAGTGTAGGGACATAGTTTCCTGGGTGCAGTTATTTTTTAGGGCACTCTGTGCCAATAATTATTGAAGGGGGCGCTATCTGTGTGGTACTAGTATTTTCAGGGGGGTTGTTTCTGCAGTATAGTTTTGGGGAGCACAGCGTCTCAGTATTAGAGGTGGCAGGATAGGGTGTTCAGAAGGTGAGAGGATGATGGAAAAGTAGGAAACTAAGATGTCTGTCTGTGAAACTCCGCAGAGAGAAGAGATGGCTGAAAGAAATCATCATGGCGGTCGGTCTGAAAGGAGAAGATGAGGAAGATGAGGAAAGAGAACGTCTACATCTAAGCAGACGTCACTGGATGTAAGAGGTACTGTATGTGGACCTGTATTAGGCTACCTTCACATCTGAGTTAGTGATTCTGGCAGGCTGTTCTAGCAGAGAACAGCCTGCTGGAATTCACCGGCTCCGGCACTGCTGGATACAGAATGCCCACTGGTCCCATTAACTATAATGGGGACCGGCAGAGATCCGGCCACATTCAGGCACAAATGCTGAGAATCAGCGGGACACAAACCGCTGCATGCTGTGGTTTGGGTCCAGCCGGATCATAGTGCTTCAGGTGTGAAAGTAGCCTCACCCTATGTTTTGTATTCAGGGGCGGACACAGACAGCAGAGGGCCCCTGTTCAAAGAATGTACCTGGGCTCCCCCCCCTCTCAGTGCTTTGTGGCAAGGGGCAGGGGTGCGCCTAGCCTTTCTGCTGCCAGAGGCAAACATTGAAATGGCGCCCCCCTCCCATGCCAAATTCTCAGCTTAACCCCTTCTCTCCAACCCTACAGTTAAAGAAACACAGCACTACAAAACATACAGGAGAATACAGCACCACATACCTCTTACATCCAGTGACATCTCTTCCCTGATGTAGATGCTCTCTTTCCTCATCTTCTCCATTCAGACCAAACCACCATGATGACTTCTTTCAGCCGTCTCTTGTCTTTGCAGAGTTTAACAAAAAAATATAAATAAATAAAATAAAAATAACAAACTGACAAAATAAAAATTGTTGCACTAAGCTGATACTGTGGAAGGCCGCCCCCCACAGTAATAGTTCTCCCCAAAGTCACACCAATAGAAATAATTATCTGCCAGAGTGTGCTCAGTGTTATCCATGCCCCCAACAGTAATAATGTCCCTATTGTGCCCCAAAAGTACTCTAAAGTGCCTTATGCTATAAGCATACTCATCTGTCCCTGGTTCTAAGATTTCTTGCAGGTCTGGCCTTTTTTGGCAAGACCTGCACCTGAGGAATGTCATGTCGGCCACCTGCGTCACAAAACAAGCTCCAGGGAACTGCTGGTTACTTATCTCCCCATTGTGTGCTTTTTTTGTGATGTATATGTGGTGTGCGACGTTCCACAGATGCAGGCCTGGCCAGAAGAGGCACAGTATAGGGGGGCGCGGACCATGAGGCACAGTATAGGGGTGCGGAGACCATGAGGCACAGTATAGGGGGGCAGAGCCCATGAGGCACAGTATGGGGGGGCGCAGACTGGGATCTGTAGAACATTACAGCAGTGTGCACCTACATCACAAAATAAGTGCTGAACGGCGTCAGCGCTGAGGAGCATACACACTGTCCTACTTTTGAAAATGCCATTCCTTAGTTTTGCCCACTTAGTGCCCTTTAACAGTAAGAACGCCCTGTTAGTGCCCCAACATACATTATCTCATAAATGTCATAGACAGAAGATAAAGATACAGACAAACAGGCAGATAGAAGAGATAGACAGAGAGATAGATAGATAGATAGATAGATAGATAGATAGATAGATAGCACACACCAATAAATAAAACTCACCACTTGTAGACACTTAGATCTTCCAGAAGCAGGGGCCATTAGGGGGGCGGCACCCCGCCGGAAGAATCTTGTGGCCAGAAAAAAAAAAGTTCCTTCCTTGCTCATGCTCCGACTGGCTCCGGTGGCTGGCACACTGATGTGACGTTCCTCAGGAGCAGACCCGCCAGAAGAGGCTGGGTCTGCATCGTGGGACCGCGTGGACCGCGCCAGGACAAGTTAGTATAAACTGCCCTCCCACATGCTGCTCTAAACCTTATACTAGCCCCTGCCTCCCTATTTCAGACCCCCAATACTGGCCCTGGCCCCTGCCTTACCACTAACCCTGGCCTCTAACCCTCAATACTGACCCTGCATTGACCACAACCGTAATACAGGCCCCTGACACCCTAATACTGGCCCTGCCTGACCCCTAACCCTAGTACTGGCCCCTGACCCCTACCCTACAAGTAGCATAGGGTTAAAAGGGTTACTCACCAAGGCCTTTTGCTGCCTCAATATGGTAAAAACTCAGCATAAGGCCTTGCTGGGTAACCTATTTAACCCTGTGCTGCATCAATAACTAATATAGCCTGAAGTCTATCTTTACATACAAGCAGGATAGGGTTAAAATGGTTACCCAGCAAGGCCTTATGCTGTGTTTTTACCATATTGAGGCAGCAAAGGGCCTTGGTGAGTAACCTTTTTAACCCTATGCTGCTTGTATCTAAAGATAGCCCTTAGGCTATATTAGTTATTGATGCAGCATAGGGTTAAATAGGTTACCCAGCAAGGCCTTTGCTGCCTCAATATGGCAAAAACACAGCATAAGGCCTTGGTGAGTAATCTCTTTAAAGATAGCCCTTAGGGTTCATTACCTATAGATGTAGCATATTATATAAGTTCTCCAGCAAGGCCTTATGCTGTGTGAAGCGTATTATGGCAGCATTAGGCCAGGCTTGCTAGGTAACCTATTTAACCCTATTCTGCTTGTATTTACAGATAGCCCTCAGGCTATAATACATATAGAAGCATAGGGTAAATACATTAGCCTGCAAGCCTGGCCTGATGCTGCCTTAATACACTTCACACAGCATAAGGCCTTGCTGTAGAACTTATATAATATGCTGCATCTATAGGTATTATAGCATGAGGACAATATAAATATGTATAGATACAGCAAAAAACCCCATATGCATAGTCATAAGCAATGCATCACCTGTATAGTTCATGGCCACTGAGTTATGATGTGGCAAGCTTCTGAGCGGTCAGTTGTAATGCACTGAGCTGACAATCTGTCCTTTCTGTAGGGTGGCCACCGGCTTCATCTCAAAAAGGAGGACATTTTCGGCCACACCCCCAACATGTTAAACCACACCCCAATCTGCTAAACCACGGCCCCCAATCGGCTTGTACACCGTCACCCATCACACCTCCCCTGGCTCTTACCACACATACACAGCTCGGATGGGGATCTGGCACCCCCACCCCCACCACGTGAAAATTCAAGCCAGCAAGCCTAACTATAAAAATACCGCTCTAGTATGGTTAGAATAAAGAGTATTGTTCAGTAATTAAAAATAAAATATGGCAGATGGAAAAGAAATCCACAATTCTTAGCTGTTCCCTCCCTGCCATTGAATGCTTTGGTTATATGGCTGCAGTGGTGACGCCTGTGACACGCTGGACTTTCTGGCATCATTGCTGCTGCCACGTAAACAAAGATTGACAGGCATGTAATGGGCGAGTGTGCACATCTGTCATAGTGCTGGTGATGTGCACACTGATGTGCAGGTGTATGGCATGTGACCACTGCAGCCAGTTCTCAGCATTAGAGCACTGATTGGCTGCAGCAGTAACATACCATATACCGGCAGGTGACACATATTTGGATGGACATTACATTCACCAGCACCAAACATACAAGATGATACAGCACCACTTACCTCTTACATCCAGTGACGTCTTGATGTAGATCTTCTCTTTTCTCATCTTCTCTATTTGGCCCACACCGCCATGACACTTCTTTCAGCTCCATCTTCTCTCTGCCACAAAGACATCATAGATTACCCACTTTTACTGTTATCCTGCTGCTGCCTAAAACACTGCGCCCACTGTGCTCCCCAATGTCCCCAAATACTATACTGTAGATATAACAGTGCCATATAGGTAGGACCCCATATAGTCACCGTGCTCCCACTAATAATTCTCTCCTAGAGTGTCCCATTAGTAAGAGTGCCCCAATAGTGATAATGCTCCACCAGTATCCCTTTTTAGCAGTAGTGCCCTCCATATTGTACTAATAATAGTAACACCCCCAATAGTACCCCTGGTAGTAGTAATAATTCCCCATAATAGAAACCATTTTCCCATAGTGCCTCCAGTAGTGCTCCCAGAAATAATAAGGACCCGCTGTAATGGTCCTCAAATCATCCCACTGTGCCCCCATCAGACCTCACATCAGCCCACAGTGCCCCCATCAGACCTCACATCAGCCCATAGGGCCTCCTTCAGACCTCACATCAGCCCACTGTGCCCCCATCAGACCTCACATCAGCCCACAGGGCCTCCTTCAGACCTCAGATCAGCCTGTAGTGCCCCCTTCAGACCTCAGATCCGCCCACAGGGCCTCCTTCAGACCTCACATCAGCCCACTGTGCCCCCATCAGACCTCACATCAGCCCACTGTGCCCCCTTCAGACCTCAGATCAGCCCACAGTGCCAGCATCAGACCTCAGATCAGCCCACAGTGCCCCCTTCAGACCTCACATCAGCCCACTGTGCCCCCTTCAGACCTCAGATCAGCCTGTAGTGCCCCTTCAGACCTCAGATCAGCCCACTGTGCCCCCTTCAGACCTCAGATCAGCCCACAGTGCCAGCATCAGACCTCAGATCAGCCCACAGTGCCATCATCAGACCTCAGATTAGCCTATAGTGCCCCCTTCAGACCTCAGATCAGCCTGTAGTGCCCCCTTCAGACCTCAGATCAGCCTGTAGTGCCCCCTTCAGACCTCAGATCAGCCCACTGTGCCCCCTTGAGACCTCAGATCAGCCTGTAGTGCCCCCTTGAGACCTCAGATCGGCCTGTAGTGCCCCCTTCAGACCTCAGATCAGCCTGTAGTGCCCCCTTCAGACCTCAGATTAGCCTGTAGTGCCCCCTTCAGACCTCAGATTAGCCTGTAGAGCACCCTTCAGACCTCAGATCAGCCTGTAGTGCCCCCTTCAGACCTCAGATCAGCCTGTAGTGCCCCCTTCAGACCTCAGATCAGCCCACTGTGCCCCATAAAAAAAAAAAAAAAAATCTTACCTCTCCTGGGCTGCAGCTCCCCTCCGACGCTCTTCTCTCTTCACTGCCCGCGCTGCACTGTCACCTGACTGCGTGCAGCGTTAGGTCAGAGTGCGCGCACTACGTCCTGACGCTGTACCAGTCAGGCGTGTGCAGCGCAGACAGGAAGACCAATGAAGGTACCGGAGCGAAGGAGGAGCTGAGCGGTGAGTACCAGGACCCAGTTCCTGCAATGAGCGCTTCCATCTGTATTGATGGAAACGCTCATTGCTTCCTGCGCCCCTAAAAAGGAGGACTTCTGGCCGTCCGTCCTGGCCTTTAGCCGGACGGAGGACCAGGAGATCAAAAACCGGACTGTCCGGCCAAAAACCGGACGGATGGCCACCCTACCTTTCTGTTCGTTAAAGCTGGCTAAAGTTTTAAACTGTCTTTGCTATCAGTGCGCATCCTTAGGAGGTCTGATTCAAATTGTCTCAGCTATCCAAGTCTGGCCCTCCTGAGTGACATCACTGCACTCCATTCTGTTTCCCAATTTACGTGACTGAGCTTTGCCCTGCCCCAGGGTTGAGTCACTGCTCTCTGTACTGCTCCCCTGAGCAATCACCGCCTTCCATCCTGCCCCCAAGTCATGTTCCTGCCCTGTCAAACCCCCTGTCCTGCAATCCCACCATCCAGCCCACTGAGTATGTCATTACCTTGCTCTGCCCCCCCCCTCAGCAGGCCAACATATTCACTGTGCAACACCAGGACACTGTCCACCCCCCCCACCCCCACAGGCAACCACAAGTCCGCTTCCTAAAGCTGCATTTTATCATGATGCTACCACATTTTTACAATGATTTCCAACATGTACCCTTTAAATACAGCAGTACATACTGCCAATCTTAACCTCTCCTAAAGTGTCATGTTGCAGAGACATGTCAAATGTCAGTGGTGGTTCCAATACCCACCAATTTTAGATCTAGATCTCTCTTCTATAACCAGGTCAACTTTTGACATGTCACTGCAACAGAGGAAGAGGAAGTAGAGAAAATAGTGCATGTGTGTATTTATACTGCCTATGTAATGTTGTTTGTTTAATATATGCTGTGTTTTGCACTATGGATATGTAACCATTTGAAAATATCGGTCAGTTCTATGGCTATAGATGTTTTTACAAATAAAATTTGGTCTGTTTAGTTGCGTTTATTTTTTTTAAGGAGGCAAAATGCGTGTGGGGGCGGGGCAGAGGTGGAGCGTGTGGGGCAGGGGTGGAGCGTGTGGGGGGCGGGGCAGGGGCCCATGCATTATAAACTGCCCAGGGCCCATGGGATCCTTAATCCATCCCTGCTCAGGGCCTTGGGAAAGAAACAGGCTGCATGTTGTTACCTCACATGGGGAGATGTCTGCCTCCTCAGTGTGCCTCTCTCCCATGTGCTTCTGCCTAGCTTTCCTCCCGACCCTGGTTTGGCGTCCCCTTCTGGGGCCCAGGATAATGCGCTCTGTGCAATAGCAGGGGTCACACATAGCTAAGGATGGCCGTGGGTGAGTACAGCGCTGCAGAGCTTCGCTCCCCTGTCTCCTGCAGACTAGTGAGCGCTTCCATAATGGAAGCGCTCAGAAGTTCGTGGTTTAGAATGGGCCCCCCACCCAGGCTGGGCCCCTGTGCAGCTGAACAGGCTGGGCCCCTGTGCAGCTGAACAGGCTGCACAGGCAGTATGTCCGCCCCTGTTTGTATTGCTGTATGTAATGTTAGGAGGGAATAGGTTAAGTTGAGAATTTGGCATGGGGGGTTGGGGGGCCCAGGCAGAATCTTTGCACAGGGGCCCTCTGCTGTCTGTGTCCGCCCTGTACACGAAAATACATTATACATGGGAAAAATAATATTAAAGGGTTTTTTTCTCACTTCAGCAAATGGCATTTATAAGGTAGATAAAATTAATACAAGGCACTTACTAATGTATTGTGAATGTCCATATTGCTTCCTTTGCTGGCTGAATTAATTTTTCCATCACATTATACACTGCTCGTTTCCATGGTTACAGACCACCCTGCAATCCATCAGTGGTGGTCGTGCTGGCATAGTATAGGAAAAAGCGTCAGCTTCTCTGGTGGTTGGGACCATGGGAGCACATAGGCTGGTGCTTTTTCCTATAGTGTGGTGGTCTGTAACCATGGAAACCAGCAGTGTATAATGTGATGGAGAAATGAATCCAGCCAGCAAAGTAAGCAATATGGATAATAACAATACATTAGTTAAGTGGCTTGTATTAACTTCCTCTACATGATAAATGCCAGTTGC
Organism: Rhinella marina; assembly: GCA_900303285.1. Taxonomy (NCBI): domain Eukaryota; kingdom Metazoa; phylum Chordata; class Amphibia; order Anura; family Bufonidae; genus Rhinella; species Rhinella marina. Next base: position 186,984 of record ONZH01016867.1, on the reverse strand, counting down.
TGAAGTGAGACAACCCCTTTAAACAACCTTATCCAAACTTCTTAAGGACATTCCAATACAAGGTGTGGTAGGGAGTGATGGGCTACAACTTGTTTAGGTTGCCTTGTATTAACTTTATCTACATGATAAATGCCATTTACTGAAGTGAGCCAAACACTTTAAGAATATTAGAGAAAATCCTCCTATTAATAACAGAGGAATATGTGGTCTAGGCACGTGCTTCCTATTACAGAATACTTCAAGAGTTTCAAGAAAATATAATAGAAAAAATGCCTATTGACTATATGCCACCAAATCAGATTATACCAGGTATAACAAATCTGGTGAGGTTAATTGGAAGGTAACTAAACCATCCTACGTGTCACCTGGGAAAAGAATCTTGGCTACAGTATATGAGGAGTACAGCACACATCAGGATTAAATGTCCAAGTTCAAATATACGTATCCTGTGACATGGCTGTCACGATAAATACAGCCCCAAGTGCTAGCACCACAATGCGCATTTCACCTTAAAAAGGCTGCATCAGGATGTGGTCATACATATGAGGAGTCAGCCAGAGAGCAGGGCAAGTGCTCCTAAACAATATACTGTATATATGGGGGGTCATTTATTATCCAGAAATACGCCTACATTAGGCATATTTCTGGCCCAAGGCTAAAAAAGTGGACGTGGCATGGGCATAGAAGAGAATGGGCCAGCATTTTCTACGCCTGTTTTAGGCAAAGAAAATTGTGTAAATGTAAGCCAGCAAGGAAGCTGGTTTACATTTAGACTGGCCCTGAATGTGCCGCTGCATCACTTCAGCGGATCCACCGCCGGCAATAAGCGTTACTAAGGCAGGCGTCTAAAACGCTGGTCTTAATAAATGACCCCCATAGTGTCACAGCAGGGAACCCTAAAGTAATGCAGGGCATTTTAGAGTGTGTCTGAGGCTTAAAAAGGTTTTCCGGTAATAATTACTTTCTATTCATGGTCTGCAGCCTGCCTGTAAGCATGAATTATATTTTACAGGAGGCAGTCTACGGACATTACATAAAAAGTAATTGTAAATTGCACAGACAACACTGTATAATGCTTACATGTTATTTTATTCTACAGGAGAGACAGGATTATGCCTTCATTTTCAAGAAGTGGTGATCAAGCCCCTAATTTTTCAAAACCAGGAAGGGCATGGCCTTAGTACTTCTAGAATTGATGGTGCCCGTGTTGTACCAGGGAAACATTTTTCTGATGAAGTCCCCCAAACAGCAAGATAGGGAAGGACCCAGTGTGTTCCAAAAGATGGATATGAAATAACACCATTTATCACTGTGAAATCTGCCTACAGAATTGCTTCAAAGTCTACCACACATCTATGGGTTATTAATTGTATCTTTTATGAACCCTGTTGTTTCCTGTAGGGTGCATTTTCTACTGTTAACCTTTGTGAAAATGAAAAATTGGGGCTAAATCAATATTTTATTGTAAAAAATGTAAATTTTCTTTTTCACAGTGAAGTGTTTCTAAATTCTATGAAGCATCTGTTGGATCAAAACTCTCAATACATCCCTTGAAAAATTCCTTAAAGGGTCTAGTTTCTAAAATGGGGTCACTTCTTGTAGGTTTTAATCGTAGGGATACCTCGGGGTTTCTTTAAATGCAACATATTGTCTGAAAACCTTTTCAGCAAAATCTGCCCTTTAAAAGCCATATAGTGCTCCTTCCCTCCTGACCCTCTCAGTTTGCCCATACAGCAGTTACTAGCATATAGGAAGTGTTGCCACATTAAAGAGGCTCTGTCACTAGGTTTTAACCTATGTATTTAAATACATAGGTTAAAACCCCTTGACTTCTACAGTTAGAACATACCTTTATTGCAGAGTACAGCGCAGCGGTTGTGCTGAAAAAAGACCTTTAATCTTTATGTTAATGAGCCTTCGGAGCACCGGGGGGCGGGCTCTTTCTTCCTGAGCACCGCTTCTTCACCGCCCCCCGGGTCCCGAGGCTCTCTCCGATGCCGACGTCCACGCCCCTCTGAAAATTGATTGACAGCGCTAGGCCGTTTGGCCTAGCGCTGAAATCCCGCCGGCGCATGCGCAGAAGCGCTTGCAGTGCCGAACACCGCAAGCGCTTCCATCCTTGTGCGCACGCGCCGTCACTTCGCTGATCCCGGAAGTGACGGCGCGTGCGCACAAGGATGGAAGCGCTTGCGGTGTTCGGCACTGCAAGCGCTTCTGCGCATGCGCCGGCGGGATTTCAGCTGTCAATCAATTTTCAGAGGGGCGTGGACGTCGGCATCGGGGAGAGCCTCGGGACCCGGGGGGCGGTGAAGAAGCGGTGCTCAGGAAGAAAGAGCCCGCCCCCCGGTGCTCCGAAGGCTCATTAACATAAAGTTTAAAGGTCTTTTTTCAGCACAACCGCTGCGCTGTACTCTGCAATACAGGTATGTTCTAACTGTACAAGTTAAGGGGTTTTAACCTATGTATTTAAATACATAGGTTAAAACCTAGTGACAGAGCCGCTTTAAGGAGGAAAAAGGAAAGCATTTACTCCTGTAACCCCTTCTGAAAATGAAAACATCATAATACCTGGCCCTGTCAATCAAAATGCAGAGGACATGGCAGATGCATAGAGAGCAAAGCCTCTAGGAGTAACGGCAGCGTCCCCAATGCTCCTAGAGGCTCAATGCATATATTAAAACTAATTAAAACCAGGGCTGTGGAGTCGGAGTTGTGGAGTCGGAGTCGGTGTCCATTTTGGTGGAGTTGGAGTTGGAGTCGGTATAAAATGGACCGACTCAAATAATATATAATAAATTGGTACATTTAGTTCAATGCAGTATGTGCTGAATATATTTTCATAAGAATTTGGGAAAATGATGAAATGCCCTATAAATGTCTGTAATATTCCTGATCTAAGGATCCAGGCTTTTAGTTGAGATGAATGTGTGCTGCCCTTTATGTAGATGCTCAGTAGTGAAGCTCCTCCACTACAGATCAGAGGAAAAAGGCACTGGGAAGGAATGGCTGCACTCATCTCAGATCTGCTAGAGAAAACAAGATTAAAGAGGTTTTCTCACTAGTTACAAAAATTAGCTTTCAACATAAAGGAACAGTTAAAAGAAGACATTTTCTAAATACATTGGTCAGTAATGAACTATAGACAGTTTAGTAGGTCTCTCATTGTACACAGGTTTCTATGGCAACCTGCAGACCAGATAGACTGTTATCTGATTGGCTGAGAGCAGTGAAGAATGATGGGACTGAGCTCTAAGTGATTACCTGCAGTAAGCAAAAGGTACAAGTGTTGTGAGGACTGAGAAGCATGGCTTTACCTGTAATTGTGTTAGAGATCACAATCTCCTGCTCTGTCAGAGTAAGTTAATATATGCTAATAACTGCTGGAGACCCCCCAAAGCCTAAGGAGACAGAGTGAGTGCAAACTGCCTGTCAGTCAGTGAATCAATGTGCTGATAAAACCCCTTTAACCCCTTAGTGACCACCCATACGCAGCCTGCTGGTCAAAGTATGAATAGCATTGCCATTAAAATGCAATGCACTATAGGGATAATGCATTGCATTTTAAAGGCAATCAAAGTACTGTTTGTTATAGTCCCTCTGTGGGACTATTAAGTGGCAAAAAAAAGTAAAAAAAAACAACACATTTTTTCTATTAAAAAATCCCATTAAAAAAATTACTCTTTTTTTTTCCATTGAAAATAAGCTTTTCAATGAAAAAAATTGCAAAAAAAAATCTTCCCCATATGTTTGGCATTGCCATGTCCGTAACGACCCGTACTACATAAATATCACAAAAATTAGCCCCTACGGTAAACACAATTAAAAAAAAAATTAAAAAAAAAAAGATAATTGCTAATTTATTCTTAGTTGCCACCAAAAAAACGTTATAACAAGCGATCAAAAAGTGTCATTTACTCAAAAAGGATACCAATGAAAAGTACAAGTTGTCCTGCAAAAATGAAGCCCTGACACAACTCCATAGAAAGAAAAATTAAAAAAAAAAATTGTTCTTGGGAATCAGCAATGCAAAAGCTTTTTTTTTCTTTTAAAAAAAGGATTTTATTGCAAAAAAGTAGTAAAACGCAAAAAAAACTATATGTATTTGGTATCATTGTAATCGTATTGATCCAGAGAATAAATATATGTTGTAATTTATACCGAAAAATGATCGCCGTAAAATTTATAATGTAAAAACGCAGTGGTGGTATTGCAATTTTTCCCATTTCCCTCCCAGAAAGAGTTAATCAAAGTTAATCAGAAAGTTATCTGTACCCCAAAATGGCACCATTAAAAACTACAACTTCTCCCGTAAAAAAAAAGCCCTCATACATCTATATAGACGGAAAAATGAAAAAGTTATAGCTCTTGGAACGCGACGATGAAAAAAGAAAAAAAAACGCTTGGTCACTAAGGCCAAAAACAGGCTGGTCACTAAGGGGTTAAGGCAAATACTTCTTAGTATATCTAAACTTTCAATAAATTGTGCATAAATCAATAGTCCAGTGCATGTTCTCTCTGTATGCTTTATGTTTTAGTTTGCTTTTCCTCTGATGTAAAACACCTAGGGCCTTATGTATGAAAACTGTCTAGGTATAGAAGTTTCTTTGTTGTCCATAGAAACCAATCAGAGCTCCCCTTTCATTTCATATAGTGCTCTGGAGAAATGAAAGGGGAGCTCTGATTGGTTGCTATGGGCAACAAAGAAAGTCTTAGAACTAGACAGTTTTCATACATCAGGCCCTTAGTGAGCTGTACCCAAAGAAAAGCCTGATACTGGAAGTTCAGAGTAAAGATATCCAGTAAAACATATTACATGACATATCTGTACTATTGATTTATTCAAAGTTTGTTTAAAGTTATCACTTAAACATGTGCCCTGGATGAAGAAGTCGGAGTCAGAGTCGGGAGTCGGAGTTAGGGGAAATTGAGGAGTCGGAGTCGGGGCTTTGGCTTACCGACTCCACTATTAAAATTAATTTTTCTCAGCAATGGCGGGCACATGTGAACATGGGGCCAGCACAGATGCCTTCAGCTGCCAAAAACACAGGCAACAGGTCAGACAGTTTCATAGGTACAAATCTGCTGACAGATGCCTTTTAAAGTGAAAACTGGCTGTGTCCTGAAGGGGTTAAATGTATTCATGTTATTTTTTTTCAGGGTTTAATGCCCTTGAATTGTACAGTATTTACACAAGACCACCGGCAAAAATATATTGACAAATCTCCCCATAAAGATATACTTTACCTGTGTCTATTGCTTACCATTTGTACATGATAAAACTGGTTGCCTGCAGCTACCACTAGGGGGTGCTCAATGCATTGGAACTGATAGATACTATTACTAAAGCTGTAAAAATCCTTTTGAACAGAGCTCCCCCTAGCGGTGACTGCTAGAAAATGCTGTGAATTAATGTTGGAAATAGAAAAAGGAGTTCAGTGCCAGGCCCCCACACCTAGGTGTCATAGCAGTTGCAATCTGCCTTCATGGTAGGTTATTTCCCTTTGAGTGAACAAATAATCATAGTTATACTAAACTTTTTTTTTATTTTCCTTTAAAACATTGTCCGGAATGGAAACTCTACCACTCCAATATAGAATCACACACAGCACATTGGATTATTAATATAATCCTAACTTTATTAGAACATGATATATAATAAAAAGAATCAGTTTATAAAATCAATAGCGGTGGCATACAAAGACAGATTACATCAGAAGCACACTAGGACTATAATCACACAGTATCATACCTGGTGTGGACACAACATTCACTACTATGTATAATAATACCTCAAATAATCGGCTACATACTCAAATAAATATAAAGTGCAAGTGCAGACCCTTGGATATTATAAATATAGCCTTGATAGAAAAGGATATCAGGACTCTAGAAAGTCACTAAAAATAACATAAATACACTGCAGATAGTAAGAAATAACTATACTGACCAGTGTAGCCTCAGCCCCGACACGTGTTTCGCTCTCGCTTCCTCAGGGGACAACATAATACTGTGCCAACTACCTATTTATACCCCAACCTTGATTAAAATCTAGTCTCTAGGTGAATCAAAGGGCCCCACTTACTTCATATCAATACAGAAGACTGCCTCGTGTATCGAGCTGGAACGCACAACGTCACTTCCTGCTGTATATACATATGGTCGTAATCACTATAACACACTACATAGTTGGCCTCTAAGTTAGATGATGAGGCTAAATATTAACACCTACCATAAATTCTTACTACAAATCTTTCGAGTGGCCCTCCAACGCGGCACACTGTGGTGGAACGCAGGCCGAAACCGGAAATTCGGCATTCGTGCCACTTTGGAACGTACACGCATGCGCACACCCAACGACATGTTATGTTAGTGATCGCGCCATGCAGTGGAACGCACGCCACACCCACAGACAAGACGTGCGTTCCACCTCAGGAGAACAGTACGCCAACATCCACATCTATTTAATAATCAGTACATCCTATGATTAAGACCTGATTGTGAAAATAATGAATTACCGTGTGTGTGTGTGTAAAACATTATTAAATATAACACTGTGCATAATCAAATGAACATAATTAATACCAAAATCATGATTCTGCTACTCATAAATTACCCTTTAGTTATAATATGTGTAAGTGATACTTATATTGATTAATATATAAATACAAATAATCATTTAGTTAATAAATCTACTATAATTTAACTACTATAGAATATGACATAATTAATCACCATAATCAATCACAAAAATTCAATATACAATAATGATTCATTAAAAAACAAAGGAAAGTGCAAGTGACGGTGAAAGTCCAGTGCATCACATGTGCAAAAGTGAAGAAAAATCAAAGTAAAAAAAATCACAAGTATATACACATCTCCATGCCCACATAGACATATATATAAACTAAACATATTTATGCCCTCGTAAAATACCTACAAATACCATTAATAATCCACATACATAAGTGATTTTATAATTCAATAAATACATAATAATTAAAATGTCTCAATTCATAGGGTATACATTAAAGGAGGGAAATGCCATACTGTTAATAACAGCCTGACAGACAGTAGGTGACAAAATAATAGAAACTCATTAATATTGAAATGCTAGAAACAGGAGAGCTGGAAAATGTATTTGTATCTCAAGCTTATTGTAGCTCCTGACGGAGATGAAATGTCCCGGTGAGCTGAAAAAGTAATATAACGGCCTCAGTGCAAATGCAAATTTGGAGAATCAGGATAAATATTCTTGACCTGGCAAACCATAAAAAAGGAAGAACTAAAGACATTTAGTAAACACTAGCTCCCTCTATAGTAATCGTGTTGTGGCCTTTAACTAACTCTCATATTATATAAGAACCTATCATCATGGGTCTGTGTGCTTGTGGCAGGGGCAGTTAGAAGTCCAAATCATTGTTTATTTTGTCCAAAACAGTAAAACAACAAAGTTATACAGTCACCGGAACATAAACACCAAACAAAAACACCTTGCCTATCTGAGCGCTAACTATACATTAGATTACCACACCTATGTACTTCAAATCCATACACAGACTTGGCACAGCCAACAGATCACACAGCTTCCAGGCACTGACCCTGAATGAGGCTCTCAGCCCGTGTTTATCCCCCACAGTATTGAGCCCAGCAGCTACACCTAGGTCTGCCTCAGGCTAGGTGAAAGTGCTGTACTGGAAGGAAGGGAATGGCAGGTCCCTCTACCAACATCTACATGCCACTCTATAAAAATCCAGGCCTATAAAACACCTTAAATAAAAGTGTCTCCACAAACTATACTTTGCTGAAACAACAGCTTTCCAGCTTTCCTGGATTCTTTTCGGAGCATTCTGGGTGAGATATACAGTCCCTCTAGTGCTTTACCAAACACGGTGTTACATTTACCATGCGCAGTTATTTGTGTCTATGTTATTTGAGCACTACCTACCAATATATTAATATTATTATGGCACTCTTATGTACTCATTGCATGGCACTATTAGTATAAAATGGCCACCACTGTTGGTAATATGTGATGGTATTATTTAGCCACCCACATTGAAATATTGTGACAATATTAAATGGTTTGTGCCACTACTAACACTTATGGCATCTGCTATCCATCTGATAGGGAATAAGTGTTTGATCTCTGGGGGTCCCAATGCCGAGACCCCCAGAGATCACAAAAGCGAGGATCTTAAATTGCCAACGAACTGCCCCATGAGAAGGGAGTGGTGGCGCGCATATGTTTCTGTGAGCACTGCACTCAGCAGTCCCATAGAAGTGAATGGAACAGTGGACACACATGTACACCACCACTGCATTGTCATGGGGCAGATCGGCAGCACTTGCGGACCCCCTTCTCATGATTGCTTGGGGTCCCAGCAATCAAACAATTATACCCTGTCGTCTAGGGAATACATGTTATTAGTGGCATAACCCCTTCAATTTAAAATTTCCATTTCCTTTCCTCCACAGAACTTCAGCCAGTAGGGGCGCAAGAAATTCTAATTCCTTATCACTGTCCTACAAATCCATAAGCAAAATAGTGCCTGTCCCTTTTATAACCCTTTTGTGTTTAAAGGGGTTGTGCATTGGCTTAAGGGGGTTTTCCAAGACTTTTTAAATGATGACCTATCCTCTGGATAGGTTATCAGTATCTGATCGGTTGGGGTCCAACACCCAGGACCCCCACTGATCAGCTGTTTTGAGAAGGCCGCGGTTCATCAGTCACATGGCCTGGGTGCAGCTCAGTCCCATTCAAGTGAATGGGGCTGAGCTGTGAAACCAATCACAGTCATTGTACAATGTACGGCGGTACGATGGTAAGCTGCGAAAAGGCCGTGGCACTTACAGGAGGACCGAAGCTTTCTCAAAGAGCTGACTGGGGGGGTCCCGGGAGTTGAACCCCCATGGTTTAGATACTGATGACCTAACCACAGGATAGAAAGTCTTGGAAGACCTCTTAATACTGATGACATTTATTGGGACGGAGCAGTTGAAATCACCCCCTCTGATCATCTGTTTGAAGATCAACTGTTTTAAGCGGTCACCGCGCTCCTACAAGCTCTTCATCCTCTTAAACGTTTAACTGCCCACGGTCTCATTGCAATTTCTCGTTCCATTCTCCTGACCTATCCCGAGGACAGGAACATTAACTGTTCTTACATTTATAGCAAGAATATTAATGATTAAGTTGTAACAATCATTCACTTTACATACTGTTATTACAATATTATGTTGCAGACCAGTACACATGTCGTCTACTAATTTAATTTAACTCGACCTTTCTAACTCTGAACAGAAGTTTGCCCAAATCCAAAATTGAATCTGGAATACAGTTTCATCTTTGGTTGCTCTCTGTACTTTTCTCTCGCTCCTGTTTTATCATAATGAAATATTATGTAATTTCAGAAGAATCTCATAAAATGAGCACAGGCAACTAATTTCTACTCCAGCAGGTGATAATTGTCCCTGTGTGTTTATCTGGCTCGTTAGCACTGCAATATTCATATGTGCTGAATATATAATGAGCTAGATAAGTGAATATTTGCATAAAATGTAATAGTGTTCTAGATAAGTATCTTTTTTTAAAATACAAAATTGGTTAATAACAAAAATTTGCATGCTTCCTTGTGAGGAGCAGAATAGATTCATAGTCATGATCTCAATGTACTGTTTTGGTGAAACCACGATCATAAAGCGGTGCTTCTGAGAGCGCTCTGCACTGTGTGCAGTGTACTGATCCCCCACACCCCTGCCTTCCAAGATCCTTAACTTTTTAATTTTCCATTCACGTAGCCATATATTTTGAGAGGTAAGTTGTATTTTTTTAATGGCATCACTCAATGTACCATAGAGTATATTGGAAAACAGGAAGAAAGGCAATTCTGCTGTAGATTTTGGGGTTTTGTGTTTACAGCATTCGCTGTGCGCTAAAAATCACATGAAAACCATATTCTGTGTGTCAGCACGATCATGGCAATACTAAATTTACCGTATATAGTTTCCCTTATGTTTTACTACTTTTAAAAAAATAAAAACTTTTTTTTTAAATTAAAATTTTCTTTGTATCATAATTTCTTTTACATTTATGCCCACAGAGCTGTGTTAGGGCTTATTTTTGTGGGGTGAGCTGTATTTTTTTTACCGGTACCATTTTGGTGTACATACTGCTTTTTGATCACTTTTTATTCATTTGTTTTTCAGCCCCAAAAACCCCAGTAAACCATTTTTTTTCAGTTTTTCAGTTATGGTGTTCACTGTTCACATTATTTTTTTATATTTTAATAGTTTCCACATTGTTTATTTTTATGTTTAAATTGAGAAAGAGGTGATTTGAATTTGTAATGTGTTCCTGTGTTATATTTTTAGAAATTGTTTTCACTGTTTTGGTCCCCTTAGGGGAATTTGATATGCAATCTTTTGATTGCTTGTACCATAGACTGCAATAGAATGCTGTATGGAGAGCTTGTACATGACAGAAACATTCTTCTTACAGGAGACAAGATGATTCATGTTTGATGATCACCATATGCATTAGCGGTATGCAACCTTAGACCACTAGGTAACTATAAGGATCACTTTCTTGATCCAGTCAGATTTGTCCGATGTGTATTTTAACCATCTAAGCATATCCTAAGGGTCCTTACGTACAGGATTTTTTTTTTAACCTCCTGATAAATTCTCAGCAACATAGGGTAAGCACTATTGATTAATCCCTTAATGAGAGGGTGATTTTCCATTTTTTTTTAATTTTTGTTTTTTACCACTGAAACAGAACCCTCCGATTTGGATAGAGAACAAAATATTCATCCCCAAAAAGATAAAAATAAATACCAAGGGAGGAGGGGGAGGGGGAGAGGGTCCGCAAATAGAGGTCGGGGTAGCATTACCCATTTTTTAGAACAGGGCACAAACTACCCATTGAGAAATCGTGCATACACAATGGAACAGCCAGGACAGAGATAGTTAACCTCTCTGACAGACCCCTGTCCCCTGTAGAACTCTCAGTACTAAGCAAAGGATTATCATTTGTCCCCACATGCCATTTTGATCATTTTACCTGGACTAAAGACCTTAACCTGTTTGCTCGCAAGTTACAGTGGCACAAATATTTTAAAAATAAGGATAAAAGGGAGTGTCAGGAACTTGGGGTCCCTCAAGACATACTACCAGATATCAGGCTACTATACAGTTTAGCCATGGAGGAGTCAATAACAGAGGGGGAGGGCCCTTTCACGTCCCTAAAAAATAAAAGTACTAAGATGCCCCCATCCGGAGATATCTCTTGTGTGGACATTTTTCTTCAAATGTCTACACAAGATTTGAGGGAACTGTCTGAGTCCAAGGTCCAACACAATTGTACTAGGGTGGAGTGGGAGGCCATATCAGCACTGAGAGAAGACTCAAACATTATCATTAAACCGTCCGATAAAGGAGGAAACGTTGTTATCCTTAACTCCATGCAATATCAAGGCATGTGTGCGAGTCTCCTTTCAGACAGATGCTGTTATGATATCCTCCCTTGGAACCCTACCAATGAGTTTCTTGGGTAACTGAAATCTATTCTTTCGGAGGCCAAAAAAGACAATCTTATTTCGCAGGAGGAATACGATTTCCTGTACCCACTATATCCAATAACAGCTACCTTCTATAGTCTGCCCAAAATACACAAGGGGGTTAACCCCCTTAAGGGTAGACCTATAGTCTCTGGTGTGGGAAGTTTGTGTCAGAATGTGGGTATATATATTGATGAAATTCTGGCACCATTTGTCATGTCACTCCCATCCTACACCAGGGACACGGCAGATCTACTGAAGAGACTTGAAGGGGTATCAGTTGATGAAAATGCTATCCTCGGGAGCATAGATGTGGAGGCATTGTATTCCTCCATACCGCATGATGCTGGAATACAAGCATTACAGTATTACCTTAGCATGCGTGGCCAACAATTTCAGGCACACAATGCCTTTGTACTGTGCCTCCTACACTTCTTGCTAACGCATAATTATTTTCTGTTTAATAATAGGCTTTACCACCAGCTCAGGGGCACCGCTATGGGGTGTTCCTGTGCACCGTCCTATGCAAATTTGCTCCTGGGCTGGTGGGAGGCCACACAGGTCTTTAGGGAGGAATCGTCGATGGCTGCCGAGCCCGTCTTATTATGGGCCAGGTACATCGATGATATTTTCCTGATTTGGAATGACACTGAATCTGCCTTTGCGTCCTTTGTCAGTGGTTTGGATAAGAATTCAATTGGCCTTAAGTTCACCCATGAATGTGATGACCAGACTCTATCCTTTTTGGATGTACGCATCTTTAAAACAGCCATGGGTGAACTTGGCAGCACTATCTTCCGTAAACCAATGGCCACCAATTCTGTCCTCCACTGGCAAAGTAGCCACCCACTGCCCTTAAAGAGGGGGATCCCTCTCGGACAGTATTTGCGCTTGCGCCGGAACTGTTCTGATGAAGGTCAATTCAGGAAGGAAGCCAAAGAGTTGAGGGAACGCTTTAGGTCTAGGGGTTACCCTGACTATATCCTTAGATCCGCTTTTAATAAAGCCAAAGTTAGGGATCGGACAAAGCTTTTGGTTCCCAAAAAGAAAGAAGTGGCAGACCCTAAGATTCAGTTTATAACCACTTTTGACGGGGCCTCAACTCAAGCCAGAGCAATTCTTGAGCAGCACTGGCCGATCCTCCTGATGGATCCGGATATTAAATCAGTGATTGAAGATTACCCCCAAATCACGTTTAGAAAAGGAAGTAGCCTCAGGGACTTGCTTGTACACAGCCACTACATCACGACACCATCGGAAGGCACCTGGTTGACCTCGAATCTGAGGGGGTGCTTTAGGTGTAATGGCTGTGTGGCGTGTAAGTCCCTAGAACAGACCAAAACGTTCCACAGTTCTAATCTGGGTCGTACTTTTCAGATTAGAGACTTTATCAATTGTCGTACTCGGGGAGTGAATTATAAAATAACATGCTCTTGTAAAATGGAATATATTGGCAAGACCAAGCGGGAATTTCGCAGACGCATAGGGGAACACCTATGCGATGTCGCTAACCGTAAGGATACGGCTGTTTCCCGTCACATACATGAGGAGCATAATGGAGACGTCAGGTGTTTACGCTTTGTTGGTATTGAACTTGTCAAACCTCCTTGCAGGGGTGGTAACTGGGACCGTATCATCTTGCAGAGAGAGGCAAGATGGATTTTCCAACTGAAAACGACCACCCCTACTGGCCTGAATGACCAACTGAATTTTGGCTGTTTTATATAACTCTTTGACAGGACTCTTTACCTTAAGTTTACACTTAGGTTCCCACTCCCTTTGAACATACTACCCTATTATTAGTGGTAGAATGATCCCTCATGTTCTCTGAGACATCTGAGGGAATCACCTTACTAACCCTGTTCATGCCATTTAGCCAGAAATTGTCTTGCAGATTTTATTTACTGCCCCAAATGCCTTTGATTTCTACCTATTACAGCTCCGATAATCAGGATGCTGTCCCGTAGGTGGACGGAGACGCGTCCCGGTCTCCTGGCAACATGCTGCTGATTGCTCCCGTAGTCTCGCGAGATCTCGGGCGGGTGACGTCACGTGATGTAAGTAACGAGGGAAATGCAGTCCGACAGCGGGGCTTCTTAAGGCTGGTGTTTGAGGTAAGCGATTGCTGACATTATCTGCCCACTATCCCTCTGGGAGCCCCACATTCTGGTTTGGACACCATCAGTCCTTACCAGAGCCGCTCCTAACTTTAGTTTGGACACCATCAGTTCCAACCTAAATTGCTTAGGGGGACATCATCATCTATTGGTGTCTCCAGCATTTTCCTGGATGCTTCCCATTTTTGTTTCTTGTAAATGTTGTTTACTGGATCATTTAGTACCCTATTGTTGAGTTTATCTCCCCTGATGAGCATCTCCGTGTGTGAAACGTGTATGTAGGGAAATTAATATAGGGCAATCCAGGGTCTCCTATTGGAGGGACAGGTTCCGGATGGGGTCGCCCCTGTTGGGGCGAGTGCTCCATGGTTAGGCTTTATCAGGGCCATGTTAGCACCCCCCTTTAGGGATTTCTATGGATGGTGATAGATTACTTCTGTACCATTTTCCTGACGTACCCATACCGGATTACCTGGGAGCTTAAGACCAATCAACGAACTATCGACTTCACCTGCACGGATGTGGTAGGACTGTTGGGTTATTCCTCTTTGATTTGGTGCCGCCGCGCACTAATAATCGTCTGTTCAAGGTTTGAGGGCATGGAGTTGCTCTGCCTTCAACTGAGTTTTTAGTATCCTTGTTGTATCAAGGGTACTTAGGTGTATGGCTTTTTCTGTTTATATCTTATACAAGGGAACTTATCTCTTATTATCTATATCTCTATTTTTTCTAAATATCTATATTAAAAGTTATGTTTTAATGTAATCATATACATACAGGTAGTTACCTTTTGAGATTTACTTACTTTACCTGGTAACGAGTATTATTGCACCGATATTGGTGTCATTTTGAGTGTTGATTGTTTTTTACTCCCAGCCTTCCTAAAGCCATAACTTTTTTTTATTTTTTCATTCACATAGCCGTATAAAGGCTTGTTTTTTCTTTTTGGAGGGGCAATTTGTACTTTCTAAAGGCACCATTTATGGTTGAATACAATGTAGTGGGAAACAAGAAAAAAAATTCCAAATGGGGTGTAATTATTAAAAAAAAAAACACAATTCAGACACAGTTTTATGGGTTTTGTTTTTACAGCGTTTGCTATGTGGTAAAACTGACTGTTACTTTCATTCTACGGGTCAGTACGATTACAGAAATACATGTAACGTATAGCTTTTCTTGTGTTTTAATAATGAAGAAAATAAAAACTTTCGAAGAAACAAATTTTTGTTTGCATCACCATATTCTTACCCCCATAACTTTTTTTATTGTTATGTGTACTGAGCTGCAAAGTGACAAAAAAGTGAATCAGCCATTTTGAATTTTTTTTTTTTTTTCTGTTTGCCATATGGGATGAATATTTTTATATCTTAATAGTACGGGTGTTTGCACATTTAACTTTTTTTTTAATTGCTTAACAAATAATTATTAGATTGCTTCTCTCAGAGACTCTAGTGCATTAGCATTGGAGCCTATAAGAATCACACTAAGTTCCTACAGAGACCTGGTGGTATTATCCAGCATTCCTAAAATTTGTCTCTCACAAAAAAGACCTATTGGATAAATCTTTGTCATACCATGTGGTGCAATCATTGGTAACTATACATAACACCTGTTTTTTTGGTTGTCACAAATAATTGGTTACCGTATATTTGGAATTGTTATGTTTTTTAATATACTTCATAAAATCATGCTTTTAGTTGGAACGGTAAAAACGTATGGCTCTTTTTTTTGTTAGATTATTAATCTTTGAGTTGTTTCAGTTATGTTTGTGGAAGTGAAGAATTTTGGACGTGTCTGTAATACACTGTTGTTTTTTTAACTGTAAAAAATGTCAGAATAGGCATGTGGGGGCACATTTATTAAGACTGGGGTTTTAGACGCCTGTCTTAATAAAGCCCCATAGCTGACAGAGGATCTACCGAAGTTATGAAGAGGTACAGGCTTCTACATAACTTCGGCGAATCCATTGCCGATTCTAAATGTAACACAGCTTCCTTGCTGTCTTACATTGAGACCATTTTCTATGCCTAAACCAGGTGTACAAAATGGTACATTAGATGGGCCTGCAGGCCCATCCCCTTCCCCACCCACACAACGCCCACTTTTTTTAGACCTGGCATAAGTGGCGAAAAGTTGCAGATCTAATATAGACACATTTCTGGTTAGTAAATGACCCCCATAATCCTTTTTTCCTCCTAAAGTTCCCTCTTTCTTGAGGTAACTTAGTAACACCCAGTTGCATAGGTTCATCGGTGGAATCAGACACCTTGGAAAAGTTGGATGGCAAATGTGGACTGGAATAAGAAACAAGAGGGGAGGAATCTTCTGTACATAAACTGTAATATATAATTTGTGGTTTCTTTGATTACCCCCATAATATTTACCAGTATGTAGGGGAATACAAATTTATGACTGTGTCTTAATTTGTCTTAAGGTTTTATGGCCTGCTATAGCATATAAGGAGAAAGAAGGGTTGTCTCCTCTATAAACTCAGAGACTAACTTTCACACAGCTTATTAATAAGGTATCAAATCACAATATTTTGTATTGTTTCTCTTTTTGAGACTTCAAGTCTACATCTTGCAACTTGGAGGTCCACATCTGCAGGCACTTTTCACAATGGGGACTTTTCTGTTATAGACGTACAGGGTATAAAAACAGGGGTATTGAAAGGGGTTGTGTTAAGTTCGAAAGCTATCCCTTATCCACAGGGGACAATCTCTGCCAGTCCTATATGAAAGGAGCGGCAGCAGTCAAGCGCAGCCTCTTTCTCCATTTCTTCAATGGAACAGTGCCCTCATTCTCTGTAATACCTTACTGGAAATTTATATTCAATACTTGTGCACCTGCAGGATTAAAGGGGTTGTCCGAGATTTGATCTGGACTTTGCTGCAGGGAGCTACTAGGCTGCGACCTCCTGGAGTAGTCTCTGCATGGTTAACAACTGACCCATGGGGGACAGAGACACCGATGCAGGGCAACAAGGGGTTAGGCAGAGGTGAGGGATAGGCTGTAGTCAGGGATAGCCCAAAGTTAGGACAGGCGAAGTATGTGCTATATATGTAGAAGCAATACAGATAACAGCCACAGGTCAGGCAGTAGAGGGTCAGAACATGCTAAAAGGGCAGAGATCAGTCCACGGTCAAATAACAGATCAGTATACCTTCACAGGAAACTAAGAGAACCCAACTACTCAGGCACCATCTCAATGGGGAATTGAAATGCCCCAAGATTCCCAGACATTGGTTGATGAAGATTAGGGTGCACAAGCTTGCCCCTTAAGACCCAATGAGAGCGTGAAGGTGCTCTACTGGCAGAAAAAAAATCAAAGGCAGCAAAGGATGGACAATCACAATACATTAGTAAGTGCCTTGTATTAACTTTCTCTACATGATAAATGCCATTTGCTGAAGTGAGACAACCCCTTTAAGTCTGCTTTAAGAAATGCATCAACTATCATAGGTATATGTTAACTCACACTTATGGCAAAATCCAGGAATATACAAGTGAGAGGCTGAATGCAGCTGGAGACTTCTAGTCCTTTTCCTAGCTGAACTTTCAACTTTTCCTTTTCACATATTTTTACAGTTTACATATCAAATTAAGGTGCATACAAAATTTAAAACAACCTTTTTAAATACTTTTCATGTTAAATCTTATACTGATCCCGAGTTAAGCCTCATTCACACGTCCGTGTCCGTGCTCAAATCCGTGAGCAGGTGGTCAGTGAGGCATCCGTGAAGCTGTCCGTGAAGGATCCATGTTGGGTCCGTGTTTTGCCATCCGTGTTGCATCCGTGTTTCACTGACACTGAACAGCTGAAAAATAATTTTCAAAGCATCTCTTCCTAATGATCCGTGAAACATGGATGCAACATGGATGACATCCGTGAGGGATCCGTGGTTTTCACGGACTCATTGACTATAATGGGCGTGAGGGATCCGGGAACACGGATCAAGATAGGACATGCATCCGTGCTAAAAACACGGACCCACGAACCGTGCTAAAACACTGATGTCTGAATACACACATTGAAATGAATGGGGACGTGTGCAGTCCGTGAAACACTGACGTGTGAATGAGGCTTTACAGATTTATAGCCCAGAGCAGCATTTACAGATTGACTGGCTTCAGAACTGAAATCCCAATAGAGATGAAAAAGCCAAGAACTCCTTGTCAGCTCAATGTATACAGAGAGTGTTCTCTGATTATTTGCCTCCCAAGAATTATGGTCTCTCTGCTTCCAAGCTTGTCTGCAAACAGTCGGCAGAATTGTGAATACAACTGCAATACCGCTTTAATTTTCATAGTTCCCAAAACCCACCAATGTTATTAATTACATCCGAAAAAACTGTGTACCATCTGGCTTTCATCACTGACAGTAAATGACCTGATGTTACAGATTTCAATTGACAATAGCTGCTGCCATAACTACAATGAGCCTGCTTGTGTAGCCATCCGGCATGTGTAGTCATCCTCGATCTGTCACCAGCATAATAATGACTTTTCTCTCAGCATTAAAAAGTATGGAAGCATTATGTTTTTCAAAACACTTATTTTCCAGCCCATTGCAATTTTTAGACCTCATGTCAGACCTCCAACAGACTCCCATTCCTCCTCAGACCTCAGATCAAACCCCCAAGCTCTATCTGACCTCAGATCAGACCCATTCCTTCTAAGACCTCAAATCAGACCCCCATCAGACCTACAATCCTCCTCAGACCTCAGATCAGACACCAAGCTCCATCAGACCTCAGATCAGACCCCCGAATCCTCCTCAGATCATACCCCCAAGCTCCATCAGACCTCAGATCAGACACCAAGCTCCATCAGACCTCAGATCATACCCCCAAGCTCCATCAGACTTCAGATCATACCCTATTCCTCCTTAGACCTCAGATCAGACCCCAAGCTCCATCAGACTAAAAAATTAAATAAATGCACTTACATCACCTGCTCTGGACTGACTGCTCTTCCTGCACCCCTTGGTCTTTCTCTGGGCCCTGCTCTGCACTGTGACCTCGCACAGCGTCAGCTTATAGTGCACGCCTACATGCACTACGTTCATGTGCTGTATGCAGTCAGGACAAAGTGCAGAGCATGTCCTGGAAGAAACCAGGGAGTGGTGAGTACAGCCAGTGCAGCACTTCACTCACTGCTCTCTGATCCTCCTTCATAATGAGGACCACTACAATAATGGAAGCGGCTAATAGCATTCGCACCATAAGTGCGTCTTATATTCCGATAAATACGGTAGATAAATAGCTTTCATAGATAGATCTTTAGTGTCTCCTGATGACCTGTTTTATATACTCTGTATATGTCGTAATAGATAAAGGAAGGAGCCCAGACACGCCTCCTGCTAGTGCCCAAGCTGCCCTCATGCTGGGAGCAGGGAAAAGGCGGAGTTATGGCTTGTATGTGATGTAGGAGGAGTGCCTGGGCTCCTTCCTCCAAGAGTGACCTCAATCTGGACACCTTACTGGCTCATTTGCATACCAAATAAACTGGATTTTCAGAAGATAGAAGACATCTATTGCTGAAAGAAGGCAAATCTGGAAATAAGGTAGTAAGTGGTATTAGGCCATGGCTTTACTTCAATAGTGATTATCCTGGTGACAGATTTCCTTTAAGGATCATAATGGTATAACTGCTGGTCATGAGAGTGACCACTAGTTAATAAGACCCTTACAAAATGTGCACTCATTGACAAAAAAATAACGCACCAAGAAGTAGTTGTTGGAAAATGTAATGATGATATATTTAAGTGATTACAATATTAGAGCAAAAGGTTAAGTTTATTGGGGAAAACTGTACAATTGAAAGGAGGATCTTGTACTCTGTCGGGCCACCTCTAGTTTGGAAACAAGATGAGATACGGTTTGGCATGGAGACATATAGGTTCTGTATGGTATCCTGCAGCACATTTGCCCACAGATGTTGCAGTTGGGGCTATAGACCCTGAAAACCCATAGGTTGCCTAAGCTGGCACCAAAGGTGATCCCATAAATACTCAGTAGGTAATAAATCTGGTGACAGGGCAAGCCAGGGAAGTGTGCAACCACTGCTGTGGGTGTACAAGCATTGTCCTGCTGAAGAATTCTAGTTGGAAACCCTGCCATGACATTGACATTTCTGTCTGGGATTTTTTTTTTTTTTTTTTACAATGAGTGTATACACACAGCAATACACATCAATATACTGGTATGTTATTATTCTATATATTATTATTTTTAAAGGCTATGCCCCCCTTTGCAACTATTTAATCTAAAACTAAAAATTAAGCAACTTTCATTATTCTCTATATGTGTAACAGACCATAAACGTACATGCAGTCATACTCTTACATTCAATGAAGGCAGACCACGCAACTGATATGGGAGCTAGGGGAAAACTTCTGTGCATTGAGCTCCCCCTAGTGGTAGATGCAGGCAGACAGTTTTGCAATATGTGAAGTGAAGCAGGAGATTTGTCAGTGTTTATGCCTGAAATACAGTATGCTCCACTTTTTCCAATATAGTACAGTCAGATAAAGTGGGTGGGGCTGAGAGCAAATATTTTTATATTACAATTTTATTTTATTAAAATGTCTTCTGATTAATGGAAAAGACTGTAAATTCATCAGACATTTGGTGTGTTGCCCTTTGCATTCTACATGGTCTTGGAGTGTTTGACACACATGTACTGTGAAATTGGTGGGGCAGGGGAGCCCATTCTAGGCTTTGCTATGTGGCCCTCTGAGATCTGTGTACCTCACTACATCTGTCCCTCACTTCTTGCTTACCTCTATGTTTGTAACAAGTAGGGGACAGATGCAGTATCAGACAAGACAGTTTGTACTCTTTTACCATGGAGATGCATAAGTCTGCTGTAGACATAAATGAATAGGAACATTGTTAATGCATGCCTATGGTGAAATTGCTGGAAGTGTACCTGTACTTTTAATCAAATGTTTTGATCGTTGAGGGTCTGCTGACCAAAAGAATGAGGAGAAAGAAGCTCTCACACAAAGCCCTGTCTCTACTCTCTGCTGAACATGGGCTCAATAGAGTGGGGAAAATTTATCATCTTCTCGCACCTGAAAAGTGGTGAAAAAAAAGTAGCAAACTGAGTATTTGCAACTTTTTGAAAGGAAATCTGTCACCAGGATAATCATTATTGAAGTAAAGCCATGGCCTAATAACACTTAGTACCTTATTTCCAGATGTGCCTTTGTTTCAGCAATAAATAGAAGATAGAGTTTTCTATCTTCTGAAAATACATTTAGTTTGGTATGCAAATGAGCCAGTAATATGCCCATATGGGGTGTTATTCTTGCGGGAAGGAGCCCAGGCACGCCTCCTGCCACAATGTGTCCACCCACCCCTCCTATATCACATTTAAGCCATAACTCCGCCCTCCTTTTCCCTGTTCCCAGCATGAGGGCTGGCTTAGTCACTAGCAGGAAGCGTGCCTGGCCTCCTTCCGCCAAGAATAACACCCCTATGGGCATATTACTGGAGCATACCAAATAAAATGGATTTTCAGAAGATAGAAAACATCTATTGCTGGAACAAAGACACATCTGGAAATAAGGTACTAAGTGCTATTAGGCCATGGCTTTACTTCAATAATGATTATCCTGGTGACAGATTTTCTTTAAACGCCACTTGCGACAAATTTTGTTGCAAGTGGTGTTTTTACGCAGCCCTTGCCACTTTCCGACAGGGCATTGGGAGGGGATGTGGCAAGTGGCAGTGACAAATTTATCTTCATTTTTGCCACTTTTCTGTTGCAAATGAAAACAGAAATTTCTCTTTAGGTGCATAGCCTGCCGGATGATGAGCCTAATTTATGTCTCATATATAAGGTGCATCCTACAGCATGGCAGGGGAGTTCATGACCAACACAGAAAGCAACGGTCTTGATAAATATCTCCCTAAGAGCTTGTCTATAGTCCATCAGGAGAGACAGCGCTCTATGATGTGCACTTCTCGCCTCATTTTAGCAATTGGTCCTCCAACAATGAAATCCTTTGATATGTCAAAAGTTTTTTTTTAAATGTACAGATACATTTTACTGTTAGATGCTTTGGGACAATAAAGAAGATGTGATTGGATAGTTCAACATATCTTTTATTATTGTCTTTGATGTTGTTTCTTTGCTGTGTAGTCTTTTATTCATTACTGTTTATTTCCTCTTTTTGCTTTTAGTTTTTTTTTCGGCTGGGACACTTAAAACTTGTATGTCTACGTTATGACGGAGAATGATCATCTTTGTATACGATGTTCCGAAGGAAGCTATGGACAAAGGATGATGTGTTTGTTTTCCTTCTTATTTGTTAAGTGTCTTTTTATTGTGTCTGTTGTTCTTTTATGTTGAGGAATGTTACGGCTAATCAGAATCGATCATCATCTCAACTAAACATAACCAAAACGGTATCAGTAAAATGAATACGGTTAGTATGTTATGTAGAGAAAGCACACATTGCTTATTGAAACTGGTTGCAATGTAATGTGTCTTTATGCTAGCACCTTGTAAAAAATGTTATGCTGCATAACACAAGCCATAAGTCACAGTCCAGGCAGCTGCAGACTTCTAGATGCTCCAGCCACTCACTGTAGGCCGCGTAAAGGCTATGAGCCTATTGTATTGTCCGCTAAAGTGATAATGAACAGGACATTGCTTCAAAATAACCAACACATTTTTCACGACTCATCTTTATGATATAAAAGAATAAACTAATAAAATATATATAACCAGGTTTACTGTGCTTTCCATCCTGGCACACTCCCAGCTTTGCCAAAACAGTACTACCCAAGCTGCATCTTTAAAGGGGAAATCCATGTGCTATTACATGATAAACATGGTATATACAATTAAACATGAGATAAAAACAGCTAGTTTTAAGTATTTTTAAGCCCTTTTTCACTTGAAATATTAAAATTGGATGCATATTTCTGTAGCAGAACTCTTCTACTATAGAAGTTTGCCACCAGGATTATTGTCATTGTCATTCAATGGGGCTAATCCTTGTGTTTTCTGCCCCAAATAAGTTACGTCATAAGTTACTGGAAATCAGTGCAGAAATATGCAGTTCAAATGCATATGAGGAAGGCTGCAGAAATCCCATTCACATGCACAGCGATGCTTGAACGTTTGCGAACCCTTCAGAACTTTCAAAATTACTGCATACATTTGACCTAAAACTACATTGGATTTCAAACAAGTCCTAAAAGTAGATAAAGATAATCAAATCAAACAAAGTCAAAAATATTAGACTCGGTCATTTATTTATTGAGGAAAAAGATCCGGATGTGCCTAAGCTATGTACACACAGGACAGACAGACATATGGTGAGTGAAGTGGTATACACAGGCTTCCAGTGTAAAGTACAGGTTACATTGGGTTCCTTTGTGATCTTGCAGACTATTACATGCTTTGTTCTTGCCATGATCTTTGCTGGTCGACCATTCCTCAGGAGGACAATAATAGGTTTGAATTTCCTCCATTTGTACACATTCTGTCTGACAGTGGATTAGTGGAGTCTAACCCCTTCAAAGATGGTTTTGTAACCTTTTCCAGCCTGATGAGTATCAACAACTCTTTCTCTGAGGTCCTCAGAAATTTCCTTTGTTCGTGGCATGATACACTTCTAAGATCAGACTTTGATAGATCCCAGTTCACTACATAAATAAAATTACCACTCACACCTAATTATCATCCCATTGATTGAAAACACCTGACTGTAATTTCACATTCAAATTATCTGCTTATCCTTTTCCAAAAAAAAAAAAAAAATAACCAAGTCTAATATGTTTGATTTGTTTCATTTGGTTATCTTTATCTACTTTTAGAACTTTTTAGAATTTGGCATATTTTTAGGCTAAATTTATGCAGAAA
Organism: Rhinella marina; assembly: GCA_900303285.1. Classification (NCBI taxonomy): domain Eukaryota; kingdom Metazoa; phylum Chordata; class Amphibia; order Anura; family Bufonidae; genus Rhinella; species Rhinella marina. Next base: position 163,427 of record ONZH01016867.1, on the reverse strand, counting down.
TATTAAAAATCCTGAAGGGTTCACAAACTATCAAGCACCTCTTTATGGGATATCAATTGCATGAGTTCGCTCAGGTCCATGTAAAAATTCTAGCATGTGAAACTTATGTTCTTGGGTTAACACACACAGTATATCTTTTTTGTGTGGAGAGTATGTTTTTTCAGGTTGTCCAACATACACTGCATTGATATTTAGTTTTGAATTGTACATCACTGAATCACCCAACATTAAATCATTAATAATGAAGCCCAGCAGGCAATATTTCAGTGACAGGTCCCCTTTAAGGGAAACCACACACCAACAATACAAACTTCTCAGTCCTATAAACTAAGTTGCAATGTCCGTGCAGTATAAATTGCCACAAATGTGATACTGTGAACTTATTTTTTTCCTTAGAAATCCTTAATTCTGTCTACTGTTTTTATTTTTTGTGTGTGAGCAGGTGTTACAAGAATTACTGTACCTTCATGTGTTATCATTTTATATACCTGCAATAAAAACCAGCTCTACAAGATTTAAAGTGTTGTATAACATTGCGTTACAATTGTCTCTGAATTAAAGGAGTTTTCTAGTTTCAATATACTCTGCCATTTGCAAGGGTCCACACACTGGGAACCATATTAATGCCTCTTCTGATAAAAAATTTGGATCTCCTCTGCAGTATTCATGTACATTTCTATTTCCTTTTCCAAGGGCTTGTTCACATCTGCGTTGTAGGCTCTGTTCGGTGCTTCCATCACACATTCCACCAAGAAGAGCGGACAAAAAAGTCCTGCACACAGGACTCTTTTTCTGCTAAAAAAAAGGGACACTCAAACGTTCCCATTATGAGTAATGGGGTCTGTTTGGCTCCATTTGGTTTCCGTTATGTGCTGCCTCTGACACTTCCGATATTTTCATTGTTCTGCTCCTCTAATGGAGCAGAGCAGTGGAAATTGATAACACTGATGTGAATGTCAGCTTAAACGGGTTGGCCCATCTCGCACTTTGATGGCATATCAGTAGGTTCTCTCACCAATGTCTAGAATGGTGCTCCCAAAGTGAACAAGGGTGCATTATGTAAGCACTGGCTCAGCTATTTTCAGAACCATAGAGGTGAATGGATAGAGGTAGCTACGCTTGTTGGTTGCACTCTCGATTCACTACTATGGGAGTTCTGGAAATAGCTGAGTGTGCTTGTTCAACTCTTTTTGGAACTCCCACAGACGTGACTTAAGTACATGCACATTGCACTCTCTTTCACTTCGGGGGCCCCGTTCTAGAGATACGTAGGTGTGGGTCCAAGAGGTAGGACCTGCACCTATCAAACATTGGTGGGATATCCTAGCGATGTATCACCAAAGCTCAAGATAGGCCAACCTCTTTAATCTGACCAAGTCCGAAAACCGCCCAGGCTTACAAAAACATGGCTCCTTACTTCAAGAAACAGATGAGTTGCGTCTGGTATTGTAGCTCATCTGGACTGAAGTGAATGAGACTGAGGTGCAATACCACACACAATCCACGTACAGGTGTGACACTGTTTTGGTAGAAAGCAGACATTTTTCTAATCCTTGATAATAGCTTTACCCTCAAAGGAGCCATGGCTATGCATGTTTGGCCCTTCACTGAAACTATGGAAGCCTACACTAAAGCAAGTCAGGTGCCAAAAAGAGCCATAAGGGGTTTGGTGATTTATTGAGTGCCATTCTTCAGGCATCAATGAGGGTCCCATCTCCTGGATACCCACCAATGTGATTTTCTGTTACTTTTAGTAAGATGTCAAAAATTGTTAAAACTGGAAATCTCCTTTAAGCAGAGGCGAAACTTTTTTGTTTTCTGTATACTTTGTGTCCAATCTTCTGATTTGTCTTCTGCTGCTTAATTTACATGTTCTTTAAATAAAAGAATTTTGTATTTATTGATTACTACTATGTATGTGTATAATTGCCTGTAAAAGTATACTGTAAATCCATGAACGACAACCAGGGGCAGACTAGGAACTCAAAGGGAGTCTTTCACCAATATAATTAAGAGCACTGCCCCACAGAGGATTGCAGACACATCCCAGACATACCTGTGTGCACTGTGTGTCTGTATTACATGTCCAGGAAAAGCACTTTTATTCTGTTGGAAAACAGCTCCCAAGTCCCCAGCTCTGCTGCTGCAAGTGCCCAAAGCAAACCAGACTGAAGACGGGAGGGCTGCTTTAGCTGCTCATATCTTGGGATTTGAAAGCTGACATTCCAAGCTTTCAAATGATACCAAAATCACAGCTTTATATCCACTATATCAGAAGATATAGCTGTTAGAAGTCAAGTCAGGAGAGAAAGCTGTTTCTAGTTTCACTTTCAGCCAGGCACTTGGGAGCTGTTTTCCAGCAGAATAAAAGTGCTTTTCCTGGACATGGAATACAGACACACAGTGCACACAGGTATGTCGGGGATGTGTATGCAATCTTCTGTGGGGCAGTGCTGTTAGTTATATAGATGACAATGAGGTGAAAGACTCCCTTTAAAGTGGCCCCATTTTGTAGTTGGGTCCAAATTGATGGAAGGCAGGGCCATCAATACCATATTGTGGCACATTATACCACCCCAACAGAGCCAAATACCACAGTCCATCACAAAATACTGCCAGCAGCACAAAATACACGAGGCCATGAGGAGGGCACGGCTGGCCCCCTGGGCATCAGCCCACTGGGAAATTTCCCTGTAAGGTCTATGGCCAATTCACCTCTGACGACAACACTGATTAACTGACATTCTCCAGTGTTCGACCCCTGAACTTTATTCACTGTATAGTGAGGACAGACATTTCAGAGAAACGGCTTATAACATTGCTGCAGAGACTTCTGGCACCTAAATGGGTTGTCCAGGACTAGAAAAAACATGGCTGCCTCCAAAACAGCACCACACCTGTCCACAGGTTGCTTTTGGCATTGCAGCTCAGCACCATTCACTTCAATGGAGCCACACTGCAATGCCAGACTGAAAGCACGAACAGGTGTGTGTTTTTTAGACAATAGTACCCATGTTTTTCTAATCCTAGATATTAACATTACATTTTGTGAAATTTGCCCCTAATTTATTGTCTACCGGGAATTCAGACACCCAGTCAGGAGTAAATAAATCAAATAGGATGGACATCTCATGTCTGACTCCTATAGGTTTTCCTTTAGTGTACTAAAAGGGGTTGCCCAGCTTTTACTAAGTGATAGCCTATCCTCACGATAGGCCATGACTAGCTGATCGGCAGAGGTCTGACACCCCACACCCCTCCGATCAGCTGTTCAGATGTAGCTCCAGAACTACACAACACCATCAACTGTGTAGTGGAGGAAGCTTGATACTACAGCGCTGCTCCCATTGAAGTCTGCAGTGCAGAGCTCTGTCCACTAGACAGCTGATGGAGCTGTGTGCTTCCAGCACCAGACCTAGACCTGAACAGCTGATCTCGGGTGCAGGCTGTCGGACCTCTGCCGATCAGCTAGTCATGTCTTATCCTGAGGATAGGCCGTCACTTAGTATAAGCTGGACAACCCCTTTAACACCAGAAGAGTCAGGGACTAGAAATCTCTAAATAAAACTGTATTGTTTTCTTGTAGAGGAGCAGATCTGATTTTCTGCCACAGGGACAGCCAGAGGATGTGCCAAATTAATTAAGTTTATTGCGTGTCTAGCACCAGTCTAAATCTGCCCCTATAATATATGTATGGGGTATGGACACATAACCATGCAGCTATATGAAGAAAACATTACTCTAAGGGCTCATGCACATGACCGTAGGCCGTCCATGCCCGTATTGTGGACCACAAATGGACGGTCTGCAATATATGGGGAACTGGCCGTGTGCGCACTGTATCATGGATGTGGACCCATTGACTCGAAGGGGTCCGCAATCCGCAAGATATGGTGTGGTGCAGCGGCATGGATCGGAAGCCCACAGACGTGTTATTTTTGTGGGGCGGACCGTCTATTGCGGATCACGGATCCATTCAAGTCAGTGGGTACAGTGCCCATGCATTGCGGACCACAGCACAGGCCGCACACGTTCGTGTCCATGAGCCTTAATCCAATGACCATGAAGAATACAAGCCATTAAAACACGGAGGACTGGATAAAGGTAAATGAATAAAGGAGTACAAATTGTCAGAAAATGTTCCTACCACTTTACTTCATCTGAAGAAGTCACCAAAATGGTGAAACATTTTATACATAAAGAATTTTATACATATACACATGGCTGTTTACACCGGTCTGTAATAACCCTGTGCACTGCCGGAGGCTGCACCTAATTTATGATGAGGTGTCCTTGCTGCGCCTCAATTGACGCCAGCCCAGACTGGAGTAGATTTCAGTCTTCTTCTACCTTAGATAGCTGGTGTAAAGATAAATGTGGTGGGGCTGCTGTACTGGAAACTGGCGTAAGAAAGTCATGTGGCTGCGGTATGTGACTTTTTTTAACACCACTGCACCTAAATTTAGGCGTATGTGGTGTTCCTATGACACCTATACCACTGGGGAGTATCAGGGGCAGGGTGGGGGTGCGAGAGTGGTGGCATAAGTAACTATTGAAATTAACTCCAGCTAGGGCTTAGAGTAGATTTCCGTCTAGGTGCAAGACCTGCGCCTCGTCATAAACTAAGTGCATCCTCCAGAAGCACAGGGGACATCAAAGCTGCTCTTTAATAAATGACCCCCAATATCTTATTTAACCCCTTGATTACAAGTGCCATATAGTGTTTTTACACTGGTAATTCAGGGAGCTTCGTCTAATGTACTGCCATTTTACAGCTGCGCTTCAGAGGAAAAATGCAGTGATGTGCACTGTACAGTCTTGACTGCTGCTAACAACCTAGTGCATTAGGAACTGATCGGATACCATTTGGTCAATAGCGGGCTACTTCTGTCCCTTTGTCAGCTTATCACTCCCCAACCTCAGCGATGAGATCAAAAGTACGGAGCGATTCCACAAACGTTCAACGTCTTGTGCAGTGCAAGTGGAGTCAAGACAGGAGAATGGCAACTGGCGGTCTCTGCTGGTAAGGACAACAGTAAGCAGGAAAGGTGAGGAGTCTTTGTATACAAACCTGTCAGTGTTTGTCACCAAAAAGTGAAACTTTATGGACTATTAGAAAAAAAAGTACATAAATCCTACAGTGCAGTAGGTTATTACCACCAGCTACCATGATTTTGCCCACAGCCATATATCAATACTGATCAAAGTAGCACACTGCAATGATATATTAAAAATAAATACCATCTTTATTAAAACAACATCATGTAAAAACACATATAACCAAACGACATGTCATCCACAAGGCGCCTAGTATGGACAGAATCTCAAATTCCAAAGAATGGACACAAAATACTAATAGTACAAGTTACATGCATAAACAATAACCAGGTATATATACACTACAAACAAAAAGGTAGAGATATTTGACTTGTGGGTAAAATTTCAGGATGAACCTAAAATGCACTCTAGCCTTCGCAGGTGAACTTAATGTGACTTTCTCTAAACTTTTGAATGCATATGTCCAACTGTTCAATGTTTTTTAGTGTTTTTTTGCACAACTTGCTGTTCTCTAACAATGAGCTTAACGGAAAAATTCACAACAGGTGTTTGATCCATGAATCACCCAATAGATTTCCTGGTTCAATTAGAATTAGTATTTAAACACTCCTCCTCATCATGCTGTTAGTATTTTGGCATCATTAGACTAAGACGACACCTAACAATTGATCAACAGTACCTCGTCACTGCGAGGCTTCAAGCAGGATGTTCTCAGACAGAAGTGGCCACTGAGCTTAGAGAGTCACAGAGTGTTATCAGCAGGTTGCAACAGAGATACAGAGAGACTGGAAGAATCCCAGATAGGCATAGAAGTGGACATCCTTTGGCTACATCCCACACTGATGACCGCCTTATTGTGAACAATGTCCTGCAGAACCAGATGATGAATGCCACTCAACTCCAGGGTGGTGAGAGACATCTGAGTGTCACATCAGACCATTCAGCGTGGTCTGCGTGCTAGACTACCTGCAAGGGTACCTGACTACACCACCAGGTACAGGCGTCATTGTCTTGCATGGGCCTGGGAGCATCTACGTTGGACGAGGGTCCAGTATGCAAGCAGAAATGATGGCTGCCAATGATGTTGGAGACATCAAGGACAGCGCTATGCATTAGCTATTGTTGTCACCAGACAAGCCTTTGGTGGTGGTGGTGTTGCAGTGTGGGCAGGTGTGTCTGGTCAATACAGAACTGCCCTACACTTTGTGAATGGTATAGTAACAAGCCCATACTACGTGAATAACATCAATAATCCAGTCATTGTGCCTCTGCATGACCAACACAGGCCTAATTTCATCTTCATGGATGACAATGCTCCGGCTCATCGAGGTCACATCATTAAGGAACGGCTGCAGGTGGCAGAGACTGGGGTACCTCAAATGGAGTGGCCTGCACTTTCTCCAGACATGAATCCCATTGAAAACCTATGGGATCAGCTGAGTCACTGTGTAGAGACTTGTAACTCTGTACCCCAGAACCTCAATGACCTGAGGGCTGCCCTTCAAGAACAGTGGGATGCCATGTGTCAGCAGACAATAAGTCGATCTGTGAAGAGCACGAGATGTCGTTGTCAAGCTGTAATTGATGCTCAAGGCCCATGACTAGTTATTGAGACACTGACATTATGTGGGGGTATACCCACCACTGGTGTTGGCTTTTGTTTCAACAAATTGTTTGAGATGAGGAAATCACCATTGCTGCTTCTACTTAAAGGGAACCTGTCATCTCCGAAACACCCCCTGAACTAGAGTAAGCGTTGTATAGTGTAAGTGATGCTGAATCCGAATATGTAAGTTTTATCTTCATACTCACTTCCATTCTGACGCTGTGCTCCCACAAACCTGCAGTAAAATGCACTCACTGGACTCCAGTGCTCACTCACATAATGGAGAGGACTCAAAGAAGAGTCCAGTGAGTGCATTTTACTGCAGGTTTGTGGGAGCACAGCGTCAGAATGGAAGTGAGTATGAAGATAAAGCTTACATATTCGGATTCAGCATCACTTACACTATACAACGCTTACTCTAGTTCGGGGGGGTTCCGAGATGACAGGTTCCCTTTAAATGCCCAATTTTCATGGTATAATATCACTGTAGTGTGAATTTTTTATGTTTTTTATATAAAGTTCACCCAAAAGCAGCCAAATATCCCTAAGGTGTCTCACTAGCCTAGCACAACTATTCCAGTCTTCTAAATGAGACGCGTGTCCTCCACTGTCACATGACCCTCATCACATGATGATGAGGTTACACCACAAAGCCTATTCACTATGTGTGTCAAGCAGAAAGAGTACTGTAGCCATAGCAACCTCAGGTACACAAAAGCATATACATAAAAACATCACCAAAATTCAAGTAAATGTGCTCCATGTGCTGATACGTATGTGAACATTATAAACATGAATATATGGGTGCCAGAGACCACGTCATCATGTGGTGCGTGGCAGAAGCTGCACCACCCTGAAGAGGCAAGTCGCCAAATCTTAAGGATGTAAAATTGCAAGCGCATCCAGTGTGAACTGTGCGTGAAATAAAAAAAGTGACCAAGTGTGAAACCTCCTGGATATAGGAGAAGTATGCAGGTGGTAAGTTTCCACAGAACCTTCTGGATACAGGAGAAGTATGCAGGTGGTAAGTTTCCACAGAACCTCCTGGATACAGGAGAAGTATGCAGGTGGTAAGTTTCCACAGAACCTCCCGGATACAGGAGAAGTATGCAGGTGGTAAGTTTCCACACAACCTCCTGGATACAGGAGAAGTATGCAGGTGGTAAGTTTCCACGGAACCTCCTGGATATAGGAGAAATATGCAGGTGGTAAGTTTCCACACAACCTCCTGGATACAGGAGAAGTATGCAGGTGGTAAGTTTCCACAGAACCTCCTGGATACAGAAGTATGCAGGTGGTAAGTTTCCACAGAACCTCCTGGATACAGGAGAAGTATGCAGGTGGTAAGTTTCCACAGAACCTCCTGGATACAGAAGTATGCAGGTGGTAAGTTTCCACACAACCTCCTGGATATAGGAGAAGTATGCAGGTGGTAAGTTTCCACAGAACCTCCTGGATACAGGAGAAGTATGCAGGTGTAAGTTTCCACGGAACCTCCTGGATACAGGAGAAGTATGCAGGTGGTAAGTTTCCACGGAACCTCACGGATACAGGAGAAGTATGCAGGTGGTAAGTTTCCACTGAACCTCCTGGATACAGAAGAAGTATGCAGGTGGTAAGTTCCCACACAACCTCCTGGATATAGGAGAAATATGCAGGTGGTAAGTTTCCACAGAACCTCCTGGATACAGGAGAAGTATGCAGGTGGTAAGTTTCCATGGAACCTCTTGGATACAGGAGAAGTATGCAGGTGGTAAGTTTCCATGGAACCTCCTGGATACAGGAGAAGTATACAGGTGGTAAGTTTCCATGGAACCACCTGGATACAGGAGAAGTATGCAGGTGGTAAGTTTCCACAGAACCCTGGATACAGGATAAAAAAGTGACTAAGTGCGAAACCTCCTGGATACAGGAGAAGTATCCAGGTGGTAAGTTTCCACGGGTACTTCTAGAAGAGGTTACTAGAGATTAAAAAAAAAAAAATCATAGTTAGGTATAGGATGGTATTAAAATAATAAAAAATAGTTACACTCACCATTCTGAAAATGAAGCGACCAAAAACAGCTAATCGGCCATTTGGACGTTTTTCGCCGTATGGGGAAGACAGTTTTATATTATGGGCTTTTTTACACGTGACGATACCCATAATGTGTATTTTTTTATTTTTATTTTGGGAAAAGGGTTGGTTTAAATACGGTATTACATATGACTACATCTGTGCCTCATTCAGGTGACTGGAGCTAAGCTGTAATACCAGGCACAGCCACTACTAAGGCCTCATGCAGACATCGGTGGAGCACAGTCCATGAAAACCCGGACTGTGCTCCTGCTGATGAGTGCAGGAGCGCACACGGCGTCATTGGTTGCTATGAAGTGCATGGCGTCATAGCAACCAATGACACCGTGTCCTCCTGCACTTATCAGCAGGAGCACAGTCCGGGTTTTCATGGACTGTGCTCCACCGATGTCTGCACGAGCCCTAAAGCTGAGCATATTTTCCACCAGCCCCTCTATCCATGGAGTACAAAGCCCTGTTCTTGTGACTGGCGCAGGTCCCAGCAGTAGGACCCACTTCGATCCTCTGGTTAGGGAATAGCTTTCTATAACCCTGTTAACTGATTTATTGTCATGTTTACGGAGCTGTGTGGGGCTCCTTTTTTGCTGGACGATTTGTAGATTTTATTGATACTAGTTTGGGTTGTGTATGACTTTTTCATCACTTTTTATTTTTGGGGAGAAGTGAAGTGACAAAAAAAACGATGAATCCATTATGATTTTTTTTTTCTGTTACATTCTCCGTACAGGATAAAAATGTTTATATTTTGAAGGGAATCTGTCACCAGGATAATGGCTATTGAAGTAAAGGCTTAGCCTAATAGCAGTTAGTACCTTATTTCTAGATGTGCCTTTGTTTCAGCAATAGATGTCCTGAAAATCCAGTGTATTTGGTATGCAAATGAGCCAGTAAGGTGCCCATAGGGGCGTCACTCTTGCAGTAAGGAGCCCAAGCACGCCTCCTGCTAGTGACCAAGCTGCCCTGATGCTGGGAGCAGGGAAAAGGGGGGCGGAGTTATAGCTTGTATGTGATGTAGGAGGCGTGTCTGGGCTCCTTCCTACAAGAGTGACGTCCCTCCGGGCACCTTACTGGCTCATTTGCATACCAAATAAACTGGATTTTCAGAAGATAGAAAACATCTGGAAATAAGGTACTAAGTGCTATTAGGCTATGGCTTTACTTCAATAGTGATTATCCTGGTGATAGATTCCCTTTAATAGTTCAGGCTTTTTGGGACGCAGCAATGCAAACTATCTATATTTTATTTATTATGGGGAAAGAGGGGTGAATTACATTTTTTTCATCTTTATTACATTTTTTACACACATATTTTAGGTCCCCTTATTTAACAAGACAACAGTCCCATAGACTGAACTGAATTAGGGCTCGTGAACACAGCCATTGCCATTTTTGTGGTGCGCAAATTGTGGATACAGGAAACATGGATACCGTGTGCATTTGGCATTTTTCGGAACGGTACATCCTGCCCTCTGTACAAATGTCCTATCCTTGTCCACAAAACAGACAAGAATAGGACATGTTTTATTTTTTTACAATCCCACTGAGATGAATGGGTACGACCAGCAAAACATGTGGATCAGATGTGGACAAACACCACGGTCGTGTGCATGAGCCCTTAAAGGGGTTGTCCGCTTTTTTTATACTGATGACTTGTTTCCAGGAAACATCATCACTGTCAGATCGAGCGGGTGACCCCTTGCACCTCCGCCGATCAGCTGTTTGCTTCTCTTCACTGTTTCCTTGCTGTTAAGACGACGCAGCACAAAGGAGCCGTCCCATTGAAGTCAATGGGGATGGCAGAGCTGTAATTATTCTGCTCACTGCTACAATGTTGGCGCAAGCGGATAGAGAGCTATTCATTCTCTTCAAATAGACGATCTGATATTGAGGACTAAGGCCTCTTTCACACGAATGTTGTGTTTTGCGGTCCGCAAATTGGGGATCCGCAAAAACAACGGATGACATCCGCGTGCATTCCGTATTTTGCGGAACGGAACAGCTGGCCCCTAATAGAACAGTACTATTCTTGTCCGTAATTTGGACAAGAATAGGACATGCTCTATTTTTTTTGCGGGCTACGGAATGGAGCAACGGATGCTGTCCGCATTTTTTGCAGGCCCATAGAAATTAATGGGTCCGCATTTTTCATGTGAAAAATGCGGATCGGAGCCCGTAAAAACGTTCGTGTGAAAGAGGCCTAATCGTGGTGATAGGTCACCAATATAAAAAAAGAGGACAACCCCTTTAACATTGCAGTCTGCAGGAGTTGCACTATGTTTCTATGGAGAACGGCCATCTGCAGACCTCCATAGCAACTACTGCTGTGACACCTTGGGTCCCTTTGAAGGATCTCAGGCTATCACAAGGAAAGAACGGTTCCCCAGATCACCGCCTCAGATGTCTGCGATCTGTCTTATCACCGATCAAAGCCATTAGCCGTGGGTGTCTGCTGTGTGAAACAGAGCTGAGTGGGCGCCATATTTAAAGACCAGCAGAGGTATTGAAAGGGTTAAGCCACTGCTCAACTTCTTTAAAAAAAAAAAAAGGGGAGAAAATAGATTTAAAAAAAAAAAAAAAAAGAGAAAATATAATCAAACCACAGATGTCAAATTACTCCGTTAACACGCCCCAAACCGCACCCATTTTAGCCCGATATTTTCTGCTGGGAATGGTGGCACCCTAGCGACAGAGGTTGCACTGTCAGGACAGGACCCGCAGCGGGTGTTTCCGTGGGTGTGACTATCAGCACCGGCCATCCCCGGCTCCAGCTCTACACCCGCAGCCATGTGGCCGCTGAATCTCATGGTGCCGGTGCTCTGGAACTATTATATCGCGATGAAAGTGACCCTCCAGCAGCTGTTCGGCCGCTCCTTCCGTCTACCAGGTCAGACTCGGCATGTATCGCTGCGCTCTCTGTTAGTTTTCAGTCAGAAGATGTCTCATATCGCGTATGTCGTGACGTCATCACCACTCGCCGTAAACATCCACGGACAGTCGAGATATGACGTTTATTATATCGCGATATTTCGGTGACCCTGTTCTGGCGAGAGGGGCTGTGTCCAATCGCCTGCGACATACAGGTCTTATACTGCGCAGGGATCGCATGACAAGAGCTGCGCACATCGGGACAGGTTTGTATCCCAGTACTGCGTTATTACGGACGTGCGATATGACAGTATAGAGAACTAGAGGGGCTGAGGGAAGACGGATCATGCGACAGAACGGAAGTGTCATGACCTTGAGCCCTCCTCAGGACACCACTCAATCACAGGGGGAGGAAATGAGAGCGGTGAAGAGATGGTGTCTCCTCAGAGAACGACGCGGGGAAATCCTGCCACGACCGGAGAGCAGCGTCCCCGCCTCCCTCAGTACGCTGTCCTGTGATCTATGCGCGCCCCCGCCCACCTCAGTCTGCGCTGTCCCGTCATCCATGCGCGTCCCCGCTTCCCTCAGCGCTTACTGTCCTGTGACCCTTGAGTGCCCCGCCTCCCTCAGTACGCTGTCCTGTGATCTATGCGCGCCCCGCCTCCCTCAGTGCTCTGTGCTGTGACCCCAGGGCGCCCCCGCCTCCCTCAGTGCTCTGTGCTGTGACCCCAGGGCGCCCCCGCCTCCCTCAGTGCTCTGTGCTGTGACCCCAGGGCGCCCCCGCCTCCCTCAGTGCTCTGTCCTGTGACCCCTGAGCGCCCCTGCCTCCCTCAGTGCTCTGTCCTGTGACCCCTGAGCGCCCCTGCCTCCCTCAGTGCTCTGTCCTGTGACCCCTGAGCGCCCCTGCCTCCCTCAGTGCTCTGTCCTGTGACCCCTGAGCGCCCCTGCCTCCCTCAGTGCTCTGTCCTGTGACCCCTGAGCGCCCCCGCCTCCCTCAGTGTGCTCTGTCCTGTGATCCCAGAGCGCCCCTGCCTCCCTCAGTGCGCTGTCCTGTGACCCCTGAGCACCCCCGCCTCCCTCAGTGCGCTCTCCTGTGATCCCTGAGCTCCCCCGCCTCCCTCAGTGCTCTGTCCTGTGACCCCTGAGCTCCCCCGCCTCCCTCAGTGCTCTGTCCTGTGACCCCTGAGCTCCCCCGCCTCCCTCAGTGCTCTGTCCTGTGACCCCTGAGCTCCCCCGCCTCCCTCAGTGCTCTGTCCTGTGACCCCTGAGCTCCCCCGCCTCCCTCAGTGCTCTGTCCTGTGACCCCTGAGCTCCCCCGCCTCCCTCAGTGCTCTGTCCTGTGACCCCTGAGCTCCCCCGCCTCCCTCAGTGCGCTCTGTCCTGTGACCCCTGAGCGCCCCCGCCTCCCTCAGTGCGCTCTGTCCTGTGACCCCTGAGCGCCCCCGCCTCCCTCAGTGCGCTCTGTCCTGTGACCCCTGAGCGCCCCCGCCTCCCTCAGTGCGCTCTGTCCTGTGACCCCTGAGCGCCCCCTCCTCCCTCAGTGCGCTCTGTCCTGTGACCCCTGAGCGCCCCCGCCTCCCTCAGTGCGCTCTGTCCTGTGACCCCTGAGCGCCCCCGCCTCCCTCAGTGCGCTCTGTCCTGTGACCCCTGAGCGCCCCGCCTCCCTCAGTGCGCTGTCCTGTGACCCCTGAGCGCCCCCGCCTCCCTCAGTGCGCTGTCCTGTGACCCCTGAGCGCCCCCGCCTCCCTCAGTGCGCTGTCCTGTGACCCCTGAGCGCCCCCACCTTCCTCAGTGCACGCCCCCGCCCTCCTCAGTACGCGCTGTCCTGTGATCCATGCACGTCCCTGCCTCCCTCAGTGTGCTCTGTCCTGTGACCCCTGTGCGCCCCCGCCTCCCTCAGTGCGCTCTGTCCTGTGACCCCTGAGCGCCCCCTCCTCCCTCAGTGCGCTGTCCTGTGACCCCTGAGCGCCCCCGCCTCCCTCAGTGCGCTCTGTCCTGTGACCCCTGAGCGCCCCCGCCTCCCTCAGTGCGCTCTGTCCTGTGACCCCTGAGCGCCCCCGCCTCCCTCAGTGCGCTCTGTCCTGTGACCCCTGAGCGCCCCCGCCTCCCTCAGTGCGCTGTCCTGTGACCCCTGAGCGCCCCCGCCTCCCTCAGTGCGCTGTCCTGTGACCCCTGAGCGCCCCCGCCTCCCTCAGTGCGCTGTCCTGTGACCCCTGAGCGCCCCCGCCTCCCTCAGTGCGCTGTCCTGTGACCCCTGAGCGCCCCCGCCTCCCTCAGTGCGCTGTCCTGTGACCCCTGAGCGCCCCCGCCTTCCTCAGTGCACGCCCCCGCCCTCCTCAGTACGCGCTGTCCTGTGATCCATGCACGTCCCTGCCTCCCTCAGTGTGAGCTGTCTTGTGAGCCCTGTGTGTCCCCGCCTCCCTCAGTGCACTGTATGGTGACCCCTATGCGTTCCCGCCTCAGTCAGTGCGAGTAGTCCTGTCATCCATTCGCGACCCCCGCCTCCCTTGGTGTGTCCCGGACAATTGTCAGTAAATGACCCTCAATGTTATTTTACCACATTTTAAAATGCAGGAGAAATGCATCTTTCAGTGCTAGGTTTTTATATTCATTTTTAAATGTAGGTGTTTTTCCAGTTTGATTCCCAGCAGGGGGCGCTACCAGAGTTGAAAATGTAATGTACTTTTATTGCACGTATGTTTCTGTACTTCTTCATCCGAAATGTCCTGTCCATTGCCCGGTAATACTTGGGTAACGTAGACTTGGTATTTGATTGTTGGAGGCACCCCCACAGATCAGAAGAGTGAAGGCGCCATTATAAACCCGTGCACAGTGCCGTACATGCGCTTCTGTCGTGGTCCTTCAGATGGATGGGGCTGAGCTGCAGTTTCGGACACCACCTGAATAATGCCGTCTCGGGGTGAACCGTAGGCTTCATTGAATCGAGCTTTGGATCATAGATCTGAAGTTGATTCGTCAAACTTTTGGGGGAGAGTTATCAAACTTGTGTAAAGTAGAAACGGCTTAGGCTACTTTCACACCAGCGTTTTTGCTGGATCCGTCATGATAATACAAATGGCTGCATCTGTCCTGAACGGATCCGTTTGTATTATCTTTTATATAGCAAAGACAGATCCGTCATGAACTCCACTGAAAGTCAATGGAGGACGGATCCGTTTTCTATTGTGTCTGAGAAAACAGATCCGTCCCCATTGACTTACATTGTGAGTCATGACGGATTAGTTTGCATCAGTTTCTTCATGCGGACACCAAAACACAGCAAGCAGCGTTTTAGTGTCCGCCTCCAAAACGGAATGCTGACTGAACTGAAGCAAAACTGATGCATTCTGAACGGATCCTTTTCCATTCAGAATTCATTAGGACAAATCTGATCAGTTCAGGACCGTTTGTGAGAGCCTGTGACGGATCTCACAAACGGATCCTGCGAACGCAAGTGTGAAAGTAGCGCACACTTGCGCTTTCCCTTTCTGTTTTGTCCCCATTCATTGATAAATGGGGACAAAACTGAACTGAACGACAGAGTGCACCAGAATGCATTCTTTTCTGTTTGGCTGCGTCCCCATCAAGGACCGAATAGCGCTGCAACAATGTAAGTCAATGGGGACGGATCCGTTTTCTCTGACACAATAGAAAACTTATCCGTCCCCATTGACTTTCAATGGAGTTCATGACGGGTTTGTCCTGGCAATGTTAAAGGTAATACAACCGAATCCATTCATACCGAATCCAGCAAAAGCGCTGGTGTGAAAGTAGCCTTAGTTGTCGGAAAACCTTGTATAGTTAACCCAAAGGTGTCCAAGGAACTGCCGGTGCACTTAAAGGGGTATTCCTATCTCACAAATGTGGTTTGTATAGTTAGATATAGCCATACCAATATTATTACTAATAGAATGTATTTATATAAAATGTACCGTTTAGAAGATTTTCCTATTTGTATATCCATTGTCCCACACACATCAGTCAGGTCGTTGCCCCTGGTTATGGCCACAGCGGCCATGTAGTAGTGGTGGCCGGCTTGCGTTTAGAAGATTTCCCTATTTGTATATCCATTGTCCCACACACATCAGTCAGGTCGTTGCCCCTGGTTATGGCCACCGCAGCCATGTAGTAGTGGTGGCCGGCTTGCTCTTGTTCAAACCTGCTCTGAGGTAACTGCTGTATTGTGAACGCACATTACATGAACATGCAGAGACACATCTTATGGTACTTTCACATCTGCGTGTTGGACGCTACCAGTCCAAAGCGCAATGGTCAGGATCTGTCCAAAACACAGACTTTATAAACGGATCCTGCTCCATAGAGATGAATTGATCTTGGAACAGGATCCGTTTCTCTGCGGTTTGGAAACGCAGGGAAAAATGCTACAACCCTAAGATGTGTCTCCGCATGCTCATGTAATGTGCATTCACAATACAGCAGTTACCTCACAGCGGGTTTGAACAAGAGCAAGCCAGCCACCACTACTACATGGCCGCGGTGGCCGTAACCAGGGGCAACGGCCTGACTGATGTGTGTGGGACAATGGATATACAAATAGGCAAATCTTCAAAACGGTACATTTTATATAAATACATTCTATTAGTAATAATATTGGTATGGCTATATCTAACTATACAAACTACATTTGTGAGATGGGAATACCCCTTTAATGGAAGGATGGAAACTGTTGGATATGGAAAAAGACCAGATTTAAACACAAAAAAAAAAAAAAATCAAAGGGGTTTTTCAGGTTATCCTTGGGACAGGTCATCAGTATCCGATCAGTTGGGTCTGACACCCGGAAGTTGAATGAGAGCTAAGCTGCAGTAACCTGGCATGGCCACTAAACTACACATTGAACTCAGCTGTACTTCCGGATCTTTTCACAGTGTCTGTTCTGGCACCGGAAGCTGCAGGGATCAGCTGATCGGCACGGGTTCTGGGTGTTGGAATCCAAAAAATCTAATGTTGATGACCTATCCTGAGAACAGGTCATCACTATCATTAACAGGTTTTCCTGGATTCTGATACTGATGACCTATCCTCAGGACAGGTCTTCAGTATCTGATCGGTGGGGGTCCGACACCTAGGACCTCTGCTGATCAGCTGTTTGAGACAGCTTACCAGTGACTCACAGCTTACCAACCACAGAACTGTACATAGTATAATGCCAGTGATTGGCATCGCAGCTTAGCTTAAAGAAGCTAACTGTATTTGTGAGTTATATCTCCCTGATGCTTCTCATCTGTGTCATGTGACCAGCAATCAGACCCACCAACTCACACAGCATCTTGTGTGGACAGGAAGTCTATTTCTCTATGCATTCCTATGGGAGCCTCACTCTGAGTCTCAATGGAATGAATAGAGCAGTAACTGGCTTCCTGTCCTGGGTCAGTTGGAGGTCAGGGAGTTGGTCACATGGCACAGCTACAAATAGAAGAGAGGGGATAACTCAGAAATACAGTCTCTGATAAGAAGATTGCATTCACTACAGATTATATCATGCACCTTTCTAACAGGTCAGAGAATAAAAATGTTTGCGGGAGTTCTTCTTTAATTCACTTCTATGTGGCTGAGCATAATACCAGCCACAGCCACTATGCAATGTACAGCACTGTGTTTGAGCATGGAGAAGCGCGCGGTGCTCACAGGAGCAATGGTGCCTTCTCAAACAGCTGATCAGCAGAGGTCCTAGGTGTTGGACCCCCACAGATCAGATACCGATGACCTGTTGTGAGGATAGGTCATCAGTATCAAAATCCTGAAAAACCCGTTTAACAATAATAATGTTGGACCTGCAGGAATCTCCTATGAGACAGTCAGAACTGGATCAGACATGCATTGATTTAGATATCTGGTTACATTCATGAGAATATCCTATGTATCTGCCTCGTCCAAAGTCGTAAATCTAAACCAAATTCATTGTGACATAAAGTCCAATCCATGTATACTGAATGCACACTGAGATCAAGTGCCAATGATCAAAAAGATCATGCAACAATGTGACCTCCCATGAAGGGTGATTGTCTCTGAATATCATGAATTTGTGAAAGACTTGTTATTGGAGCAGCATGAGCCAGCGTGTCACCTGCCTCCTAGTGGAGCGTCATGGGGGTGAGAGCCACCCAGTGTCATACTATGTAAGAGCTTGCGTCTGGAAATTGTAAATTTGAATTGGATTAAAATACAAATAAATGTGATTAACTATTCTGAAAGTTTCACAAAGGTTATACAAAGATGAGTCTGCAAAAAAACATGTATGCAAGATCTCCACGACCATAATAATTTAAAGGGGTTATTCCATAACTAATGTAAAAGATGAAAATCAGACTTCATATAGTACATGGCAATCTCTTTCTAACAAAGCTAGAACTAGCCCTGTACCTCACATGGTTTCAGAGATCTCCTCATTCATTGCTCTGCTAGATTTATATCAAGGGGAGTGTCTTTTCTGCTGCAGCTCAGGGGGCGTGTCCATTCTGCGGCAGCTCTCGCCCTATCACAGCTCAGGAGGCAGATGAAGGATAGAACTGAGCATGTGCGGCCTTTTCAGTGTGCTGGACAAGGAAATAAGAAAAATGAACAGCAGGTGGCGCTATACAGATACATTTTATTGAATAACTCAGTGGCTATACAACATTTTTAACAACATGCAATTAGAAAAGTATTCAGATCCAGGTGCTGGTTTGAAAACTAGAATATTTTTTGGGGGATACCCCTTTAACAGTTGTTTTATTTATTTTAAACTTGAACTGTTATTAAAAACACAGGATTGTTTTCTGTAAAGGATACTGTGTACAGTGTCCCCTACATAAAGTAGTGTCTCATACAGTAACACCAGTCTGTTGTATGTGGGGACTTCTAGTGTCATCTCCCGGGGATTATCGAGTACCTCCCAGTGTATATTACTAATTGACAGGCGGAAGAGCAGTTGTGGGGGTGCACATACTCATACATTTACTGATACCTGTACAGCAATGGTTAGCTGGGTTTTTAACTAAACACAGAAAAACATATATTAAGACATTCTTTCTAAGGCAAAGGCAAGTAGGGTATCAATAGCCACATAGGCAGCTAGGTATTACAGTTCCTTTAGCCCAGGTCCAATCACACTTAGTATAGGATATGGGCTGTCTTTTTGTAGAATGGACATACGGGTGCAGAAAGCACATGGAACTTCCGTATGCTTTCCACATCCGTATGTCCGTTTTGCAAAAAGATAGACCATATCCACAAGTCAATGAGTCTGCAAAAAAAAATAAAAAATGTAAAAAGTAGTCATGGAAACTGGAGCCATCTAGTTGCCATGGCAGCCTGGGGCCTTTTATTTTTACATATATAAAAATGAAAATGACCATTCTTTCCCCATATTACAAATAAAAATAAACAATACTAAAAATAAAGATCTGTATCACTGTGTCTGAAAATGCCTGAACTGTTAAAATCTAAAAGTATTTATCCCGTCTCAAAAATCTAAATTAAAATGGGCAGTTTGTTGTTTTTGGTTGCTTTACCTCCCAAAAATAATTGAAAAAATATGTTTCACTGAAAAAAAAAAAAAGCCCTAATATGGCTACTTGAATGGAAAAATAAAAAAGTTCCTGGAAGGTGGGGGGTGGAAATGGCTGCATCAGGAAGGGGTTAAAGAAAGTGACCTCACATTTTGCTGAGAATCTGTGACTAGTTTATACTGCCCCTAGTTAGGACTAAATGAAACAGGTGACAGATTAAGTGGGGATGTTTAGAACGTTGTTAGCAAGCAGTATAGCATTGTATAGGTTGTCAGTGTTCATTCGGCTGTAGGCCTGTGTGCATGGAGCCTTAGGGCCCATTCACACAATCATATTATTATACTACGGGTGCCGCCCGGCGTGTGTTCCGCAACGCTGCGGAACACACGGCCGGGCGCCCCATTGAAAATGCCTATACTTGTCCGTTCTTGCGGACAAGTATAGGACATGTTTTATTTTTTTGGCGGGAAAACTTCAGTGAGAAAAGGAAGCGGAATGCATTTCTTTTCTCCTATGGAAAGTGAAATGTACAGACAGTCGTG
This sequence comes from Rhinella marina, assembly GCA_900303285.1. Classification (NCBI taxonomy): domain Eukaryota; kingdom Metazoa; phylum Chordata; class Amphibia; order Anura; family Bufonidae; genus Rhinella; species Rhinella marina. The sequence continues at coordinate 143,768 of ONZH01016867.1, read as the reverse complement.
TGAATGGGCCCTAACAGTGACTCTAAAGGACTAAGGAGTTACAATAAACCTTTCATCACTATGTTTTGGGGCAAGGATCCTACAGACCTCCACTTCCTTAACCTACGTGAATACCGTTGGATGGATGGCAAGGGGTAATGTTCACTCTTCGTAAATTTCTCCACTTCCAGCGCAGTATTACATTTTTAAGTGGCCATGAATGAACGCATGCGTAAGCCTTTTACATACATATAATTGTTGAGCATTTCTTGTAGTTGTGCTCATTTTATGTCTGTCTTCCTGCCTTTAGCAGATACTCATTAATGAGTGAAATCCTAACTGAAGACTGCCACTTGCAACGCAATGGAGGCTAAAAACAGTGAAGTCGTGCAGTCCGACCTCAAGCTAGTCGCACATCCCAGAGCAAAGAGTAAAGTGTGGAAGTACTTTGGATTTGACACAAATGCTGAAGGATGCATCATGCAGTGGAAGAAGATCTATTGTCGCATTTGTATGGCTCAGATTGCCTACTCAGGGAATACTTCCAATCTTACTTACCACCTCGAGAAGAATCACACAGAAGAGTTCTGTGAATTTGTGAAAAGCAACACTGAGCAGATGAGAGAGGCGTACGCCACCGCTTTCTCGAAGCTGAAACCAGAAACGTCCCAGCAGGTTGTTCAGGAAACTTTTATCATGAAGAGCAACCATCCTTTTGACAAGAAGCAACTGGAAGTAACATCTGCAGTAGTCAATCTAATCTGTGATGGTATGTTTCCTGCTTCCATATTGGATGAGCCTACCTTCAAGTCTCTTCTACAAACTCTGGATCCTAGGTATGAAGTTCCTTGCCGGAAATACATTTGCAGCAGGGTGCTACCAGAGAAATATCACACTGTCAGAGATCTTATACTTAAGGAGTTGGTGGACGTTTTGTGGTGTGGCATTTCCACTGATATGTGGAAAAGTGAAAGCCAGAACAGGTCCTATGTAACCCTTTTTGTCCACTATTTGACTACAAGTGCTTCTAATTCTTTTACGTTAGGCTCTCGGTGTTTGAAAACTCTTGAAGTTCCCGAGGAAAATAAAGCTGAAGCAATTACTAGAGTGTTGTATGAAACATTTATTGAGTGGGGGATTAGCACAAAAGTGTTTGGTGCCACCACTGACTCTAGTAGAGACATTATAAAAGCATGCTCTCTACTGGATATTCCTATAGATATGCCTTGCGTGGGTCAGACATTTAACAAGGGAATACAGCAAGCTTTTCAACTCCCAAAAGTCTCTGGACTTCTTACAAGGTGTAGAAAGATGGTGGAATATTTTCAACAGTCAACCGTAGCGATGTACATGCTTTGTGAGAAACAGAAGCAGCAAAATGCAGTTTCTTGTATGCTCGTGAGTGACCGTGTCTCATGGTGGGGCAGCACACTTGCAATGTTACAGCGTCTTAAGGAACAGCAGTTCACCATAGCAGGTGTCCTGGTTGAAGATAGTAATAACCATCATCTCATGCTAGAAGCCAGTGAGTGGAATACAATTGAAGGCCTTGTTGAACTCTTACAGCCATTTAAGCAAGTTGCAGAAATGTTGTCGATGTCTAAATATCCCACTATAAGTATGGTGAAACCTCTTCTACACATGCTGCTTAACACTTCTTTAAATATTAAAGACACAGACCTAAAAGAAATCAGCATGGCCAAGGAAGTAATCGCCAAAGCTTTATCAACTACATATCAGCAGACACCAGAAATAGACATGTTCTTAAACATAGCAACATTTTTAGATCCCAGGTACAAAAGACTTCCATTTCTATCTGCATTTGAACGTTCCCAAGTTGAAAATCGTGTTATTGAGGAAGCAAAGACCTTGCTGGACAGAAGCAAGGAAAACTCAAGGTCCGAGGATAAAGTATTTGCAATTTCAGATGAACCTCCGGTGAAAAAAATGGCTACATCATCCACTCCTCCTCCTTCAAGCAGCATCAACAACATGCTTGCTGAAATATTCTGCCAGTCTGGACCTTCAGAATACCAAGAAGAATGCCATGCGCAAGTTGTTGAGGAGTTGAGCAATTTTAAATCCCAGAAAGTTCTTGGACTAAATGAGGATCCACTGAAATGGTGGTCCGATCGTTTGGCATTATTCCCTCTTCTACCAAAGGTTCTTCAAAAATATTGGTGCATTGCTCCCACAAGAGTCTTCCCTGAACGTCTCTTCAATTCATCAATGAATGTTGTGAATGCGAAGAGAAACAGATTGGCTCCTGCTCATGTGGATGAGCAAGTTTTTTTGTATGAAAATGCACGAAATTCTTCACAAGCAGAGCCAGAAGATGACGATGAAGGAGATTGGGGTTTGCAACAAGAACAGTTTTTTAATTTTGGTGATTCAGTCACTATAGGCAATAATTTCTTCTCAATTAGGGACAGTGGGTTCATTTAAGGTTTACCCAGGTGGTGAATTTTTAATTTAATGAAATGTATGTGTATATATTTTTTAAGCCATGGGTTTTTGACTTATTGGCCATGAAAAAGATTTTGTCTGGTCAGACTGATAGGAACAATGGTATATTTTTGCTTGGTCAATTTTAGACACTAAATTGGGACCTTCTCAGATATACAGTATAAAGTTTGGCTCTGTTCTGATCACGTTAAAGGGAATCTGTCACCCGATGTTGAACTTTTATCTACAGTAATACATGAGTAGTCCTTCAGATAAGGAGTCCAGATCACTATTTTTTTTTATTTGTCTACTGCCCCCTGTTCACTCGCGGTCAGCGCTCAAAGCTGCACTGAAATACACAGTCTGGACTGCTGTGCTGTTCTAACATAAAGGAGACATGCGCGGCATTCCTGACAATGTATTTCAGTGCAGCTCAGAGTGCTGTCAGCGGGGGAACAGGGGACAGTAGGAACATAAAAAATAGTGATCAGGACTCCTTATCTTCAGGACTAATCATGTATATAATTGTCCAAAATCGGGGTGACAGATTATCTTTAAGAACCTACACTGGAGGAACATATAGGTAGGATCTATCAACGTCTACCTCCAATAAAAGGTGGTGACGTATCGCACTATAGACTCGCACTGTAAGAACTAAAGTATTCCCTGCTGTATACTTTTTTTTTTTTTTTTAACTGTATACCTTTGTACCATCAAAAGGTATACTGCCTGATGGAGGCCAAAAAGACACTCTTTGGGTCTCCATCGTGTAAATGATGTCCTCTAGATACATTTGTAGTATATGCCAGGAACGGTTTCTGGCATAAAAGCCAAACGTGATGTGAACAGAGCCTTATTTGTCTTTTAGTTTTAAAGGATTTGGCTTAGGGTGGGTTCACATCACGTTTTATGCCTCCGTTTGACGTATATGTTACAAAAAAAGGATACAAAAATGCAGCACACCACGTTCTTGTTTTCCTGCACAGTCCTGTAAAAATAAAATGTGTGGTTTTTTTTTTCACATTGGAACTCCATGGTGAATGGATGCCACTCTATGGCATCTGTTTACCGTAATGCGTTTTTTTAGATGTTAAACAGATGGGAAAAACGTGATGTGAACCCACCCTTACCTTTGCAATAGAATATTGTATTCCAAGTTATTGTTTTACATGTATTCTTATTTAACATGATCAAACAATACATTCTCTTCTCTGCCATTGTACGGTCTTTTATTTTGTGTTTGGTTTTATTTCTATCTTTTTTTTTTTTTTTTTCCCTAGTCTGACTTTCTAATTCTAACTGTTGAATGACTGCAATAGTCGACTGGAAAGCATTGGGCTGCATGCAACGCTCATGTTCCTGTGGACTATCTCTGTAGCTTCATAGTTTGTTAGAATGTCTCCAGGTATCCTCAACCGATCAGTAAGCAGCAGTATACAGTAGAGGTGCTGTGCGCGATCTTTGGCCTTGCAACTTGTGTCGCCGTACAGCCCCAGCCTAAATGGAAAATAAAGCAACTTCACAGTAGATGTCCTACCGTACCTACAAGTAATAAACCCTGTGTAGTCTGATCCTGAAGTCATACTTTCCATCTGTCGCTTTTCTTTTTCTTCCCTTTTTTTTTTCTCCAGTTTTGGGCCTTAGTGACCAAGCATTTTTTCATTGTCACTTTCCATGAGCTATCATTTTTTTATTTTTCCAATAATGTAGCCTTATGAGGGCTTGTTTTTGGGGTACACAAATCTCATTGATAAACTTCTAATAACGCTTTCTGGGCAGAGTGGGGAAAAACATCAATATCGCGTCTCTACATTGTAAATTCAGTAACATTCACTTTACGGCATAAATAATATGGTAACTTTATTCTCTAGCGATGCCGAATACAGTTTTTTTTTTTGTTTGTTTTTTACTAGTTTTGCACAAAAAACCCCTATTTTTAAAAAATATTTTTGCATCACTGCATCCCTGAACCCATAACTTTTTATATTTTTCTTTCTACTATTTTTTATTATTATTTTTGATGAGTAAATTGAGTGTCAAAGGGGTTCTGTAGCTTTTCAAAACTGATGATCTATCCTCTGGATAGATCATCCGTATCTGATCGGTGGGGGTCCGACACCTGGGGCCCCCGCCGATCAGCTGTTTGAGAAGGCAGTAGCGCCGTGGCCTTCTCGGTGTTTACCGCAGGCCCAGTGATGTCACGACTACTATCACTGGCCTGGGCGGAGCTAAGCTCCATTCAAGTGAACAGAGCTTAGTCCCGCCCAGCCCAGTGAAACTAGTTGTGACATCACTGGGCCTGCGGTAAACACAGAGAAGTGGAGCGCCGCTGCCTTCTCAAACAGCTGGTCGGCGGGGGTCCCGGGTGTCGGACCCCCACCGATCAGATACTGATGATCTATCCAGGGGATAGATCATCAGTTTTACAGAACTGCAGAACCCCTTTAATTGTATAATGCTTGTCTTTATGGATGCCATGATACCAAATATGTGGAGGGGATTTTATTTTTGCAAATTTTTGAAAAGCGTTTTTATAGATTTTATTTATTAGTCCCACCAAGGGACTTTGACATGCGATCCTGTGATCACTTCTATAACTTATCCAGTACAGGTTGTAGCGCCCCAGCTGCCGTGTACAGACATCGGCACCCCACAATCTTATTCGCATGGGTGCAGAAGTCTGACAGATGGACCCCACTCCCTCTGAAACCCCTTAGACACTGTGATTGCTATTGCCTAGAGCATCTAAGGGGTTAAACGGCCAGATGCCTTCGCGCCGACCAAGGCCGTTAGAGAAGAAGTTCGGCTGTCATGAAAGACGCCAACACCTGCTCTTCGATACATGGGAGACACGTTCAGCATGATGGCCTAGCCTAAGACCCCATAGTGACTGTTGGAAAGAGACGTATTGGCGTTCACTAAGGGGATAACCTATTTGCGGATGTGAATGTGCCCTAAGTGGGATAGATGTAAGAAAGGATGACTGTAGAATCCAGTTACACAGGGTTTGTTACCATAGAGACAGATGGGTCTGCACAGTAACTGTAGACAAAAAATGGTTGGAATTTTAATTAACCCCTTCCCACCTTATGACACTGGTGGGGTGTAGTTTCTGCACAGTGGCAAAAATATACAGTGTGAACATTGGAACAGAGTCAGGAGCGGTGTCTGCTCTAACATACAGCTGACACTCTGCTGCGGTCACTGAGAGTGGAGTTTACTTCAGTCCTTAGATACTGCAGTCGATGCTCCAAAGTTGCCACCAGGTCTGCCATCTATGAGAGCTGGCAGGAACTAGTAGGCTGCCCATCAGTAAAACACAGACACAGAAATATTCCATTGTATTATTGAAGAGATTAAAGGACTGCACGGTCAAATGACATAGTGGGACTTGGAAAAAGTGTTTAGAAAAATAAAAATCCTACATAAAAAAATTTTAAATGAAAAAACTTTTCCCCCTTTCTCTGGTTTACTATGGAAAAAAATAAAGGATGCATAACTGATATAGCTCTATTTATGGAGCGAGTTCAGCGTGTGAGCCCACTACAGAAGACCTCATGACTCAACGCTCATGACTTACTGGTACGTCACTGTGAGTTAAGAGGTTAATCTGGAAAAAAAAATTATGGTAAGCCAAAAACCATGCTGGAAAAAATGTTTTTTGTTCATCCCATAAAGTGGGAAAAAATTATTTAAACATCTGCAATGTAAGACAAAATGGTGGCAATGACAACTACGCATCATCCCACAAAAAATAAGCCCTCCTTCCAAAAAAACAAATTGCTGTACCCTTAACCTCTTAACCGCCACAGCCTGTTTAGGAATTTGATGTGCTGCTTATTTTCAGTTTTTCATCCCTGCCTTCTGAGAGCAATAAACCTTTTATTTTTCCGCTGATGTAGCTGAATGAGTGCTTGTCTCCCGTGATGTTTGCTGCAATACCAAATACCATATGTACTGTATTTCTCACCCTATAAGATGCACCTGCCCGTAAGATTTAGGCCTAGGTTCTAAAGGAGTAGAATAAGAAAAAAATATTTTTCATTAGACCGCAGATCAGGCCACCAATCTGATCCGCAATGTTAATCAAACCCCAGATCAGAGCCCCAACGTGAATGACCTTAATAAGACCTCAGCTCAGACCCCAACGTGAATGGACCCCCCCAATCAAACCTCAGATCAGAAGCCCAATGTAAATAAGGCAGACTGGACTTCTGGTTTTACCAAGCAAATAGATTGACATGAAACTTCATGTTAGGTGACATTAACAATGTAAAGTATTTCATCACGGTGCAGTGAAAGAAATCTAACTGAAAACAAGATCAGAGAAATGCTACGGAAACTGAAAATGATCGACCTGCAGTGATCATGTCATTACATTTGGCAGCTTTAGTTGGAGAGGATGTTGTCCAGCAAAAAAATATCTAGCAGTTTTCAAACCATCACCTAGATGTGAATACTTTTGTAATAGCATGTAATTAGAAATTTAGTATAGTCACTGAGTTATTCAATAAAGTGTATCTGTATAGCGCCACCTGCTGTTTGTTTTTTTTAAATGTATTTCTCTGTCCACCTCATTGAGGTGGACGCACATGCTCAGTTCCTTCAACTGCCTCCTGACCTGTGATAGAGAGAGGGCTGCAGCAGAAAGCACACACCCTCTGAGCTTTGTTAGAAAGAGATTGTCATGTACTGTATTATGTCCCGGCTCCCCCCTACACATTCAGTTCAGCCAAATGTGTATCCGTTGGGAAGAGGAGAGAAATCTACTTCCAGACAGTTCTGGTGGCAGCTTATCTCCAGGGAGAACAAAAGGATCAGGCAAAAATATTCATTTCCCCCGACATCCTCTATTGGGGGAGAGTCGGGAGCTCTGCACACTGTTGTCCGTTCTCAGTTGGTTTAGCGGACAGTACACTGATGTATATGGGAACCTTAGGCATTATTACTGAGGGGTTCATTTTTTAAGGAATTGATTATACAGTAAATATAACAGTGATACTCAGTGATAGCCAGGCATAGTACAAGCAATTGACACATGCAAGCCATTTGTATGAGCAACTGACTTATATTGACGTGTTCATACCCCTGTTCTCGCGCATTGTTACTGCGTCATAGGAAGGGTACAGTCATAACTGTGTCGTTTTCTCCATTGTTCTGTTGTAGGAACTTAAAAACTAAAATAAAAATGGCAGCGCCGGATCCATCATATGATCAATGGCTCCTGATGAATCCTATTGAACTCCTTTAGTGAAATGATGGTGACAACTTCCCGCGTCAGAACGTTCCATATTCTCACTGCTCTTACTGTATAGATTCCCCATCAGCAGAAGCCTTTTCTCCCTAGACTTGGGGACCATTCACACGACCATATCCATTTTGCGAGTCACAAAACAAAAATACTGGCTGTGTGAATCCCGCATTTTGCTGTCTCGCACAGTTCTATGATAGATATGCCTATTCTTGTCCGCAAAACGAGGAATTGATTATTCTCTCTTCCCTGGCAGGATTAGATTTCAGTGTTCTTCTATGCCAGAGAACTGGCGTAGAAGATAATTAATGTGGCCAGCGGCCTAGCCCTCTCCGTGCCCACGCCGCAATCCCTTTTCTGGGAGAGTGACAAGGCTGGAAGAGCAATGGCATTTGCTCAGAATCAGTTTGTGACTTTTTCACACCAGAAAACTGCCATAATGTAATGATAAATTTGCGCCTCTGGTTCTCTCTGTGTCTCTCTCGGTCTCATTTTCCTGAATTGAGTTGCGCACAATTTGGATTCATAAGAGGTGTGGCAGGCTTTTAGTGTGTTTGTCCTAACCTTAAAGTGAAGCTAAAAGAGATTTCGGCATCACTACTGGACAGACATCTGATTATGTCCTGCTTTCAGGTATCCTAATCCTGGGATCATTTTGTCTTATAGCACTTTTGAATTACACTGTACTTTACCAGTAGATGCGCATTGCTACAAATAAAAACCATATGGGAATGAATGATCGTATCAATGAACGCTACCTTAGGGCTCATGCACTCAAAGTGTGCATTCAGTGCCCGTTTGCGGTCCACAATGCACGGGCACTGACATTGGGGCCGCCGCATGCGGATCGCGGACCCATTCATTTGAATGGGGTCTGCGATCCGCATCTGACGTTCTGCACCGCAGAACAGTAGTGCATGCGCTACTTTTTTGTGGTGTGGCGGCACGGCCAACAACACCATGGAAGTACACCGTAGTGCTTCCGTGGTGTTACGATCCGAGCCTCCGTTCTGCATTTCAGTGATTGCGGACCCATTGAAGTGAATGGGTCCACGATCCATGATGTGGGCTGCACACGGCCGGTGCCCGTGTATTGTGGACCCGATGTATGCAGGCCGCAATACTGGCACGGGTCGGCACTGGTCGTGTGCATTAGCCCTTAGTGTGTAAACGGCACTTATGTGCTGATTGACAGTACAGATTGTTATGGCTGGAATCTGATCATGTAAAAGGACCTTAAGAGGTTGTCACTTCAACAAACAGCATTTATTATGTAGAGAAAGTTAATACAAGGCACTTACTAATGTATTGTTATTATCCATATTGCTTCCTTTGCTGGCTGGATTCATTATTCCATCACATTATACACTGCTCGTTTCCATAGTTACGACCACCCTGCAATCCTTCAGTGGTGCTTGTGCTTGCACACTATAGGAAAAAAAATGTTGGCCTCTCTGGTGACTGGGAATGTGGGAGTGCTCATAGGCTGGGGCCTTTTTCATAGTATGCAAGCACAGCCACCACTGCTGGATTGCAGGGTGGACGTAACCATGGAAACCAGTAGTGTATAATGTGATGGAAAAATGAATCCAGCCAGCAAAGGAGGCAATATGGACAATTACAATCCATTAGTAAATGCTTTGTATTAACTTTCTCTACATGATAAATGCTATTTGCTGAAGTTTAAAAAAAAAAACCTTTAAGGGCATCATATTACAGGGACACCTACATTTTGCTATTAGCCAAAACTGCCCTGAACATACTGGGGGGATTTTATCAAAATCCTGGCTTAGTTGCCCCTAACAACCAATCAGATTGAGCCATTCATTTTCCAAAGAAGTTAAGAAAAATAAAAGATGGAGTATAATTGGTTGGTAATTTTCCTCAGCGCAGGTTTTGATAAATGTCCCCCATTGTGCTGTAGGATGATAGGAGTGATCGAAGTGTACAGCAGTCTTGTATCCCCTGTATTCATGAGTGCCCCCCTCCTCGCCTGTTGGCGCTGATTGTATACATGTTTGTAGGCAAATGCTGCCATTTCCTGTTCAAGCTTCCACAGTCTCCCAGAAGTAATGAGTAATATTTTTTGTATGCCTTTTTATGAGAACACCCTACCTAGATGCTCTACATCATATGCAAGTGCTCGCCGTCCTAATGATTTCACTTTTTAATGCACTTGGCCATTGAGCTAGACTTAGTTCACTATTCATACCGACAAAGAAGCCCAGAGCCTTTCAAGCTGACACGAAAAAGTATTTTACATCCGTTCAAAATGATTTTCTTTTTTATCCTTGTGAGTGTTATTCCTTTTTGTAAGAGAGAATTCAGATGTAATCATAGTCATCACTGCTTCTAACCTTTAAAAAGCAGTCTGGCTTTTATGTAGTACCTGGCGTTTGGTTTGGATATTTCTGTTATGCTGCTGCCTCTTAGAGACAAAAGTGTACTGACATTTTTATATCTATTTAGTTGAATGTAGGCCAACGAAACAGTAAATACTGTTATATAATGCCACCGAGCTTGGATTTTTATAAATTGCATTTAGGTATTTATTACCTCCATCCAAAATTGTTATAATGACCCGGACAACGTTTCGGTCCCATCTGGACCTTCTTCACAGCCTACATGAAGTAAACCTAAATCATGATAAGTCACATAGGACTATATACAGAGACAAGATGTATACAATAAGTCAGAATAACTCAAGCATTGGGTGTAAAATTAGCAAAATGTAAATAAGTTCATAAATAAAATTAAAAATGTGCTAAAAAAGAGACTCAATAGGATGCTTTTTGGAGCACGTCTATTGATAATGAGAAATTGGCTAGCTCCTCACGCTCCAAGTTATTCTGCATGGATGAATTTGATGAAGGTGTATGAGGAGGTAGATTAGGTTAATTTTTTATTTTTTGTTTTGTCACTCTTCCTCCGCTGGGCTGGGGATTGTGGGTTGGGGGGAGGGATCTCACAAGGGGTTATGATAAATTATTACTGTTATGTATACTGTATGGATATGTATATGTTTTACGTATTTATTTTTGTAATAATTTGTATAAGAAAAATAAGATAAATTTTTTTTAAAAAAAAATGTGCATTTAGAAGAACACATATAAATGTAGGAATATAGGATTTATAGTGATTCCTACTAAACTGAATAGGTAGCTGTAGATGATATTGCTGCTTAATAGTGTAACATGTAGGGTCTGCCCTGGAGAAGACGTAACATCCACAATAAATAATATATATATATATATATAGCTGCATTAAGTGCTGCTCAAGGAGCTACTGAAGTATGCAGCATGTATTTTTCATTATGAGGAAGGAAAAATCAAAGAGGAATATCAAAGGATAAACACTTCACAGGAAGGTAGAAAATGAATGAGATCCCATGAGGGAACGATTATATGTGACAATCCCACCAGTACTTGTAGAGTGAGGCTGTATATGCAAAAAGAACAAAGCGCTTACATACCGGAGTGTCTAGTAGTAGAGTGAGGAGTGGATGGCGTTCTGCAATGGTTGGTTAGTGCGCATGTCCGTTTTCAAGGCAGACTGATGTCTGACGTCAATGGGAAGCGTAGGTGAGGGTATGTCAGGGACTGCTGACAAAAAGTATATGGCCACCAGAAACCGAAACATCGTACGTCCATCCTGTGTCAACAAACACGCATCACATGTGCGCATGGCACTAGTAGCCCTGTGGGCAAGCGTCCAGTTCCTAGCAATAGCAGATGCCAACGTATACTTTTGAATTGCATCTCATTTTTTACAATAAACTAAGGCATATACTTACAGTATAAGAAGGGTATGTATATATTAGGACCCGTAAGAATATGTAATATTATAATAAGTTATAAAACGACAATAGGGAGTAGGAGGGGTTTAATTAGAGGAAGTTAGTGTGCAAATACACGGTAACCGTTATATTAGTCAGTAGTACACATAGAGTAGGTGATGATAATCCGTACCTTGATCTATGACATCATTTGGTCTGGAAAACGAAGAGTAAGGAAATTAGCACACGTTTAATAACAAAAAAAAAACCAAACTATATCATGAGATACATAAATCAAAGTCGCGATTGAGGCCATAAGGGGAAGGAGTTTTCAATTCTTGAATCCAATAGGCCTCACATTTTTTTAAGTGTTAAAGAGGTTGTCTCACTTCAGTAAGTTGTGTTTATCATGTAGAGAAAGTTAATACAATGCTCTTACTAATGTATTGTTATTCTCCATATTGCTTCCTTTGCTGGCTGGATTCATTTTTCCATTACATTATACACTGGTCATTTCCATGGTTACAGACCACCCTGCAATCCATCAGTGGTGGTCGTGCTTGTACACTATAAGAAAAAGCGTCAGCCTCTCTGGTGGCCGGAACCACGGGAGCACACATAGGCTGGTGCTTTTTCCTATATTGTGTAAGCACGACCACCACTGATGGATTGCACGGTGGTCTGTAACCATGGAAACGAGCAGTGTATAATGTGATGGAAAAATGAATCCAGCCAGCAAAGAAAGTAATATGGATAATAACAATACATTAGTAAGTGCCTTGTATTAACTTTATCTACATGATAAATGCCACTTGCTGAAGTGAGACAACCCCTTTAACTTCCTGTTGCCACCCCTCCTGGCTAATGGGACATGTTCAAGTACTGGGAACTTCAACTGGATGATTTAATAAAGTGGTACGGAATTGACAACTCAGTCTTCTGGCATCTAATGTCAGATTTGTGTTTAGAAATGTGGTCTCGCACACTCTGGGAGGTTTCCCCCATGTATGTGTGACCGCTTGGACACTTAATGAGGTAAATAACAAAGGATGTAGCAAATGTAAAAAAAAAACGAGCTTGGTAGACCTTTCCAGATTGGGAATGATAATCCTGTTATCCCACATTTGTGCATTGTGAACCGTTCAAGCAAGGAAATGTTCCAGTTTTTGTGGGTGCTAAGGCCAACATCTGCTCTCACTAATCTGTCTTTAAGATTTCTGGATAGCACAATGTAACCGGATGTTGAAATTCAGGTACTTCAGGGTATGATTTCTTCAGTAAAGACCAATGTTTTTGGATTATGTATTGTATTTTGGGAACAAAAGGATGTAAATGTAATCACCAATGGCAATCGGGAAATCGATGTGTCTTTCTTGGTTGTATCACTCTGTGACACATAACAATTTTCCGGGATAATCCCTTTCTTCAAACTTCTTAGCTGTCAAATGTTTATGTAAGTCAGGGGTGCTACCTATCCTAGCTACTTGTTTGAATTATGATCTAGGTAGGGAATCTTTGGTGCTCCTGGGGTGGAAACTAGAATAAAGAAGTAGAGTGTTTCTATCTTGGGTTTAGTAAAGAGATCTGTTGTTAATGTACCTCTCTTCTTGATGACTGTGGTGTCAAGAACACTAATACTACTGGGATCGACGTATGCTGTAAACTGTAAATCCCTGTCCACATTATTTAGAAAGTGATGAAATTCATCAAATGATTGTGAAAGGATTCCAAATACAGAATATGTTGTCAGTCACATGATGGCATATGTTTGATACAGGTTATTGGGGTACACACAATCCTCTTCAAATATAGCCGTGAATGCATTAGCATTAGGGTTGTCACGATACCAAAATTTTGATTCAATTTCGATACCATAAAAAAGTATTGCGATACTCGATACCATGCAAAACAAAAATAAAACACCAAAAAGCCGCATGTATTCCACATTTTATGGAACGTCTGGCCCATAATAGAACAATCCTATCCTATTTTTTTTCACCGCATAGGAGATATATTTTAATGTTTTAATAGTTCTGACTTTTTCGGATGCAGTGATACCTAATAGGTTTACTTTTTTACTGTTTATACATTTTTATATGTAAAATTAGGAAAGGGGGTGATTTACATTTTAGTATTTTGGTGTTTTTTTTTTAAATTTTTTAAAACTTTTTATTTAAAGGGTATACCGGTAAAGTAACTTAATTTTTGAAAAACTGCATTTAAGGCTGCAAGCTATACATATAATCAGAGCTTCAATTTACCTTGCAATCCATTTGTCTATCTCCTGTGTGAGCCTGCAGCACACAGAGTATCATGGCTCCTGATCTTCCCTCTCAAAACTACAATCCCCACAATGCCTAGCTTTCCTGCTGTGAGTTTCTTCTTGTTCATGAGTGTTGCTGTTCACTGATTGGCTGCCTGATATCACAGTGCAGACACGCCCCCTCTACTCAGTAAACTGCAGCACACTGACATTTAGCTACAGAACTGATAGCAACACACTGAGCATGCCTGACCTGACAAGAGCTCATAACTACAGGTCGGTGCCATGGTAACTCATGAGGAAACACAGTGGGTAGTAAGGAAGAAACTACTTTATAACTACTAAACAGTAAATATGTGAAACTGACATTATATTAGGTAATTATTGATGATGAATTAGTCTAACACATAAGTTATATTTATGGTAACCCCTTTAATAACTACTAGCCACCTTAGCCGAGGGCGGTACGCCATGTTTTCTTAAAGATACTAGGCTGCGCAGTAGTGCAGCCTAGTATTGAAAACAGCAAATCCCAGTATCGTCTCGATCTGAGTGCAAAAGTATTGATTGGGTATTGAAAGTTCGATACCTGGTGCAACCCTAATTAGCATACAAGGGGCCACATTGGACCGCATTGAGGTACCTTTTCTCTGTACATAAAAGTCATCCCCAAACATGAAGAAATTCTCATGACGTATGAGGATAAAGTAGAAGTGGATAATAATGAGGTTACTGCTTGTATACCCTTTTCGTTTGTAACGGACGTATACAGACTATTAACATCTAGGGTAATCAATAAATTGATTAAAATAAAATACAGGGTATGCGTTAAAACGTAACGTTTACTAGATATACTGTAAAATCTAGGCCCAAATAGTACAAACAATATAACAATGTATAAGTGCCCACATCAAACAGTGCAAGTAAAATAAAAATGCACCTTACCACTGCACGTGGACACGCATAACAGATAGACAAACAAAGGAGGAACCTAACCTAGGGATGCCGGGTCTCTGACCGCTACAAAGCCCTGTATGTATAATGGCTACCGTCAGGTGAATGTAAAAGGCACCACCTAGTAGATCTGACCTTCTCACTGTGCTATCCCCTTTCTCTGTCCCTGAGAAAGACAGATGACTGCCCGGCATTCGTCAAGGACACAAAAAAAGGAGGGGTCCCTCACACTAGAGAGAAGAAAAGAGGAAAAAGCGTCCCGACGCGTTTCTTTGGCACCAAAGCCAATTCATCAGGGGACTTGCAGTCGAACTTGTTATAAGAGGACCAGCACTATTTCTCCGTCTGTTCCACAAATCTGGAGGCGCTCTGATGAATGGCGCCAAACCAACAGTAGCAGTGGTGAGGCGTATGGCTTCCACGCTGGTCGATACACCACGTGGGTTTAAATACGCTACCTCTGCTAACAAGGGTCACCCACCCCTACGATGGGAGGAGCGGGTTAAGGCTTGCCTCCTACTCACACGTACCTTGATGGGCGTGTCCATTTTCTAAAGCCGGACCGCAATGAAAACCATCATCTAACTTTGCCGGGGCTCACTGCATCGTTCACGCTCCACGCATGCTCCCTAACAACAGGTGCAGCGCATGCGTGTTCAACGATGCTAGTTCAATCGCCCGTTGCATAGCGCTATCCAGCGCTTGGCCGGGGGCCAGCCTATGGTGGGCGGAGATACTGCTTACGTCAGCAGTATCTCCGCCCACCAAAGGCTGGCCCCCGGCCAAGCGCTGGATAGCGCTATGCAACGTGCGATTGAACTAGCATCGTTGAACACGCATGCGCTGCACCTGTTGTTAGGGAGCATGCGTGGAGCGTGAACGATGCAGTGAGCCCCGGCAAAGTTAGATGATGGTTTTCATTGCGGTCCGGCTTTAGAAAATGGACACGCCCATCAAGGTACGTGTGAGTAGGAGGCAAGCCTTAACCCGCTCCTCCCATCGTAGGGGTGGGTGACCCTTGTTAGCAGAGGTAGCGTATTTAAACCCACGTGGTGTATCGACCAGCGTGGAAGCCATACGCCTCACCACTGCTACTGTTGGTTTGGCGCCATTCATCAGAGCGCCTCCAGATTTGTGGAACAGACGGAGAAATAGTGCTGGTCCTCTTATAACAAGTTCGACTGCAAGTCCCCTGATGAATTGGCTTTGGTGCCAAAGAAACGCGTCGGGACGCTTTTTCCTCTTTTCTTCTCTCTAGTGTGAGGGACCCCTCCTTTTTTTGTGTCCTTGACGAATGCCGGGCAGTCATCTGTCTTTCTCAGGGACAGAGAAAGGGGATAGCACAGTGAGAAGGTCAGATCTACTAGGTGGTGCCTTTTACATTCACCTGACGGTAGCCATTATACATACAGGGCTTTGTAGCGGTCAGAGACCCGGCATCCCTAGGTTAGGTTCCTCCTTTGTTTGTCTATCTGTTATGCGTGTCCACGTGCAGTGGTAAGGTGCATTTTTATTTTACTTGCACTGTTTGATGTGGGCACTTATACATTGTTATATTGTTTGTACTATTTGGGCCTAGATTTTACAGTATATCTAGTAAACGTTACGTTTTAACGCATACCCTGTATTTTATTTTAATAAATTTAGTTGCGTGGGTTATATTGGGCACCCCTTGTTCAGGTGCATACTTTAAATTGGACTGTGTCAGTGTAATTTTTAATCAATAAATTGCCTGAGGGAATATTCCGTAAATCAGATATGAGCTGTAAAAAATGAGAGGTATCAAGAATGTAAGATCTTGTTTGTGGAGTTAAAGGAATTAGAACTTTTTCTAGAAGAATGAAAAGTGGTGAGAGAATGGAGTCTGTGGACGCCACAATTCATCTACCTGATGGTTCCTGCAGATTCTTGTGTACCTTAGGTAGGACATCAAAAACGGGTTCTCATTTTGTAAAAAGATATATAGGTGGCCTTATCTATGGTGCCTTCTTTAAGATGGTGATCAAGAAAAACTTAGCATTTCTTATCCTAGTTGTAGGATTAAAGGGGTTTTCCGAGTTATATATCCTCAGGATAGGTCATCAATATCAGATCGGCGGGCAGGGCCGGACTGGGACTGAAATTCAGCCCTGGCATTTTGAAATCAAAGAGGCCCACATGCCTCGACTTTTTAAAGTCACAGCCAACCCTTTTAGAGGCCCTAAAAATTATTAAAATATAATAATTTAATAAACGCAAACCACACCAAACAAGGTGAATAAACCGCCCCCTGCAGAGAGAGATGGAAAAGCTATATCTCCTGATAGGGTACGGGTCTAGAACTCAGACCCGGACTGATCAAAACTTTTGATATGTCTCTGTGACATGTCAAAAGTCTTTCAGTTCATCAGTGGCCCTATTACACAGATTGATGTGTAAAGGTCCTTTTACACGGGCCGATTATCGGCCGAAAAAGCGCTCCTAGGAACGCAAGTGCCGATAATCGGCCCGTGTAAAAGTGGCCCTAATCAGCCGACGAACGAGTAAAACGCTCGTTCGTCGGCTGAATGGATCTTTTGGTTTGTACAAAAGATCCAATCTGTCGGGCGCACATCACCCTGTGTAAACTAACCTTTTCCCTCCTAACATTACGTATATCACTACAGAACATACAGGGTAAGGCTACATTCACACCACAGTTGTTTTTGCAGCCTCCGATCTGCATATTTTGCAGACAAGGATAGGCATTGTTACAGTGGATCTGCAAAAAAAACGGATGCCATACGGAACATCATCCTTTTTTTGCGGATCCGCAATTTGCAGACCGCAAAACACAATGTTCGTGTGAATGTAGCCTAATACAGCGCCTCATACCTCGTACATCCAGTATAATACAGCGCCCCATACCTCTTACATCCAGTATAATACAGCGCCCCATACCTCTTACATCCAGTATAATACAGCGCCTCATACCTCTTACATCCAGTGACGTCTCCTCTGATGTAGATCTTTTCTTTCCTCATCTTCGCCTTTCAGACCAGACGCCATTTTTCAGCCATTTCTCATCTCTGCAGTTTGACAGAAAAAAAATCTTCGTTTACTACTTTTCCATCATCCTCCCGTCTTCTGGACAAATCATCCTACCACCTCCAGTACTGTGCTACTAGTACCACACAGATAGTGCCCTTCAATAATTATTGGCACAAAATGCCCTAAAATAACTGCGCCCAGCAAATACAGTCATGGCCAAAAGTTTTGAGAATGATACAAATATTAATTTTTACAAAGTCTACTGCTTCAGTTTTTATAATGCCAATTTGCATATACTCCAGAATGTTATAAAGAGTGATCAGCTTAACAGCAATTACTTGCAAAGTCAATATTTGCCTAGAAAATGAACTTTATCCCCCAAAACACATTTCAACATCATTGCAGCCCTGCCTTAAAAGGACCAGCTAACATCGTTTCAGTGATTGCTCCATTAACACAGGTGTGGGTGTTGATGAGGACAGGGCTGGAGATCAATCTGTCATGATTAAGTAAGAATGACACCACTGGACACTTTAAAAGGAGGCTGGTGCTTGGCATCATTGTTTCTCTTCTGTTAACCATGGTTATCTCTAAAGAAACACGTGCAGTCATCATTGCACTGCACAAAAATGGCCTAACAGGGAAGAGTATCGCAGCTAGAAAGATTGCACCTCAGTCAACAATCTATCGCATCATCAAGAACTTCAAGGAGAGAGGTTCCATTGTTGCCAAAAAGGCTCCAGGGCGCCCAAGAAAGACCAGCAAGCGCCAGGACCGTCTCTTAAAAGTGTTTCAGTTGCGGGATCGGGCTACCAGCAGTGCAGAGCTTGCTCAGGAATGGCAGCAGGCAGGTGTGAGTGCATCTGCACGCACTGTGAGGCGGAGACTCTTGGAGCAAGGCCTGGTCTCAAGGAGGGCAGCAAAGAAGCCACTTCTCTCCAGAAAAAAACATCAGGGACAGACTGATATTCTGCAAAAGGTACAGGGAGTGGACTGCTGAGGACTGGGGTAAAGTCATTTTCTCTGATGAATCCCCTTTTCGATTGTTTGGGACATCTGGAAAACAGCTTATTCGGAGAAGACGAAGTGAGCGCTACCACCAGTCTTGTCTCATGCCAACTGTAAAGCATCCTGAAACCATTCATGTGTAGGGTTGCTTCTCAACCAAGGGAATCGGCTCTCTCACAGTCTTGCCTAAAAACACAGCCATGAATAAAGAATGGTACCAGAATGTCCTCCGAGAGCAACTTCTCCCAACCGTCCAAGAGCAGTTTGGCGATCAACAATGCCTTTTCCAGCATGATGGAGCACCTTGCCATAAAGCAAAGGTGATAACTAAATGGCTCAGGGAACAAAACATAGAGATTTTGGGTCCATGGCCTGGAAACTCCCCAGATCTTAATCCCATTGAGAACTTGTGGTCAATCATCAAGAGACGGGTGGACAAACAAAAACCTACAAATTCTGACAAAATGCAAGAATTGATTGTGCAAGAATGGACTGCTATCAGTCAGGATTTGGTCCAGAAGTTGATTGAGAGCATGCCAGGGAGAATTGCAGAGGTCCTGAAGAAGAAGGGTCAACACTGCAAATATTGACTTGCTGCATTAACTCATTCTAACTGTCAATATAAGCTTTTGTTACTCATAATATGATTGCAATTATATTTCTGTATGTGATAAAAACATCTGACAAAAACCAGAGGGCAGCAGATCATGTGAAAATAGAATATTTGTGTCATTCTCAAAACTTTTGGCCATGACTGTAGTGTCCCGTAAAAGTGTGAACATAACGTCCCCCAGAAATAACTGCGCTGATGCTGTGCCAGGGTGCCCCCCACAGTAATAGTGCCCCCCAAAGTCCCAACTAATAATTCTCTGCCAGAGTGCACTTGTTAGTAATAGTGCCCCCAACAGTACTAATGTCCCCACTGTGCCCCAGAAGTAATAATGCTTCCAACGTGCCAGTAAGAAGTGCCCCCAAAATTTCACCCCAATAATGTGCCAGTAAGAAGTGCTCCCCACCCATAGATGCCCCCCAAATTATGTGCCAGTAAGAAATGCCCCCAGTGCCCCATGAGCCAGTAAAAATGGCCCCAGTGCCTATAATAATGCCCCGAGTGCCAGTAAAAATGCCCCCAGTGCCCCATGTGCCAGTAAAAATGCCCCCATGTGCCAGTAAAAATGCCCCCAGTGCCCCATTGTGTCAGTAAAAATGCCCCCAGTGCCCCATGTGCCAGTAAAAATGCCCCAGTGCCAGTAAAAATGCCCCCAGTGCCCCATTGTGCCAGTAAAAATGTCCCCAGTGCCAGTTAAAATGCCCCCATTGCCCATAAAAATGCCCACAGTGCCCCATTGTGCCAGTAAAAATGCCCCCATGTGCCAGTAAAAATGCCCCCAGTGCCCCATTGTGTCAGTAAAAATGCCCCCAGTGCCCCATTGTGCCAGTAAAAATGTCCCCAGTGCCAGTTAAAATGCCCCCAGTGCCCATAAAAATGCCCACAGTGCCCCATTGTGCCAGTAAAAATGCCCCCAGTGCCCATAAAAATGCCCACAGTGCCCCATTGTGCCAGTAAAAATGCCCCAGTGCAGTAAAAGTGCCCCCATTGTGCCAGTAAAAATGCCCCAGTGCAGTTAAAATGCCCCCATGTGCCAGTAAAATGCCCCCATGTGCCCCCAATAGAGCTCCGGTCGGTGCTACATTAAAAAAAAAATAACACTTATACTTGCCTCCAGCAGCGATGCGATGAGGCCTCTTCCGGCCTGTGTCCCGCGCTGTACGGCTCAGGCGGCGCGATGACGTCATCGCGCCGCCTGAGCCGGCCTCTGATAGGCTGCAGGCCTAGTGCCTGCAACCTATCAGAGGAACGGGCAGGGGAGACGCCTCTCCCTCCCCTGCCGCAGTACAATACAGGCATCTGTATCGCCGTCCTGAGGACGGCGATACAGATGACTATGGAGATGAGCACTTCCACAATGGAAGCGCTCATCTCCCTCTGCCCCGCTGATGCCCGCAATTATGCGCAGGGTCGCGCTGCACCTGCCTAATTGGCGGTGCAGCCCTGCAAGGGTGGACTGGACCGGCCCACGGAGGGCAGCGGCATTTGCCAGAAGTGCCAGACAGCCAGTCCGGCCCTGTCGGCGGGGGTCCGACACCCGGCACCCCCGTCAATCAGCTGTTTGAAGAGGAGGCGCGCCGTATCAGCGCTGCCTCCTCTTCATTTATCAGATTGGCAGGGGTCCGACACCCGGCACCCCCGCTGATCAGCTGTTTGAAGAGGTGGCGCACGCCGTATCAGCGCTGCCTCCTCTTCACTGTTTACATGCTGGCTGTAACGGTGGTAGTGGTGAGTAGGTGTAATTACACCTCACCACCCCATTCATTTCTATGGGAAGAATTGCTTCCATACAAGTCTATGGAAGCTATTCTTCCCATAGAAATGAATGGGGCGGTGAGGTGTAATTACACCTACTCACCACTACCCCTGTTACGGCCAGCATGTAAACAGTAAAGAGGAGGCAGCGCTGGTACGGCGTGCGCCACCTCTTCAAACAGCTGATCAGCGGGGGTGCCGGGTGTCGGACCCCCGCCAATCTGATATTGATGACCTATCCTGAGGACCTATATAACTCTGAAAACCCCTTTAAGGTTGCTGGGCTCATATGTACTAGTATCTGATAGTTGCCTTCTAATCTCCTTAAGATAATAACAGGTGTCCAAAACAACAATCGCCCCACGATCATTGGCATGATTATAATGTTTTGGTCCTTTTGTAGTGTTCTAAGGGCTATAGACTCTTCACTTGTAAGATTGGCTTGTGATGAAAAGCATGATTCAGTGGTGGATCCATCACATCACAGACCGAAACTGTGCTCCAATGTCTTTTATTGGGGTCTGTTGTTTGGATAGAAAGAATGTCACTGCATGCTGTTATTCTTCTCACTAAATATGATGGAATATGTGATGGAGCCGTCAACGCAGATATGAACATAGCTTAACAGTATAAATTTATATTACACAATATGGACAAACATACTGGGATCCCAAAGTTGTTTGATGGAGTTGAGGTGAGGGATCTGTGGTGGACAGTCAAGTTCTTCCACCATGCCTTTATAGACCTTACTTTGTGCACTGGGGCACAGTTATGCTGGAACAGAAAAAAGCCTTCCCCAAAATGTTCCCACAAAGTTGGAAGCATACACTTGTTCAAAATGGCTTGGTATGCTGAAGCTTTATGATTTCCCTTCACTGAAATGAAGGGGCTAACCTCTGAAAAACAACCCCACAGCATTATCCTTCCCCTACCAAACTTAACATTTGGCACAAACATGTTTAATTCAAAATATCTAGCAATCAGGGTGCCAGATAGAGAAGTGTGATCCATCACTCCACAGAACATGTTTCCACTGAGTCCACCCGTGCTGTGCAATACACCACTCCATCCAACGCTTGGCATTGTACTTAGTGATATAAAGTTTGTATGCAGCTGCGAAGCCCATGCCATGGGGACAGTTTTTGTGCTAATGTTAATGTTAGAGATGGTTTGGAGCTCTGCAGAGATAAGTATGATGAACTATACACCTCAACACTTGGTGACCCCACTCTGTAACTTTACATGGTCTCCACTTCGTGGCTGATTTGCTGTGGTTCATAAAAGCTTCCATTTTGCAATAATACCATTCACAGGTGGTCGTGGAATATATAGGAGGAAAAAATGTTCATGAAATTGTTGTAACAGTGACATCCTATTACAGTACCCTGCTGGAATTCATTCAGCTCTTTAGAACAACCCATTCTTTCACAAGGCCTCCAGCTTTAGTACACTTAAATTCCTTTTCTAAGATTTTGATTTTGATAGTCTATTCTCAGGATAAGCCATCAATATCATATTGGTGGAGGTCCAACACCATGCCTCCACTGATCAGCTGTTAAACTGCTGTGTTTTTCCCAAATCTGATATTGATGGACTATCTAGAGCAGGGGTACTCAACTGGCGGACCGCGGTCCGAATCTGGACCGTGGCTGCCAGCGGTCCGGGCCCCTGCTTGCACCAGAGGCAATGAGCGCTTCCATCAATACAGATGAAAGGCTCATTGCTGGAGCGCAGAGAGCTGATCACTCACCACTCTGCTCCCTGCACTCCTCCCCTCCTCCCCTCCATCTGGTGGATGCGCTGTGAATGGTGACGCAGGAAGACTTCTCCTGCTCCACCATTCACTCTGCGTAGATCGTGCTGCCGGACGATGTGGGCGGAGCCTGCAGACTGGAAATCGGCATAAGCTCCGCCCACATAGTGCTGCAGCGCGATGCAGTGAAGACAGGAGGACTGTGAGCTTCAAGGGATTCTGTCACCTCGTTTAAGCCTATAGAGCTGAGGACATGGGCTGCTAGATGGCCACTAGCCCGTCCACAATATACTTTTCCTATTGCTGTGTGTGTCTTTGTTTAGTCAGAAAAACGATTTTATTAATATGCTAATTCTGGTTATAAGGAGCCCAAGGGGCGGTTACCAATCTTCCTGGATCCCAGCTGCGTCCACTGTGAAGGAGCCCAGCACCGCCCCGCATCCTCTCATCTCCTCCATGCTCCCCCGACTTCACACATTCAGAGCGCCGTAATCTCGCGCATGCGCGAGTACGCCGCTTGTCAGTGATGGTAAACTGTTCTTTCCCTGTGCTGGCATCAGCATCAGGGAACGAACTGCGCATGCGCGAGATGGCTCGCGTGAGATTACGGCTCTGAGTGCGTGAAGTCGGGGGAGCAAGGAGGAGATGAGAGGATGCGGGGCGGTGCTGGGCTCCTTCACAGTGGGCACGGCTGGGATCCAGGAAGATTGGTAACCGCCCCTTGGGCTCCTTATAACCAGAATTAGCATATGAATAAAATCGTTTTTCTGACTAAACAAAGACACACAAAGCAATAGGAAAAGTATATTGTGGATGGGCTAGTGGCCATCTAGCAGCCCATGTCCTCAGCTCTATAGGCTTAAACGAGGTGACAGAATCCCTTTCAGGAACGGGACAAGGTGAGTAGTGCTGTGTGTGTTTTTTGTTTGTTTGTTTTTTAATACAGAGGGGGCACAGAGGACATTATAACTATGGAGGGGGCACAGAGGACATTATAACTATGGAGGGGGCACAGAGGACATTATAACTATGGAGGGGGCACAGAGGGCTTCGTAACTATGGAGGGGGCACAGAGGGCATTACTAATGTGAAAGAGGCACAATGGGCATTTTTATTCTGGAAGGGGCACAATGGGTATTGCAAATGTGAAAGGGGCACAAGGGAGCACAGAGGGCGTTATTCCTCTGAAGGGGGCACAGTGCACAGAGGACATTACTACTATTACAGTGCTCCAGACTAATAAAAAAAAAAAACAAGGAGCCATTGGCTCCTAACCTGAAAAATTTAGGAGCCAAATAACATTTTTATGCATAAAATTATAACGTCTGGCCCTTAATAGAACTGTCCTATCCTATTTTTTGGGGGGACAAGGTGACTAAAACATAGTGAATTGTGAGGTTTTATTTATTTATTTTTCTTTTACGTGTTCACTGTATAGGATCTTTTTTTTTATATTTTAATAGTTTGGACTTTTTGGACATTTATTAATATATTTTATATGCAAAATTGAGAAATGGGGTGATTAATGGGTCATTCAGACGGCCGTAGTATTGTGGATCCACAAAAATACGGATCTGCAATACCACGGATGCCGCCCGGCGTGTGTTCCGCAATTTGCCAAACATGGCCGGGCGTCCTGATCTTGTCTTCTGTTGCGGACAAAAATAGGACATTTTCTATCATTTCTTGCGGAGCCGCGGCTAGGCAAGTTCACAAGCCGCCCATTGAAGTGAATGCAGCCGTATCTATTCTGCAAAATTGCGGAATAGATGCGGGCAAGTTCACACGGTTGTATATATATTAATATATTGGTGGGTTTTGTTTGTTTTTTTTTTTTTACTTTTTATTTAATAATTATTGGCCCCATCAGACCTCGGATCAGCCCAGCGTGCCCCCATCAGACCTCGGATCAGCCCAGCGTGCCCCCATCAGACCTCGGATCAGCCCAGCGTGCCCCCATCAGACCTCGGATCAGCCCAGCGTGCCCCCATCAGACCTCGGATCAGCCCAGCGTGCCCCCTTCAGACCTCGGGCCAGCCCAGCGTGCCCCCTTCAGACCTCGGGCCAGCCCACCGTGCCCCCTTCAGACCTCGGGCCAGCCCACCGTGCCCCCTTCAGACCTCGGGCCAGCCCACCGTGCCCCCTTCAGACTTCGGGCCAGCCCACCGTGCCCCCTTCAGACCTTGGGCCAGCCCACTTGTGCCCCCCTTCAGACCTCAGATCAGCCCACACTGCCACCATCAGAATAAAATAAAAAAAATCTCTCACCTGTCCTGCGCCGTGCCTCTGCTCCTGTGTCCGGCGCTCCTCAGTCTCGGGCGCTGCACTACGTCCTGACGCTGTACGCGGTCAGGACAGTGCAGCGCAGGCCCAGAGAAGAAGAGGAGCAGGTGAGAGATTTTTTTATTTTGTCTGCATGTCTCCATGTTCTATGATACTAGGCTGCGCAGTAGCGCAGCCTAGTATCAGTAGGTGCCGATCGGGTCCAGGCGCAAATGGCGACAAGACTAAAAAGTCTTGTCGCCATTTGTCAAATCTAAGTCGCATTTGCGACCATTTTGGTCGCCATCTGGAGCCCTGTATTAAGGCTACACACCACTGGTGTTGTCCCTCCTTATATATTTTTTTGTTTTGCAGCTTGGACCTTCATCCTACAGCAGACTCAGGTAGGTGGACCATCACCAAAAGTACTTGAGTACCCCTGATCTAGAGGGTAAGCAATTAAAATTCTGAACAACCCTTGTCAGATACCCATATCAAAATTTTGCTGAGACCACCACTGATCACTAGAAGGAGGGGAGAAATGCGATATGAAACCTCTTTTCTGCCCTAGTCCTAGGTGTCGTGGGACTCCCCACAGATCAAAACTTTAGATATGTCTCTATGACATATCAAAAGTTTTTTGAAAAGTTAATAATTTCCTGCTATTAAAAAAATTGCATCTCAGTTAATTGTAGTGTGCATGTTTATAGTCATTGAAAAATTGTTCACAGCTACCTCTTGTGTATGGGCAGTTTAAAGACCTGTCGCAATGACTGTTAGGTTCCATTCACATGGTGGCCTCTTAAAGCAAACTTTGGCACTGATTCCACTCCAAAAATCCAGTGGTGGCCATTTAGAAG
Organism: Rhinella marina; assembly: GCA_900303285.1. Classification (NCBI taxonomy): domain Eukaryota; kingdom Metazoa; phylum Chordata; class Amphibia; order Anura; family Bufonidae; genus Rhinella; species Rhinella marina. The sequence goes on along the minus strand of ONZH01016867.1, from coordinate 117,844 downwards.
TTGCCTCCCAGAGTTTTAAATAGGAGGCCGTGCTTTACAGCCATGAGCATGCCAAGAAAGGGCATGTATTGGTGCAGCCGCGGCTCAAATTATTGTTCTGTTTTTTGTTTGTTTTTTAAACCGAATCCTCTCCAAATTGTCTGCAAAAGCTGCCATGTGAACATCCCTTTTACACATTCACACACACCATGACACATCTACCTGCCTTAAATAGGGATTTTGCTTCAGATTTGTAGAGGATTTTTCCATTTTGTGTATGTGCTCATTTTGCTGCAGATTTGTCTGTGGCATAACATTTATGATAGGCGTGAATCCACCCTTAAATCTCATCACAGGTCTGTAATGGTATCCACGGCATGCAGAAGGAAGGCAATGAAAATGGCTGTAAAAGCCACAAGTATATGAATATTGATAAATGTTCAGTGCTGTATTCAGAAGCTGCTTGTTGGACAGCCCCTTTAAAGCCATTGTCCAACATTGACCTTTTATTTAAAATTTCACCCCAGCTTCCTGGACCTATGAAGAGAAGTATAATTGCCTACTTTCTGCCGCTCAGTAGGGCCTGTCTTCACTGCACTTCAATTTTCTGCGTACAAAAATAGACCAGTCATTCGCACCGCTGCAGCCAATGGGAAGCTACAGCGGTGACGTGTCTCCAAATGGCACGTCTCTGCTGGATCATATCACTGCTGAGTCAAGTCATTGGCTGCGGCAGTGCACATGACCTTGTCCATGCAGGAAGTTTACACGTGGGGACCAGACGTTCTGTGAATATAACGTCTGGACGCACGGAGCCGGGACAGAGCGGAAAATGAGCAGCTACGTATACCTTGACAGGTCTGGTAGGATAGGGGTGGAATTTAAAAAAAGTCGGACAACGCTTTTAAAGTGCAGCCTGGTGCCCATAGATTGGCAGGGCAACAGGCAAGGATTCTTCATATTCAAAGTGTTCAGCACTTTGTCTATGTACCAGCATACAAACAAGCCAGCTAGTAGACTACACTGACAACCAAGACATCTTCTGCTGTGTGTGTGATGCCCTTGTGAACTACTGACCTGGAGATCAGCAATGAGGTATAATCTTTACTAAGCAGTATTATCCTGCACTTTGCAGTAAGTCTGGAAATCGGTCTTGTAACCTAGCATTTCCATGTCTAAGTGAGGGCAGTTTCAGTTCAGACTCCTCGCTAGTTTTTAAAAGGGAACAACTTGTGGAGCGTTCTGCTCTCTCCTGGACATGTAGGAGAATGAACGCCTGGGATCAAGTGTTCATCAAAGAAAGTGTCCCGGAACAGATGTTGATTTTTTTCAATACTATAAAGAAATTATATTGAGTCAATATTTTCAGTAAAGTATTTTCATTCCGCTCATGCCCAAAGCATAATACAAATATCACTTTCAGTACATCATCTGCATTACCTAGTCAGAACAGAAATTTCGAGGAAACCCCTTTTAAAAGGGTTGTCTCCCTTCAGGACATAGTATTTATCATGTAGAGTAAGTTAATATAAGGCACCTACTAATGTATTGTAATTGTCCATATTGCGTCCTTTGCTGGCTCGATTCATTGTTCACTTGCATTATACACTGCTTGTTTTGATGGTCACGACTACCCTGCAATCCATCAGCGGTGGACATGCTTGAACACTATAGGAAAAGGTGTATACCCAGCAAAGGAGGCAATACATTAGAAAGTGCCTTGTATTAAAGGGAGTCTGTCACCAATCTGCATTTAAACAGATCACAATGTTCAGTAGGACACAAAGACATGACACAGATGTTACCTGTGTTTAGTTTTTCAGATCCTTTAAATCGCCCAAAAAGTCGTTTTTATGATATGCTAATGAGCCATCACAAGTGCCCAGGGGCGGAGAGTTTGCTGAAAGTGCCCAAGTTCCCCTGCTTCACTGGCGCCTAACTCCACCCCTCAGTAAGCTCCAGCCAGCCCTGATAAAACTCCCGCTATAAGCTTGTCTCGAATCTGTCTCATACAATAATGCGAGACAGTACTGCTGTGTGAGCGCTGCTTTCTCCTCTTTCTAGCGATTGTCCGCAACAATCACCGATCAAAACCTCAGAAGTCTTCAGGTCTTCATGTTGCTTAAAGAAGAACTCCCGCAAAAAAATTTTTATTCCATGTCCTGCTAGAAATGTACATGATATAATCTGTAGTGAATGTAATTTTCTTACCAATGGCTGTCTTTGTGAGTTATATCTCCCTGATGTTTCTCATCTGTGTCATGTGACCAGCAATCAGACCCACCAACTCACACAGCATCTTATGTGTGGACAGGAAGTCTAATTCTCTATGCATTCCTATGGGAGCCGTAACTGGCTTCCTGTCCTGGGTCAGTTGGAGGTCAGAGAGTTGGTCACATGACCCAGCTACAATTAGAAGAGAGGGGATATCTCTCAGATACAGTCACTGATGAGAAGATTACATTCACTATAGATTACATCATGCACCTTTCTAACAGGTCAGAGAATAAAAAAATTTGCGGGAGTTCTTCTTTAAGACCCCTTTACCCTGCCTAATATAGCAGACAATTGTCGGGAAGGAAGCGTTCCTTCCTGGCAAGTGCCTGCTCGTCAGTGAAGGACATCACTACACTTACAAGCAGCGATCTCCTCCACAGTATGGGTAGGAATGATTGCTAATGCAATCTCTCGTCCCATACTGACTCTTTACTTGCCGGAAGCAGAGTCTGTTTATGCAGTACGATCTGCTGTTGGCAAACGATGACTTAGGTGACTGCATAAAAGATCCAATTACCCGATGAAGGAGCTTTTCACTTCTTCATCGGGTAATAGGCGGCACCTTTACAATGGCAGATAATCCCTAACGAGAGTTCCTACGAACACTTGGTGATTATCTGGCCGAGGATCGGCAAGTGTAAAGGGGCCTTAAGATTGCAACAAATGATGGTTAATGTGGCCCTGATGTCCAGCAGTGTTTTATTTCGGCCAGCTATCATGTGGTACTCGCATGCCATTTATCCCTAGCCTTATGGTTATGTTACCTTTATCTTCACCAATAGGCTGGTCCTGGCAATTCCTTTCAGCTTTTCTTCAAACTTTTGGTTGGAACAGCGCATTTCAGTGTTGTGTTTTCTAATAGTCTGGCAGTTGAGGGGCTGAGCCCATTCCAGAGCTTGCCGCCTTAGAACGGCATGGGAATAGAGAGTACCTGCTGCTACGAAAAAAGAACATTGGTTAAAATCAAAGTTTATTATTTACGAAGATAATTACACATCTCTCTAGTCGCCTTCTTTCATGAGGTAAATGCAAGACTGTGGAAAGCTAAAATGATTTGCTTCAGAAAAGATGACAATAATAAATTATTTTTGATTTTTCTTTTATAGTTGCTGTTATTTTAGCTTTAGATGGATCCATGCTGAGCTCTTATCACACACGTCCCGGCTATGTGTTTTCTTATCCAAGCTTTTAATGTTTCTTTTTTTTTATTGGTTAAAGATTTCTACAATAAATCCTCAGTTATGAAGTAAAAATGGAACCTACTTAAATCACCTTATTTTATGGTGTAGAAATCTCTATCGGTACTGATGAAGCCACATAGTACATTTGTCCTGTGGAGACCCTGTAATACCACATACAACATGCTGTGATATCACCCATGCCAAATCAAGAATACGCCTCTACATCTATATACTGTATATGATCGATCCCTTGCGCTATTATTGTACAAGACGGCATGTGATCTTCAATTTCTCCATTAGTTGAAATAATAGTACGTTCCGGCCTCTTGCCACAAGAAGGGCACATTATATCGTAACCACTATGTGGCAAAAAATAGTCTGTTTATATTACATACACAGTTGCCCTGGTCAGACCCAGACTGATAATGTGAGCAGATTCCCAGTAGGCTCATCAGTTAGTGGGTCACCAGCAGAAATGGTCCTAATAATGCTAGCCCTGCATTAAGAATGGAGCGAACCAAATGCTTCTTGCAATGAGGGGAGCCATGATGCCATGACTCCTATCATTGCTTTAAAGGGTTAATTTAATATGTTATTGAACTTACCTGCTTTATTCCTGATGGGTTATCTCAAGGACACAGCATGAGCCTTGGAGAAGAAACTTGATTGGTGAATCCTCAACGGTGACTACTGGAAACCTATAAAGGAAGCAAAAATAACGATTTTAGCTCATTCTCGTAAGTGGGTACGAAGAATACACCCACTCTCCCTTCCCTTTGATACATTGAACTAATTACTAATTATTTCTTTCTTATTATGTCGCTATGCTTATCGATGGGGGGTTAAGTCACTTTAAAAAGTGGACTATTGTTATTACCGAAGTTGTTTTGGTTTTAATATTGTTAATTATTAGCTGATTTATTCAAAAGTAACTCGATAAGCATTGCGGCCTTTAAAAACCCAACCAATATTTAACTAAATACTAATAAAATATTATTGTACCCTCGAATTGTTTGACTGATGATTTATTAATCTGATGATTTATTAATCTGATGGTTTATTAATGTTAATTCAAAAAATGGAGTTTATGGCATCATACAGTTTCAGTGGCTCGAAAAGGGTGAAGGACTGTTATGCAAATGCGTTGACCCACTGCGCCACTGACTAGCAATACCCTGGAGGGGCGTGACTAAGTAACCACCTGGTCTTCACTAGAGCCTCTGATGGTGAGGATAGGCTTGGGCCGTTAATTACCGGTGCCACTTCAGAGCATTCCCCCGAGTCAGTGGCAGCTGACCAGGGGGGCAGAGATACTGGTGCAAGCTCTGAGGGGAAGGATGTGGTCGGGAAATCCGCAGTCAGCCAGGAGCGATCAAGCAAAGTCCATAATCGAAGTCCAAGATCAGAGGCAGGCGGCAAACAAGCAAAATCCGTTAAATCAAGAAGCAGGGTCCGGTACACAGAAAAGCAGAAACTTCAAAAACACCTTCACACTAGGAACTAGACAAGCTAGTAACCAAGATTGCTCAGGCACCTCCCTGGGGCACGAAGCGCCTTTAGGCTGGAGAGATGGAGGGCGTGCACATGCTGCCTCACAAAGGGGGGGAGACACCCATGCACGCCCTAACAGCAGTTCAGGATTCAAGCAGGAAGTAAACTCTGCAATGAAGCACAGAAACAACAGTTAAGCCCTCTGCTGCCTGCGCTTGTTCGCACGGCAGCAGGAGGGAAAGAGGGAGCCCGCCGCTCGTGTGTAGGACCAGCAGCACAGGCACGGAGCGCTGGGCTAACAAGGACCTACAATGCATCACGGTCACATGACCGTGTGTGCACAGGTCCTTGACCCAGCAGCAGGGAGGCTAGAACTGCAGAGGAGGCACGAGCACTCTCCTGTTACGTATTATTTTTTTTTTCTTTGACCCTGAAAAGGCAATATTTTTTTAACTAATGGAAAAAAAATCACCTACCAGAGGACGAAAAAGACAAAAAAAGACAGGATCCCAAACAGAAACTAAATGGACTCCATCATATTCAATGATGTCTGTTCAGCTCTGGTTCTATCCTTTATGTGCCCGATCCAGAATTTCCGAATTTTTGTTCATCTAACAGAGCAGAGGAACAGAAATAAATAACGGTGATGTAAATGTGCCCCAAGTTTTGTTTTTCTTCAGGGGAACCATTACTAGTCTAAATAACACGTCTTCCCTCCGTACAGCCCCCTCCAACATACATTCCCTCGTAAATGACATCACTGCTCTTCCTCCAGCCCCTCCAATATACAGTCCCTTGTAAATAACATCATTACCCCTTCTCCAGCCCCTCCAACATACAGTCCGATGTAAATAACATCCCACCCTCTCTCCAGCCCCTCCAACATACAGTCCCATGCAAATAAAAATGCTCCCCACTCTCCAGCATAGGGTTAATAAGGAGTGAGTGTGAATGTACAGCAGGTTATTATAGCCATGTCTGTGAGTGGCAAAAGTATGTGAACCTTTGCTTTCAGTATGGTGTGATTCCCTTGTGCAGCAGTAACTGGAACTAAACATTTCTGGTAATTGTTGATTAGCACATCGGCTTGTAGGAATGTTAGCCCATTCTTCTGTACAAAACAGAACTCTGTTCGCCTAGGGTCTTTCTCCAGAGTTTCTTCAGTATTTGATTAAGATCAGGACTTTGACATGGCCTTTCCAAAACTTTAAAGAGCATCTGTCAACATGATCAACTCTATTAATTCAGTCATATGGTCTGGTAGGGTTGATTGTGCTGATTAAAACGATACCTTAGTTATGTTTGTAGCTTGCTGCGTTTCTGAGATTTTTGCATAATTTTTAAATATTATGCAAATTATGCCATACCCAGAAGCGTAGGCATCAAAGCCGGTGCCATCACTTCTGGGTTGATTGACTTCTCCTCGGCACATGCGTGGTCAGAACGTACGCTGCTCGGAAAGCAGCAGCAGATTAAGTGCTGAGTTCCTGAGCCACGTCACAGGTGTGAGAATACAGGGCTAGATGAGATGTCTTGCCCTGTCAATCACAGGGGAGGATGGAGTTCAGAGAGAGGTGAATGTTACAACAGCAGTGCTCCAAGCCTTCTGGCCAGCCGCTTGATGCTCAAAATAGCTGATTTGCATAATAAAAATACTGATATCTCGGAAACCCTGCAAGCTATAAACATAACTAAAGTATCATATTAATCAGTATGACCAGTCCTACCAAACAGTATTCCTGGTTCAATAGGGTTCATCATGCTGACAGACGCTCTGTAACATTACTCTTTTTAAACTATTCTTTGGTAGAATAACTTGTATGCTTAGGATTGTTGTCTTGCTGCATGACCCACATTTTCTTGAGATTCAGCTCACGGACAGATGTCCTGACATTTTACTTTAGTATTTTCTGGTATAATTCAGAATTCATTGTTCCATCAATGTTGGCAAGCCATCCTTGCCCAGATGCAACCAAACAAGCCCAAATGATGATACTACCACCACCATGTTTCACAGATGGGATGACATTTTCATGCTGGAATGCAGTGTTTTTATTTCTCCAGACATAATGCTTCTCATTTTATCCAAAAAGGTTTATTTTGGTCTCAGCCGTTCAAAAAAATGTTCCAGTTGCCTTCAGGCTTGCCCAAGTGATCTTTAGCCAATGGCAGACAGGCATCATTGTTCTTTTTGGAGAGCAGCAGCTTTCTCCTTGCAATCCTACTATGCACACCCTTGTTGTTCAGTGTCTTCCTGATGGTGGAGTCATGAACATTAATATTAGCAACAGAGAAAGGCCTTTAGTTGCTTATAGGTTACCTTGGGTTCCTTTGTGATGTCTTAGATACTTACTCGCTTTGCTCTTGTTGTAATCTTGGTGTTGGTCTACTATTCCTTTGGAGGGTAATAATGTTCTTGAGTTTCCTCCATTTGTACACAGTCTTGGTGGAGTCTAAACTCTTTAGAGAATGTTTGTTGTTTTTTTTTTTTAACCTTTTCCAGCCTGATGAGAATCAACAGCTCTTCATCTGACATAATCAGAAATCACTTTTGTTCATGCGATGATCTAGTTCCACAAACGTGTCATGAGGATCAGACTGATCGAATCCGGTGCCCCTTGAGGACATCCACCATACATGTACAGTAGAAGTCCATTCTTTAAAAATAGTGCCCACTCCAGAGTGCAGCAGGCACCATTGATGCCTGGGACCAATGTCTGTGATTAGCAATAATGCCGATCGCAGACATTTAACCCCTCAGATGCCATTGTCAATTGCCGGTGGCAGGGCTCCATGGGAACATATTGAATGTAGGCTACAGTGGTAATTCATTGCAGTGTATAGGACATGTGATCTAACGATTGCATATTCAAGCCCCCTAAGGGGATTTAAAATATGTGTAATAAACGTTTTAAAAAAATAATTAAAAAATTCAAATATTATAAAAATAAACAATAAAAAAAATTATAATTTGCAGCACAGCATCCTAAAACGCCCATGCAATTAAAATAGGGTTATAAAAGGGTATTTATCCTTTCTGATTTCACTCTTTTTGATTGCTTCACCTTCCAAAAAAAGAATAAAAAGTGATCAAAAAGTCGAACACACTCCAAAATGGTAACAGTTAAAAGTTAAGATCACGCCACAAAAAATGAGCCCTCAAACAGCTCCATTGATATAACTATGAAAAAAGCTATGGGGGTCGGAATATAGCGATGCAAAGCAAGAATCAGTTTTTTTTACGTTTTTATTTTTTTAAGTATTAAAACAAGAAAAGCTATATAAATGTGGTATTGCTGTAATCGCACTAACCCGTAGAATGATGGTAACAGTTTAACCACATAGGGAATGCCGTAAAAATGAAAAAAAACAAAAAACTAAGGTTTTGATTTTTTTTTTCAGTTTTACCCAATTTTTTTTTTTTTCAAGCTTTCCACTACATTGTACAAGTGGTGATCAATGAGTTATGTACCTGAATATGAAATCAACATTTTCTGAGAAAATTGAACTATTTTTCAATGTAATCCCCCTTGACTTCAAAACACTGCCCTCAGAATAGAAGGAGACTTCTTGCTAGTCTGTCACTTTGACTCATTATCATCAGAATGCAGAATTTCTTAAGGTTCCTATAGAGAAATTAAACACTGGGAGCCAGCTCTGGACTGTAGGACGGATGGTTAAGCTCCATGAAGCCACATTCCCTGATATCAGCTTGTGATTTGTGAGCCTTGTGAAACCATGTTTCATCACTGGTAATAATTCGAGAATAGAAGTCTCCTGGATTTTCTCTAAGCATGTCTAAATTCTCTTGGCTAAGTTGCTGGCAACAGAGGAAGGTTTATATGGTTTCTGTCACAGTATTGGAAAACAACTCACCATGTAGGACGATAAAACAAAACAAAAAATCACTTTATTAAATTCTTACTAAAGGTAAAGGCAGACGCCCTCTAATGGAATATTAGAGACAGGCAGATGGGAACCTGTCACCTCCAACGCACACCTAAAACTGCCTGCATTACCTTAAATTAGGCCCCAGTGTGTTCCTAATCATGCCTTTCATGCAGTAATTTGATCCCCCAAACTTCATGAAAACGCGGTTTTAATCGCCATCTGCGCTCTCTCTGCAGTCAGCTTGAAGTCAGGGGGGCAGCGGCCTCCTTGCTTCAAGTCATGTAAAGCACGCCCCTTTTGCCACTGATTGACGTCCTCTGTGTGGCCTGACGTCTCGCGCATGCGCTGTGCGCTCTTTCTTGCTGCGCGATCCCGGCCCCGCCGACTGAGCGTGAGTGTGATCATTCTGAGCGTGAGTGTGATCACTGGCTGCAGAAGTGGAGCCAGGAGCCGGGGCCGGGATTGCACAGCAAGAAGGCCACACAGAGGACTTCAAGCAGTAGTAAAAGGGGCGTGCTTTACAAGACTTGAAGCAAGGAGGCCGCTGCCCCCTTGACTTCAACCTGACTGCAGAGAGAGCGCAGATGGCGATTAAAACCGCATTTTCATGAAGTTTGGGGGATCAAATTACTGCATAAAAGGCATGATTAGGAACACACTGGGGCCTAATTTAAGGTAATGCAGGCAGTTTTATGTGTGTGTTGGAGGTGACAGGTTCCCTTTAAGTCAGTGTAAACACCTCTTGTTCACACTGTTTTGCTTAAGTTCCAGAACATAGTGGTCTGCAATGGGGAGTGCTGTAGGTTAGAGATGAGCGAATCGAATCCCACAAAGTGGAATTTGATCCGAATTTCAGGATAAATTCGATTCGCCTAGAAGCCGAATTTCCTCGTGCTTTGTGTCAGCGAATCGATTTAACCTGAAATAGTGTAAAAAACAAAAAAATCCATACTTGCCTCCTCCGTTTGCTCACGACGGGCTGCCAACCGCCATCTTGATTGAAGATCTCGGCCGAAATCCCGTGCGTCGTGACATATGATGTCACCATGCTGGACGGCGTGATGACGTAATCGCACGCCGTGCGAGATTTCGCGCCAGATCTTCAAGAAAGATGGCGGCGGCCGGCCCATCGTGAGCAAGTGAACGAGGTAAGTATTTTTTTTTATGTTAATTTTACACTTTTTTTTGCACTCAGATGCAAACATGATTGCGGCATCTGAGGGGTACAATGACGGGGGCGGCGCTATTGCAGCTCCCTGTCATTGCACCCAGTAATTAGTCACGAAGCAATTTTTTTGTAAAATTTGGCGAATTGTCCCAACTGAACTTTTCAAAAGTTTGCTCATCTCTACAGTAGGTATATTACTGTGCTTTTGTTATCCCAAAATAGTAGACTATGGGGCACATTTATTAAGACTGGTGGCTAAAATGCCAGTCTTAATAAATGTGTCCCATAGTCTACTATTAATAAACCCCTAAACTGGTTATGAAGAGTTGCAGCTTCATGGCTGTCTTACATTTAGACCTTTTTCTACACCTGAAACAGGCCCACACCACCGACCCACGCCCACTTTTTTAGACCTGACACAACCGGGGAAAAGTTGCAAATTGTGGCGCAACTAGGTGGTGTGGCGCAATCTGCGTCTGAAATACGTCTTATATAGCCATATTTTAGCTTAATAAATGGCCTCCAATATGTTTATAATAAGCCAGACCAGGTCACCAAAAGTACATGCACACCCCTGTGCCATGTAAAATATACAAGTATAATCAGTCACTATTTAGGTGAGGGCAGTATTTGTAAACACAATGTGTCAGTGCAATAGTGTATCAGGGACTGAAACCAGTTCTGCTTATGTTCTGCTGTCACCACTGAACATAAGCAGATACTGTAAGGGGTAGAGACTGCTCAACTAAAGGAATCCTATCCTGCTCTATGCATTTAAATTATTTTAATTGTGAACATCTCATCAGGAGCTAGAAGAAAGGAGTGCCATTCTCTAATGTAACAATATGATAGACTTGCAGTGCTGGCTGCATCAAAACATCGTCATGAATGATACTGGAAACTGTTCCAACTGAAATGCCTAATTCATGAGTTATTACACTGACTTTGAGTAGACAATCTTCCAAAATTATGGCCTCCATTTTATGGCACATTTTCTCTGAAGATGCTTCAACAGGTTGCCCTGAATGGGGGTCATCTGCAATTCCCTATCCCATTTAAATTGCTCGGCCCAATCCTTTCTTTGGTAGTAGGAAGGCATATCATCGCCATATACAGCAATCATCCATTCATGGATTTCTTTAGGCTTCTTTTCTTCCTTTGTATGGAATTTAATCACAGAACAAAGCCCAAAACTTTCTTTGTAAATCCGCACTGTACTGCACTTGCTATCCTGTCACTTCCACACAGACTGAATACAGCTCAGCTCTGTGACATTGACAGAACATGCTGGGGTAGATAACTTATTGAGCACCCCTTGTATACAATATAACAATGATGCCACTAGAAAATACAACTTGTCCTGCAGAAAACAAACCCCATACAGCTACAAGTGCATCTCAATAAATTAGAATATCATCAAAGAGTTGTTTTTTCAGTAATTCAATTAAAAAAGTGAAACACGTATATTATATAGAGTCAGTACAAACAGAGTGAATTTTTTCAAGTGTTTATTTCTGTTAATGTTGATGATTATGGCTTACAGCCAAGGAAAACCCAAAATTCATTATCTCACAAAAAAATAGAATATTATATTAGACCAACTATAATTTTTTTTTAAACACAGAAATTTTGGCCAAATGAAAAGTATGTACAGTAAATGCACTCAATCCTTAATTGGGGCTTCTTTTGCATGAATGACTGCTTCAATGCGGCGTGGCATGGAGGCGATCAGTCTGTGGCACTGCAGAGGTGTTATGGAAGCCCAGGTTGCTTTGATAACAGCCTTCAGCTCGTCTGCATTGTTGGGTCTGGTGTTTCTCATCTTCCCATCTTCTTGACAATACACCATAGATTCTCTATGGGGTTACGGTCAGGTGAGTTTGATGGCCTATCAAGCACAGTGATACTGTGGTTATAGTATAGGTATTGGTACTTTTGGCAGTGTGGACAGGTGCCAAGTCCTGCTGGAAAATAAAAATTCCATCTCCAAAAAGCTTGTCAGCAGAGGGAAGCATGAAGTGCTCTAACATTTCCTGGCAGACGGCTGCACTGACTTTGGTCTTGATAAAACACAGTGGACCTACACCAGCAGATGACATGGCTCCCTAAACCATCACTGATTGTGGAAACTTCACACTAGACCTCAAGCAGCTTGGATTGAGTGCCTCTCCACTCTTCCTCCAGACTCTGGGACCTTGATTTCCAAATGAAATGCAAAATTTACGTTCATCTGAGAATAACACCATTGACCACTGAACAACAGTCCAGTTCTTTTTTCTCCTTGGCCCAGGTAAGAAGCTTCTGGTGTAGTCTATTGGTCATGAGTGGCTTCACACATGGAATGCGACACTTGGATGTCCTGGATACGTCTGTGTGTGGTGGCTCTTGAAGCACTGACTCCAGCAGCAGTCCACTCCTTGTAAGTCTCCCCCAAATTTAGGAATGGTCTTTTCTTAATCCTATCAAGGCTGCGGTTCTCCTTGTTGCTTGTGCACCTTTTTTTTACCACCCTTTTTCCTTCCACTCAACTTCCCATTAATATGTTTTGATACAGCACTCTGTGAACAGCCAGCATCTTCAGCATTGATCTTTTGTGGCTTACCCTCCTTGTGGAGTGTGCCATTGACAGCCTTCTGGACATCTGTCAAGTCAGCAGTCTTCCCCATTATTGTGTCACCTACTGAACCAGACTAAGGGACTTTTTAAAGACTTAGGAAGCCTTTGCAGGTGTTTTGGGTTAATCATTCTAATTTTCTGAGATAATGAATTTTGGGTTTTCCTTGGCTATAAGCCATAAACATCAACATTAACATAAATAAACACTTGAAAAAGTTCACTCTGTTTGCAATGACTATATAATATGAGTTTCACTTTTTGAACTGAATAACTGAAAAAAACAACTTTTTGATGATATTTTAATTTATTAAGATGCACTTGTGAACGGAAAAGGCAGGGAGTAAAAAACAAAAACACAAAAAAGGAAAATTGCCCTGTCTTCAAGGAGTTAAATAAAACAGACAACCCATTCACATCTAGATCACATCTGATTGTCATCTCATTAATTGAAAAAAAACCCTGACTCTAATTTCACCTTCAAATGATCTGCTAATCCTAAAGGTTCACATACTTTTGCCACTAAGAGACCTGTGTTATTAGAGCATTAATCCTGTGACGCCTGTTCTGATCTTTGCTTGATCACCTTGACAATGCCCTGAGGAGTGGCCCTAAGTCACATTCCTTCAGTGGCACAGGGGGTCCACATCCACTATTCTAATCCCATGCAGATGAATGGGACAGTTGCATAAGCTTCTGTAACAAATTTGCTGAGTGTTTTAATAGTGTCAAGAAAAAGAGCATTAATCTACAATAAGAAATGGTTAATAGGAAACTTTTATAAATTTAGTCCCAACTAATATCCCTTTTGGATGCAGTTCATTTGGAAGTGCAGCCAATTTATTACTGATGAAGTGGAAATTTGATGTTGAGGTAGAATCACAGTGTCCCCCTAACAGCTCATTAACTTCAGATACATCTTATTAGCAAGCATATGTCCAAATCTGAATTATAAATAAATTACAGAAACACAAATTCTGTACAATAATTATTTTAGATTGATGCATTACATTTTTTTTGGATTCATCAAAACATGCAAATTTAGGGTGAGCAGTCATAATTTCTATAACATATTTTTGGGATAAGGTAATGTCATATAGGCAAATCTTACCAAATCCTTTGGATCAGCTCCCATTTGTCACTAGAAATATACAGCTCTGGCCCATAAAGGGGTCTCCCCATCATAGACATTATCAGTATAGCTGCATGACACACTTCAAATGTCTGGGCCCCCAACGATCTACTTGGTTTCTACTATGAGTTCTGCATATCTCCCCTGGGGGGTTTTCCTGCAATTGACCAGCTCAGGACCCCCCGAAGGGGGTCGTACTGTCAGAGAAGCTTGCTTCCAATCCGGCCGCTGGAGGTGTGAAATGTTGTAACTTTTAGGCTGGGCCACCTGTGGAGCCTATTTCCTCTGCAAGATGCCCAGCAACCCTGACAGAAAATTGGCAGGCATCAAATTATATTCCCCCATATTTCTCACGCCTCCCCTCTTTAGAGGGCGCAGCACTTTCCTGTGTTCCCCCACATGTCCGTCTGCAAACTCTCCTTGCCAAGATAACCCGTCGGAGTTCCAGTCATGACCCTTCTTGTGGTGCATAGAGAAGAGGTACTGTTGGAGCGAAAGGCTCCAGCATAGCAACCTCCCATTCGTTCCAGATATGGTGTATAACCAGCTGAGTGGGTTGCAGTCCTTCTCCATGGAAAAGTGGTGCTCATACAGGTAGGGATGCAGATGCTGCAGGGCCCATACAATTGCCAGGCACTCTTTCTCTGTAGTGGAGTAGGCCACCTCCCTTGGCAGGATCTTCCGGCTCAGGTATAAAATGGGATGTTACTGGCCCAGAGTCAACCTGGCTGAGCACGGCACCGAGGCCAAAATCACTGGCGTTGGTCTGTACTATAAACAACTGCAGGAAGTTGGTTGCTTGTAGTATAGAGAAGCTGGAAAGGGCGGTCTCACACTTGTTTATCCAATAGACAGTGGAGGGCAGCTTCTCTTTGGTGAGGTCCTTCAGGGGCTTTGCTAAGCTACTACAGTGGGGAATGAACCTCTGCTAGTCCCCTGGCAGTGCCCAGAAAGGCCCCCCACCAACCCGGTGCCCCAGATATTGGACCTTGCTCATGCCAGATTGGAATTTTTCTGGCTTAATGGTCAAGCCTGCCTGGCGGATCTGCACGAGCACTTGCATTAGATGCTGTAGGTCAGTGTTCTTCAACTCCAGTCCTCAGGGGCCACCTACCGGTCATGATTTGAGAATATCCCACAGAATGAATACCTGTGGTAAATCCTTATCCTGAAAACATCACCAGCAGGTGGGCCCTGAGGACTGGAATTGAGGAACCCTGCTCTAGGTGATCCTCCCATGTGGGTCTGAAAATGGCAATGTACGCGTCCGTGTACTCTTCAAGTCGCTTAATCAGTGTGTTGACCATTCGCTGAAAAGGGCATTCTTCATGCCGAATGGCATCACGTTGGAATATATAGTCTGTATATATATATATATATAATATATAGTCTGAAAGGGGTGACAAAGGCAGAGCGTTCCTGCGCCTCATGGGTCAGGGGAATTTGCCAATATCCCCGGCTCAGGGTCATGATGGTCGGGTACTTGGCCATGGCCAACTGGTCGAGCAGGTCATCGATGCACCCCTTCCAAGACCAAAGGTCCTAGCTGTGGGCAACCCTCCACCCCTTCCGAGAGCTGTTCAGCAATGAGCCCGGAAGGACAGAGTTGGCCGTCCATGGTCATGGTCGCCAATGCGTACACAGTGCCGTGCATCGATGATCTGCCCAACCAGTGGCCAAGTACCTGACATCATGAATGGGATTATATCGGGCCAGAAATCAGCCCAGGTAGCATAACGTTAAACTGAGACACGGACGTGTGGATACTTGGATTGAGATAAAAGAACAACCCAAGATTAAATTGTATATTTAATCTCCTTAAGGGAACAGTAGACAACAAAACTATCATTCATTGGACAATCGGTGGCAGTAGTACACTGCAAGATGATCACTAACGAGCGTTCATAGGCTGGAATATTGGCCAGTGTAATACAACTTTTAGTTGCTGCCAGACATCTTTGGTGATGGCTTCTCTCTCCTAAGAACAAATGCTGAAACCCAACAGCCCAATACTTCTTTCCCCCAACTTGTCCTGTTTTGGCAGTCGGGATAACCCCCTGTTCCTACCTAAATCATTAGGTTTGTCTGACATTAATGTAATTTGTATGGCCAGCTTAAAGGGAACCTGTCACCTAAAACATGCCTTCCAAGCCACCCATATTACCTTAAAGTTGTCAGCAGTATGTTTCTAAAGATGTTCTTCTTTGTCCGATCAGCTGTGCTAAAATCTTGAAAAATAAACTTTAATGCCTTCACACGCTATGTAACAGCGGAGCTTGAAGTCAAGGGGGCAGCGGCTTCCTCGCTTCAAGTCAGGATAACCGCGCCCCCTTCGCCTCTGACTGACAGCATCTCGTTTCCTATTTCTGCGCATTGCAACGCTCGTGGGAATAGAGGCGTCGGGCGCATGCGCAAGCCTTGAGCCGGCTTTGCAGAACAACCAAAAGCTATTGGCTGTCAATCAGAGGCAAAGGGGGCGCGGTTATCCTGACTTGAAGCGAGGAGGCCGCTGCCCACTTGACTTCAAGCTCCGCTGTTACATAGCGCCTGAAGGAATTAAAGTTTATTTTTCAATGTTTTAGCGCAGCTGATCGGACAAAGAAGGACATCTTTAGAAACATACTGCTGACAACTTTAAGGTAATATGGGTGACTTGGAAGGCGTGTTGTAGGTGACAGGTTCCCTTTAAGACCAGCATGGGCTTAATATATGAATAGTTATGCTTTCAGTAGAGAAATATATTGCATCTTCTGTTAGCCCATGTCCAGTTTCGGCTCATGCTCACTACTGCATAGAAAGCAAGCAAATTAGTTTGACAAGACACCCCCCCCTTCCTTTCACATAGGCATGCTGACTGCAGGTATTTAGCGTATTTTTCATAAAGGGCATCTGTCACTTTCCGCAAGCTCTGTTAAGTACAATAATACATGTACAGAACACCCTCCACTGACTCCAGATTCATAACTTGTATGAAAATATGCTATGCATCCCCATTCCCCCATTATACACTCACAAAGCTGCTGTGGAATTCATAGAGAGCACGGACGTCTCCTGGAGTCCTCTTTATTATGTGCGTCCTCTCAATACATGCCATGGCTAGTTTGTGGTGCACAGATGAGTAATGGGGATGCATATCGACATACAAATTACTGATCTGGAGTCAGCGGCAGGTGTTCTATACATGTATTATTGTACAAATTAGGGCTAGCCAGAGGTGACAGATTCCTTTTAACTATGTGGGTATGCACACCATTCTTCACATGTGTTGCTTTGCTTTGTGTATGCTGACTGCAGGTGACTCAATACAACGATCTGCTGCACAGGAATAATGATTCTCTATGGGGTCAAGCGATTGCTATATTGATCGCTTGTCCCCATACAGTCGGGGTGACAAATATCGAGAGTGTCTGCTTCATCCCCATAATCTGCCAGGTCATGTATACATGTAAAAGAACATCAGCTGCTGAGGCCTGTCTCTCTCACTCCTCCTCCCCCTTCCTTTTCCATAGTTTGTAATCTGATCTTGCAATGAGCTGGCAGACCTTCTTAGTCTCTCAAGAAAGATTTTGTGATGAAACTGACAGGATACAGGTAACTTATTCAGCAAACTACTCGCTTCCAGACTTGGCGCTAGCTACAGCTAGCTACTGGTGAACTTGCCCTGCCTACAGCAGAATAGTTGCCTGATAGGGGCTATCTCATTCAGGGACCTAGCTAGTTAACTCTGAGTGGGCCCTGTGAGTGATAAGGAGTTCTGCTAGCAGGTGGAGCGAACAGATCAAGCAGTCATACTAGCTGGGGTCCAAAACAGGGCAGTCAAGCATCAAAACCGAAATGGTCACTAAACAGTTCTAGGTCAAACACAGTAGCAAGCAAAGAGAAGGCACAGAGTAATGGGGTAAACAAGCCAAATCAAAAACAAGAATAGTCACTAAATGAGTATTAGCACACTGGAACCAGATTGGAAATATAATACCTGGCATTACGCAGTCTCACAGCAAGATTTAGGCCCCTTTCACACAAGCGGGAGACTCGGACGTCTCCCGCAACGTGTGCTGTGTACTTACCTCCCGGCACTGAACGGGGGTTACATAGCATTATACTGATTTATGATGCTATGTAACCCTTACAGTTCTGGAATGTGTTGGATAACGCTGACGCAGGCGGCATCCGCAATACTATGGCCGTCTGAACGGCCCCTCACTGTGATCATCTCTTTGCACCGAGCTCCCCCTAGTAGCAACTGCATGAAAATGCAGTGCTATCATGTCGGAAAGAAAGGAAGGTCAGCACCAGACCCCTTCTCTCCCTGGCCCATATAGCAGTCCTGTAGTCAGCCTCCATTGAAGGTACGTTACTGTAAGGCACTTATATTGTTATTAGAGGATTAGCTCCATGTCCTCCTTTGTAAATATATTTCCCCTTGTTGAGTTCACTCTTCTGCACAGTGTGTGGCGAACCGATCCTAACATGGGCACTGATGTACGGCAGACGCATACAGCAGCCACTATTAAAAACACAGCTGTGCGTGGTATTTTTCGGCTTTTTCAAAGGAGTATATTGTATTGATCTCTTAATAGCAATATATTAGTAAGTGCTTTATAATGCTGTTTACAGCACATTTGAAACGATGATCTTAAAGTGAAAAAAACAGCACAATGTTGTTAATATGGTTTTGTCACTTCAGCAAAAGGTTTTTATCATGTAGATACAGTTAATACAAGGCACTTACCAATGTATTGTGATACATATTGCCTCCTTTGCTGGCTGGATTCATTTTTCCATCAGATTATACACTGCTCGTTTCCATAGTTATGACCCCCCTGTAATCCATCAGTAGTGGCTGTGCTTGCATACTATAAAAAAAAAAGCATCAGCCTATGTAAGCCCCCAAGGTCCCAGTCACCAGAGAGGTCGGCGCTTTTTCCTATAATGTGCAAGCACGACCACCACTGATGGATTGCAGGTTGGCCGTAACCATGGAAACGAGCAGTGTATAATTTGAATTCAGCCAGCAAAGGAGGCAATATGGGTACTAACAATGCATTAGTAAGTGCCTTGAATTAACTTTCTCTACATGATAAATGCCACTTGCTGAAGTGACAAAACCATTTAAAGAGTAGCCATTTCCTTTGCAGTGGCCGGGTCTGGGGTGGCCCCAAGGCTACGCTGGGTCCCCCGGACACCGTTGAGGTGTCACCGCGTGTTTTTGCTCTCCGGAAGGGATGGTAAGGTTTGGTGTACCCCAATGGGAAATAGGTCCGGAGAGTCAGGATCTGCAGTAAACCAGTGTGCTTCTTTACTGGAGGAAATCAGGTACAAAGCAATACAGGCGGGGCATTGGACTGGCTTCTCCAGTCTCTTCCCTGGCAGCGAACGCGAACGGCGCAGGCGCGGGATTTCTGCTACAGACAGGGCCGGCAGCGGAGAGAAGAAGTTGCCTGGCCCTGTCAATCTGAAGAAGGAAGGCGTGGTTAGAGGTGGGCTAAAGACGATACTAGGTGCAGGGTTACCGCCCCCTGCACCTAGCGAACGCTCATTTGCATATTATAAAAATCACTTTTTTGAGATAACGTCTGCAGTAGGGCTATTTTCTGATGACAGAAACCCTTTAACAGTATAAGTTAACCTTTTCAAGTGAAATAAAGTAAGAATATAACTTTGCATAGGGGCTTCTCATGGCTTCTTCTTTTTTATGTTATATCCATTATCCTAGAGACTAATATTAAACAAAAATACAAAAATACCATTGACTTGTGCAGCAGTTATGATTCATATCATTTATATTCATTGTGTCTTATATTGGCAATGTCTAATAAGTTAAGGGACTCCTATGTGTCACAGTATTAAGCACAGCAGTGTGTCATAGGGATTCACTAAATAGTCTGTATTTAGTAGCTATAACTTTCATTAAAAGTTAAATATATGCACCACATCTGTTATGTGAGATATATCTTAATCAGCCATTAGAATGGAGATATCATTTTGCATTCTGATACTTTTCATAATTACATTTTAATGTGTCACAATAATTTAATACACCTGATAAGAATTAATTGTAAAGCAGATTTTAGAACATGAAAGCATTTTAGAATATCTGTTCGCAAGTAATAGAATTGCTCTAAAATATTTTTGTTCCTTGCAGTTCTCTCTCGACATGATGGAAAAGTTACCATCATCACTGGAGGCGCAAAAGGCATAGGATACTACACAGCAAAACATTTAGCAAAACTTGGGATGCATGTGATAATAGGTACGGCTTCGTGAAATTTTGATGTGTCTGCATGGGTCAATAGATGAACTCTGACCCTTCTCACTTTACCACAGTACAGTAAAAACTGCAGCCAGTATCTTAATAATTAGGATGGAGATCCCATGTTTCCATTCCAGCTGACATGAAGACATTGTGTAGATTTGTAGCCCAGTAAAAATTCTGGCAGAATGTGTAACCAGGGCATTCAGCATACACAGGCAGTTTCAGGAGTCAAGACAAGGGAAGAACAGCAGCAGAATACTTGTACCAAAAGAACATACTGCTTAGAGAAAGTTCATTTGAGTCCTAAAGGGAATATTTAGTCACAAAAATGACCTCCTCTATACATCACGTTTTTATGTTAAACATTTGTTTAAAAAAAAAATAATTTTTTAAAATTTTTCATGATCCTGTCTATATAAAACAAAATGCTATAAACCTGAAATATTTCAGTTTTCACATTAAACCTCATAATACACTGACAATTCTTTTTCTGTAGCAGTCATTTCATTATCATCACACCTCTGTGTAGCGGAAGAGCAACAATCTCCAATTGCATAGTACAGTTTTTCTAATAAAGTTTTTATACTATTTTATTTTAACTGGTGTTCATCATCTCTGTTAAGATGGGAGCCTCCATAATCACGTCCAGAAAGTGAAAAAAATGTACAATCTGAAAATAAAAACAGATTAAAAAAATATGTTTAGTATTTGGTCATATTCATAACATTTAGGGGATCGTTTATCAAGCTCAAATACGCCTAAATTAGGTATTAGATATTTAAGGTGCAATTTGTGACTTCTGCCCACTCACACCAGGTTTAAAAAAGTGGGCGGGTAAGGGGGTGGCCCATCTCATATACCATATTCTACACCAGAGTTTATAAATGACCCCCTTAGATCATAAGTTTGGCTTTATGTACCAACGCCTTCCCAGCTCTTCTTGTCACATTGCTTTGACATCACAAAATTTGCTTGCCTATCATTCAGGTGATTTTTTTTTCATAATACATTTGATAAAACCTTCAGTTTTTCATGAGCTCAGTTCCCGATAAGTCAGCATTAGCTCAGAAACATTAGCCTCAGGAACACTGCACCATGTCCCCTAATTCACAATTCTGTGTCTGCTTCTAAAGAAGTAGTAGCTGGTTCTAATCAGTGTTTTGAGTAACCTATCCATGTTCTTCTTGCCTAAGTACTGTGATAATCTTCTCTATGAGTCAGGAGACATGTCCACACACAGCAGCAGACTGTTTAGGACATTATGCTGATCGGGACTGCTCTCAATCAAGCACGGGTGTTCCATAGACAAATACCGAACTTGTTGGAAAATTATTTTGTTCAGTAGGACAAGATAGCTATCATCTTAAAGAGGTCTGTAGATGAGTGGAGGAAGGCTCACGCTCTTCCCTTGTCTTACTCAGTCTCAATTTTTTCAGTGAATGCAGAGATTCTGAGCAATTACAAGCAATTCAATAGCCAGATATAGAGGGGAAGAGGCATTTGACAAGTGAGAAACAAACCATTTTTTCTCTAACAAGATAGATTATAGAGTTATTATTTTTGCTTACACTATTGATTTATGGAAAAAATGTAAATAGGTATGCTTTAAATATCTTCCATACGATGTATTGGATGTATGTATGATGATGTATTCTGCTTTATATTCATAAGAACTTTATTTAAAACATAAACAGCATTATGCAACCATTGTTATCATCCCATTGTAATTCAAGCCATAACCAATTCTATGATCCATTACAGCGGGGAACAATGAAGCTGAAGGCAATGAAGCAGTGACAAGGATACAACAAGACACCCTGAATAAGAAAGGTATGTATTTTCTATGAACTCAATACCTTGACGGCCGGGGAGCTAATGGAGCATTCTCTGGAATAGGTACAATGCTTAGTGGACCATAAGACCTTGCCTTGTGCTTCATCTTGACTTTTTCTTTGTCATGCTAAGTTTTAGTTGGTTTTGTCAAGTCATAAATAAACATTGCTTCTATCATTTAGATTCCTTGTGTAGAGGTTTCTTCTTCATCATGAAACGGGAATACTTGAGCAATACAGATGTTTTAGAATACAATATAGAAGAAAACCAATGTTTATGAATGCCTCCTTAAATAGGAACGCTGAGTCCTGACTATGATGGTGCTTTTGTCTTTTACATTTAAAATGCAGATGTTAGAACTTAACCACGTTGTACCTATGGAATCTGTTTCTTTTCTGGATGCCTTAAAGAGGACCTGTCACCCACGAAATGCAATGCAATCTGCAGGCAGCAGGCTATAGGGCAGGAGAGGCTAACCAGATAGTTTTGTGGGAAAAGATTCAGTAAAACTTGTAATTTCTACATTTATATTTTTCTCCTTTTGATTTTATTGTTCATGGGGGAGGTGTTATCAATGACAGCTATCTCTGTATACAGTCATGGCCAAAAGTTTTGAGAATGATACAAATATTAATTTTTACAAAGTCTGCTGCTTCAGTTTTTATAATGGCAATTTGCATATACTCCAGAATGTTATAAAGAGTGATCAGCTTAACAGCAATTACTTGCAAAGTCAATATTTGCCTAGAAAATGAACTTTATCCCCCAAAACACATTTCAACATCATTGCAGCCCTGCCTTAAAAGGACCAGCTAACATCGTTTCAGTGATTGCTCCATTAACACAGGTGTGGGTGTTGATGAGGACAGGGCTGGAGATCAATCTGTCATGATTAAGTAAGAATGACACCACTGGACACTTTAAAAGGAGGCTGGTGCTTGGCATCATTGTTTCTCTTCTGTTAACCACGGTTATCTCTAAAGAAACACGTGCAGTCATCATTGCACTGCACAAAAATGGCCTAACAGGGAAGAGTATCGCAGCTAGAAAGATTGCACCTCAGTCAACAATCTATCGCATCATCAAGAACTTCAAGGAGAGAGGTTCCATTGTTGCCAAAAAGGCTCCAGGGCGCCCAAGAAAGACCAGCAAGCACCAGGACCGTCTCTTAAAAGTGTTTCAGCTGCGGGATCGGACTACCAGCAGTGCAGAGCTTGCTCAGGAATGGCAGCAGGCAGGTGTGAGTGCATCTGCACGCACTATGCGGTGGAGACTCTTGGAGCAAGGCCTGGTCTCAAGGAGGGCAGCAAAGAAGCCACTTCTCTCCAGAAAAAACATCAGGGACAGACTGATATTCTGCAAAAGGTACAGGGAGTGGACTGCTGAGGACTGGGGTAAAGTCATTTTCTCTGATGAATCCCCTTTTTGATTGTTTGGGACATCTAGAAAACAGCTTATTTGGAGAAGACGAGGTGAGCACTACCACCAGTCTTGTCTCATGCCAACTGTAAAGCATCCTGAAACCATTCATGTGTGGGGTTGCTTCTCAGCCAAGGGAATCGGCTCTCTCACAGTCTTGCCTAAAAACACAGCCATGAATAAAGAATGGTACCAGAATGTCCTCCGAGAGCAACTTCTCCCAACCGTCCAAGAGCAGTTTGGCGATCAACAATGCCTTTTCCAGCATGATTTGCCATAAAGCAAAGGTGATAACTAAATGGCTCAGGGAACAAAACATAGAGATTTTGGGTCCATGGCCTGGAAACTCCCCAGATCTTAATCCCATTGAGAACTTGTGGTCAATCATCAAGAGACGGGTGGACAAACAAAAACCTACAAATTCTGACAAAATGCAAGCATTGATTGTGCAAGAATGGACTGCTATCAGTCAGGATTTGGTCCAGAAGTTGATTGAGAGCATGCCAGGGAGAATTGCAGAGGTCCTGAAGAAGAAGGGTCAACACTGCAAATATTGACTTGCTGCATTAACTCATTCTAACTGTCAATATAAGCTTTTGTTACTTATAATATGATTGCAATTATATTTCTGTATGTGATAAAAACATCTGACAAACACACATAAAAACCAGAGGGCAGCAGATCATGTGAAAATATAATATTTGTGTCATTCTCAAAACTTTTGGCCATGACTGTACACACTTAAAGTATAACTGTCATTTCAGTACTTTGTAAGCACAGGGATGTTTCTTTGTACTAGAACACATGCTGTAAAGAGTCTTCTTATCAAAGGTCTGAGTGTTGCTCTTCAGTTATCAGTTCTACTGAGTGCTGAAGACACCTGTATGTAATGTACAGAGGCTTCCAGCCTATCTACATGTGCCAGAACTATCACCGCCCGTCACCCTGCCTATCTGGCTTGTTACACATAGGAGTCTTCAGCGCTCAGTAGAAAGCTGAAGACAGACTCTTCTTACCAATATCCCACCTAACCAGAGCGCCACAATATCTTCCTAGGCCAGTGAAGTCATGTTCATCCTTCTCAAGGTCTAGGAGCAGCTTAGTCCCATTCAAGTGAATAGGGCTGAACTATGATACCAAACATAGCTGCCATCCATTGCATGGTGCAATTCTTGTTGAACTGTGAGGAGGCAACAGTGCTCACTGGACTATTACTATAAAAGACTTGGAAACCCCTTTAAATATCAAACATATAAAGAATTTAAGCTATGAGAGTGCAAGAACTGGAGGTGACATCACTTGAGGAGACCAGCATATGGGTGATATATTAGGGTGGGTTCACATCACATATTTGCCATATGTTTAACGTACGGTATACATGGGGGAAAAATAGGATCCAAGATCACAGTACACCATGCTGTTCTATTCTGCAGAGTTTGTTAAAAAAAAAAATAACATACGTTAGCGTATACATACATATTTTATACAATGGAACTCTATGGTGAACAGATGCCATTGTATGGCATCCTTCTGAGACATCCGTTTAATGCATAAGTTTTTTGGATATGTTAAGTGGATGGCAAAAACATGATGTGAACCCAGTCTTAGAAAGATATGGATACCAATGATACTGTATACATGGCATGGCCAACCTTGTATTTAAGAGGACCTTTCACTACTCCTGACATTCATGTTTTAATAGCTTCATGCATTCCCCGTGTAATAACAATTCTGGAACATCTATTCTTATGGCTCTGTGTTGTGCCATTCCTGTATTATTTCTACTAGAAGTTATGAATGAATTGCTATTAGCCTTCAGTAAGGGTACAGAGGGGTGGTAACCATTTGGGGGTGTGGCCCTGCACAGACTCACTCTATCCAATCAGTGCTGCTATTTTCAGTCTGTGCAGGTACACACCAACCCCAACTGGTTACCTCCCCTCTGTACCCTTACCGAAGGCTAATAACAATTCATTCATAACTTCTAGTGCAAATAATAAAGGAATGGCACAACACAGAGCCATAAGAATGGATGCTCCAGAATTGTTATTACATGGGGAATGGAGAGGTGAAAGGTCTTCTTTAAGTACCCAAGTTTTACAGCATAATATAGGAGCACAAATGCAATAAATGTTGGTGTAAAACATATATCAATAGTAATAAAAAAATGATTGGGGTCATTTATCAAACTAGTGTAAAGTAGAACTGGCTTAGTTGCCCATAGCAACCAGTCAGATTCCACATTTTCCAAAGGAGCTGTCCAAAATCAGGCATCTGATTGGTTGCTATGGGCAATTAAGCCACTTCTACTTTACACCAGTTTGATAAATGACCCCATATATGCATATACGTAAGCATATAATAGCCAAACCAACATTTATACCTAAATGGTTACATCAGCACATCAGGCTGTATAAAAAGTATACTGCGAGTGGGTCAAAATATACATCAAGCATTATAAGGGAGCATTACCCAGGTCTCCTAGTTCCAGAATGGCATTAACTGCTAAGGTGCATTTTGGGGCAGCCTTTGTCCAGATGTAGTCAAGAAGAGATAGGTTAGTGAATATAAATGTTATTGCTGTACGACCTCAATGTGTCTATGACCTCATATGTCTGTGCCCCTGGTCCATGACCACATAATGAACTGATTAAATAATATTTATAGGAGCTTCTGAAGATTTCTAGAACCTGACCTTGATGTCGCAGACTAAACTTTTAGAGAAGTTTATGGTAACTCTTAGCTGGTATTTTGCCTTGTAAATACAATTTCTTTCTGATGCACAAGCTCAATTTTGTAATGTTGACTCTCTAGATTAAGCAGAAGGTGTGCACTGTGACTGAGTCATTAATAATTCACTGGATGACTGGCTAGGTGACCTTGTCTCAGCATTGCTATTGCTGTCCATATTACATAATTTACAATTTGGATGAATTAATTAATTTGTTAGCTTTTTCATTAAAGCAGCAGTGGATAAGCAGCGTTTACTATGCGAGAATTGTTTAGGGTGTTTTTCTCCGCATCTCTGCTTTCTAGAAGCTTTGCTGATCGTTAGCAGACACAACAAAAGGGAATTATATTATCACTTTTTTCACGTAAAAGGTTTTTCCGTGATTTTTGAAATATCGCTAAAATTACAGAACAGTCAAACTTCTTCTACGTAATGGTAAAGTTTAGGTACTAAGTACTGATCTTGGGGATAGCAGTTCCATAACAGGGTACTGTTTTTGCATGTATCTGATCTATAAGATTGCTGAGTACATAGACACCTCTCCATGGATGTATCCCACCTGGTGTAAGCCGCACATGTATTTCTGCAAGGCCTATTCAGATGAAAGGGACCAGGACCAAAGTGTCTGCAATCCAACAAATGCGCCATGTGTCAATATATCCTCAGGTCAGAGAATACATTTTTTGTGGGAGTGCTTCTTTAAAGTATACCTAAACTTTTAACTAAACTTTATTAAATCTTGTTTTAAATCATTTTTTTAAATTAACTTTTTTTTTTCTTTTCCTTATGAATTATACGCTTAATCACGCTTTAGCATCCGTACTTCAATACAGCGCCCTGTCTTATGTGAGCTCATGGTCTGCGCAAACAGAGGGTAGAGGCGCTCACATAAGATTGTGCCCGCTCTGCTAAAGCCTGATAGAGTGCTCAGAGCAGCAACAGGGAATCCATACTCCAGTACACAGCGCTATATGAAAGTACGGATTCTAAAGCATGACAGGCACCTAAACTTCAAGTGCCTATTTAGCATGGAAAAGTAAAAAAAAATAAAATAAACTGCATTACAAAAATTATTTTTAGCACATTTAGAATAGGATTTAATAAAGTTTAGTTAAATGTTCAGGTACACTTTAATATGTTTTACCTGTAAAACTGCATGGGCAGTTACCACACCATTATCTCAAAACCGCAGCATTTCCAAAGACGCATATTTTTTTTTTTTGTGTTTTTTTAGCAAAAACCAAACCAGAGATATGAGCAGCTAAAGCATCACCCCTTCCCTGTCAATGTGAAAGATAATGAGGGACAAGTGACCATTAAGAGGTTAATACAAATGCTTACTGACTTCATGTAACTTGCAGGGCTTGCCTCTGGTTATCTGTATGTGAGGATACACATTGCTCTGGGATAGTGGGGAAGTTATCTGCATTGTGATTGGTCCTGCTAGTTCATGTGAGGAGAGCAAAGGCTTATGGAAAGGGCAAACATCACCACAGGAAGTGCAGCAGAGGCCATTTTAGGAAGATGCTGAAATAGAGGCACAGAGAAATATGGTTGCTAAGGGCTGAATACAGACATCAGAAAGGTAAAATTAACTGAAAAATTCAGCATTATGAATATCTGCCCTTCAGCATCACATATGTTAGGAATTTCATTTTTGGTACTGAAACGGCAGTTACACTTAAAAAAAAAAAAAAATGAAAAAATTATATATATACAGTATATATACAGTATATATTTGTAGTATGTGTGTGTGTGGTCATCATGGAGATCCGCTGCCCGGAAACAATGAATCTGTATGAGGACAAGCAATTGCAGTAGCCAAGACCATGGTCCTCATATGTCTTGGAACACACTTGATAGTGTTTCCCTTTTTGGCATAGGTTACTGTGCTATAAAATTACCCTACATACTGTATGTTAGGCATAGTAGTTAGTGTGTTAAAGGGGCTTTCCAGGATTTTGATCAGGATAAGGATATGCCGCACTGATGATGATCAGCTGTTTTATAGTAGTGCTGGCAGTAGACACTAGAACTGCACAGCTCTCTACACTGTATAGTGGACAGATTCAATGGGAGTAACCCCAGTCATCTCTCCTGACGTCTGTTTTAGTAACTATAGTACTTGCATTCACCTTGTAATAAAATTCGGAATCGCCTATTCTTATGGCTCTCTGTTGTCATTCCTCTATTACTCCTATCTGAAGTCGCCCGTGGCAGACTGTGCAGTGACACACCCAGTTGGACTGCAGACTGCTGGCAATCCATTTATAAACTTCTAGTAGGAATAATAGATGAATAGAATAAATATTCCATAACTGAGGAATGCAAGTAGTTACTAAAACAGACACGCGAAAAGAGATGGCAGGTCCTCTAACAACTTGCATATCTATAGTAAATGCTGTAGGAAGTCTTGCATTTAGCAGTGTCATTTGGGACCATTTGTATTAAATTTGATTAATAACAGCGCACAAAAGCTTGAAACTGCAGAGTGGGCCACAAAAAAGTAGCTTGCCTCCAGCAGTAGTGTGACAAAATGAATGAGCAAGTGGAATGTTTTTTTTTTTACATTACCCACAAGATGCTGAAAGTGGTCCCCGTCGGATTATGTTAGCTGATACTACTTGCAGCTCTTCAACTGTTAAAAAAAAAAAAAAAAAAATTAAAAACCAATCCACTTGCTTACTTACCTTGTCATACTATCGCTGGCGGCGGGGCCACCCTGTATAAGCATATTTTCCATAAGCTTTAAAATGCCACCCAAACTCATATGGTGGACCTCCTTTTGAGGCCACATCTCCCTGTCTTTGGATATTTTAGATAATTTATTAACATGTAGCTGATGTTCTGGTTCACCACGCAATCATTTTATGACAGGCTTTTACAAAGGAGTTTTTGAAGTATTTTTTTATACTAGGCACGTGTAGCATGGCCCATATATTTTTTTACAAACCGCTCATTATTCCATTTGCCATTAGGAACACATTCAATACATTGATGAAGCAATTTTGGTTCCATATGAGCAGCTTTTACGTACATAGAAATAAACCATAATTATAGTAGTTTGGCCCTGCACATATATAAATATTGTTCCAGTGTAGAAATGACTGCAGATTGCCGAGAGCCGATTGCTCTTTTCAGACTAAGAATAATGGAAGCGGTTTGAAAAGCTTTTGCAGTGACTTGATTGTAAATGACTGACTGAGCCAATTCAATCAATGAAAAAAAATCCCCATTCTTAAAAGTTACATACATTCCTTATTATAGCCTTATTGTAAGCGTTCGAATTGTGTGTATTATCTGTGCCATTTTTTCCTGGAATAATCAATATCTATTTTGCGAAATCGTAAAGGGAGCAAGTGTGTGGGAGCTGATACAGAGGGTTGGCTCCCTTCAACATGGGCAGTGTGAAACAAACTGGGGGCCACAATGCCTGTTCCTAAGGGGTTTAATAGTGTGAAGCATCATCTAGAGAGGGGCTTTGTTTATTTTTTACATTATATCATTCCTTTAAAGGGGTTCTCCAAGTTATATTTATTGATGACCTATCCTCAGGATAGCTCATCAATATCAGATCGGCGGGGGTCCGACACCCGACACCCCTGCCAATCAGCTGTTTGAAGAGTAGGTGCGCGCCGTTCCAGCGCTGCCTCCTCTTCATTGTTTACACGCTAGCCGTAACATGGGTAGTGGTGAGCAGGTGTAATTACACGTAACCGCCCCATTCATTTCAATGGGAAGGATTGTTCCTATACAAGTGTATGGGAACGAGCCTTCCTATTGAAATGAATGGGGCGGTTAGGTGTAATTACACCTGCTCACCGCGGAGGCAGCTCTGGCACGGCGCGCGCCTCCTCTTCAAACAGCTGATAGGCGGGGGTGCCGGGTGTCCTGAGGATAGGTCATCAATAAATATAACTTGGAGAACCCCTTTAAAGGGGTTGTGCAAGAATGTGAGTGTTTTTGGCAACCTTCCCCCCCCTACTTTACCATACCTATAAAAGCGAGATGACTTACCTGCTTCCCAGCACTGGCTCCACACTCATTCTCCTCCTCTCCTGTAAAATATGTCATATATGATCCCTACGTACCTGAATTAGGCCTTAACAGCTGCCTGGGAATTTTGCATTCTCAGACATTAGTGCATTGAAATATATGTTTTAAAATGTATTATAGTAAAAAAAAAAAAAATCAATTGATGAGAGTAAAAAGATGAGTAAAAATGACCACAACAAAGGGAAGACGAAGACTCAGGTGAGCCCAGGTAAAGTAATATATGCAGGGGATTGTAGGTGGTTAATATTCACAGTATTAGTGTTTCTGGGTTTTGAAGTTAAGCGAGGAAAACACCTCAATGAAAAAACAAATACAAATAAACACGCTAATTTTTTCACATCACGTTTTTCCCATCCTTTTAACGTATACAAAAAACGTATACCTTAAAGGGGTTGTCCGGGTTCAGAGAAGAACCCGGACATACCTGCAATTTCACCCAGGCAGCCCGCCTGAAGAGGGCATCGGAGCATCCTAATTAGCGCAGGGCAAAGGAATTTAGCCAGGTTCCGGTGACGTACCGGTCCCTGCCGGGCAGAGGCTTCCGCCCGGCAGTGAGCCGGTGACGTCATCGGCGCTGATGGACGGGCTTTAGCGCTGCCCTAGCCAGTAAAACGGCTAGGGCAGCGCTAAAGCCGGCCCACTAAGGCCGGTGACGTCACCGAACTCGCTGCCGGGCGGAAGTACCCGCCCGGCAGCGAGTATTTATAAACAAAAGAGACCTTGCCCTGCGCGATCTAGCGCAGGGCAAGGGGGGGGCATCGGAGCATGAGATGCTCCGATGTCCTCTTCAGGCAGGCTGCCTGGGTGAAATTGCAGGTATGTCCGGGTTCTTCTCTGAACCCGGACAACCCCTTTAAATTGATGCCTCAGACAGTTCACCTTAGAGTTCCATTGTTAAAAAAAAAAAAAAAGTATATATTTTATTTTTATTTTTTTTTTACCGGACTGTGCAGGATACATGAAGGTG
This sequence comes from Rhinella marina, assembly GCA_900303285.1. NCBI lineage: Eukaryota > Metazoa > Chordata > Amphibia > Anura > Bufonidae > Rhinella > Rhinella marina. Next base: position 86,850 of record ONZH01016867.1, on the reverse strand, counting down.
GCGCAGCGTGTTTGTATCCTTTTTTTTGTAATGTATACGTCAAACGGAGGCATAGAATGTCATGTGAACCCAGCCTAATACATTTTTATTAAATAAAAGTGATTAAACACAAACAGTTCGTATAATAGCTTAATCTTTTCAACCTGGTTAATAAATTCTCACATAAGGCAAAGGAATTAAAACATAACTTTTAATAAATACGACTAAATGTGCTCATCTTGGAGCTAGACTTCACAACAAAGTGCACACCATTAATCAAAACCTCATAGAAATCAAAAAAGTCCAGATCATAAAAATAAATGAACGGCTGAAGCAGAGCAATTTCTGAACCACACGAGAGAGAAGTGGCAGGAATTCAGATGTTGGAATTGAATTTCCCTAAGCAACCCAGAGGCACACCCTGGTGGTGGGTACCCTCTGGTCTCGTACCTGCCTTAGCTCTCCCTACAATTACCCCACTGACTTCCCAACGTGTTTCCCCTTCCTCAGGTTGATCAGGGGATTATTGACAGGTAATAGTTCATCAAAAAAAAGCATTGGTAATGCAGAAGGTTCAATTGATCAATAAATATTGAATTAAAAAAACATACTTCATTGATCATTTTTTATGTAATTCATCTATGATGGATCAAATCCATGTCTCTTTGACTAGTCATATAGCACCAATGGACTACTCTATTAATATCAATGTACTTTATATTGCATATAGAGTTTTTTGGTTTGTTAAAAACGGGAGAATTTTTATTGATCCACATCTTGAACGCAGGTACTAAAAGCACATACTGTGTGTGCGAATGGATTTTGGCATCAGGTTACCTAACAATACCTGAACATTCCATCTATATTTGTTTGTTCTTTTCTATTATGTTGCGTTACAGCTACTATATTACCCCTTTTTTTTAAATCCTGTGTGGCACTCAAGATGTTGTACGAGACCAAAGGGTACCCAACACCAGGGGGCGCCTCTGTGTTGAGGCATTAGTCAGGGTTGCTTAGGGAAATCCAATCCCAACATCTGAATTCCTGCCACTTCTCTCATGTGGTTCAGAAATTGCTCTGCTTGAGCCGTTCATTTATTTTTATGATCTGCATGAGGTTTTGATTAATGGTGTGCACTTTGTTGTGAAGACTAAGGCTTCATTCACACTACCGTATGTATTCCGTGTCCGTATAAAAACGGAACGGAAGACATACGGAAAGTCGTAGTGTTCCGTAATTTTGCGGACCCATTGACTTTAATGGGGCTACGGACGTGTTTTGCGGCCAAGTATAGGACATGTTTCCTTTTTTTTGCGGGAGAACTTCCGTAATATACGGATGCGGAATGCACACGGTGTGCATTCTGCATTTTTTTTCCTCCTATGGAAAAATGAATGGGTCCGTATGGTTCCGCATCTTATCCGCAAAAAAGCGGATAAGATACGGAAATGAACATACGGTAGTGTGAATGAAGCCTAAGCCTAAAATTGTAGATTCACACTGAAGGCATCAAAACTATGAATTAACACGTGGAATTATATACCTAACAAAAAAGTGTGAAACAACTGAAAATATGTCTTATATTCTAGGTTCTTCAAAGTAGCCACCTTTTACTTTGATTACTGCTTTGCACACTCTTGGCGTTCTCTTGATGAGCTTCAAGAGGTAGTCACCTAAAATGGTTTTCACTTCACAGGTGTGCCCTTTCAGGTTTAATAAGTGGGATTTCTTGCCTTATAAATGTGGTTGGGACCATGAGTTGTGTTGGCCAGAAGTCAGGTGGATACACAGCTGATAGTCCTACTGAATAGACCGTTAGAATTTGTATTATGGCAAGAAAAAAGCAGCTAAGTAAAGAAAAACGAGTGGCCATCATTACTTTAAGAAATGAAGGTCAGTCAGTCCGAAAAATTGGGAAAACTTTGAAAGTGTCCCCAAGTGCAGTCGCAAAAACCATCAAGCGCTACAAAGAAACTGGCTCACATGAGGACCGCCCCAGGAAAGGAAGACCAAGAGTCACCTCTGCTGCGGAGGATAAGTTCATCCGAGTCACCAGCCTCAGAAAGCCGCAGGTTAACAGCAGCTCAGATTAGAGACCAGGTCAATGCCACACAGCGTTCTAGCAGCAGACACATCTCTACAACAACTGTGGGAGAGGAGACTGTGTGCAGCAGGCCTTCATGGTAAAATAGCTGCTAGGAAACCACTGCTAAGGACAGGCAACAAGCAGAAGAGACTTGATGGGCTAAAGAACACAAGGAATGGACATTAGACCAGTGGAAATCTGTGCTTTGTTCTATTGAGCCCAATTTTTAGATCTTTGGTTCCAACCACTGTGTCTTTGTGCGATGCAGAAAAGGTGAACGGATGGACTCTACATGCCTGGTTCCCACCGTGAAGCATGGAGGAGGAGGTGTGATGGTGTGGGGGTGCTTTGCTGGTGACGCTGTTGGGAATTTATTCAAAATTGAAGGCATACTGAACCAGCATGGCTACCACAGCATCTTGCAGTGGCATGCTATTCCATCCGGTTTGCGTTTAGTTGGACCATCATTTATTTATCAACAGGACAATGACCCCAAACACACCTCCAGGCTGTGTAAGGGCTATTTGACCAAGAAGGAGAGTGATGGGGTGCTACGCCAGATGACCTGGCCTCCACAGTCACCAGACCTGAACCCAATCGAGATGGTTTGGGGTGAGCTGGACCGCAGAGTGAAGGCAAAAGGGCCAACAAGTGCTAAGCATCTCTGGGAACTCCTTCAAGACTGTTGGAATACCATTTCAGGTGACTACCTCTTGAAGCTCATCAAAAGAATGCCAAGAGTGTGCAGAGCAGTAATCAAAGCAAAAGGTGGCTACTTTGAAGAACCTAGAATATAAGACATATTTTCAGTTGTTTCACACTTTTTTGTTAAGTATATAATTCCACATGTGTTAATTCATAGTTTTGATGCCTTCAGTGTGAATCTACAATTTTCATAGTCATGAAAATACAGAAAACTCTTTGAATGAGAAGGTGTGTCCAAACTTTTGGTTTGTACTGTATGCACATTACTACTGTTGTATATCAGACAGGTCAGATGAGGGTTTTCTGCAGGATCTGCTCATCTGCTTTACAAAGCCATCTGTCTTTTTGATGACAATCTAACAGGATATGCACATGTAGCATGTCCCATGAGGGACAGACCTTTGCTGTTAGGTCATGCAACCTGTCAGATGCAATATTGCCATCCAGTCATATCAAATACTATGTCATAGGAAATCATCCTGTGTTCCACATAGCCCTGGCCTAACAGAAAATCCTCCTTAAACCAACCACTTCACAAAGTGCATATATTTTCCAGCAGCAGAAACCTGACCAGAAATCATCCCCTATAGTAATGCCTCTAATCGTGAAGCATACTTAAATGTACTACATTATTTGGAATTATTACTAAGGAGTAAATAAATGGAAATGTCTGTAGGTCTATTATGCTGGGCCTATGCATTTCTTAATTAATCTTTATAGGGATTGAATCAATTTTAAGATAGAGTTTAAAATCCAAAAGACCAAAAGTTAAAGGATACCATGAGCTGAACATGTATGGGGAAGTTGGGAGGGAGACAGGAGAGATAGACAGCTATTAAATGTGTATGGCCAGCTTTAGATCCGTCTGTGTGCAATCAATGTGTCACATGTAGAGATGAGCGAGCATGCTCATCCGAGCATGGTGCTCGTTTGAGTATTACGGTACTCGTAAGTACTCGCTGCTCGGACGAGTATCTCGCCATGCTCGAGGAAATGGCATCTCCCGCATTTTGAATTTTTGGCGCCTATAAACTCAGCCAATCACAAGCCAGGAGACTCTGCGGTACACCCAGCATCACGTGGGGCCCTTACATGTCGATAGCAGGGGTTGGCTGGCCTGATCAGGTGACCCTGGAATATACTAGTGACTGCCCGCGGTGCTTGGCTCAGATGCTGTCTGGATGTCGTTAGGGACAGAGCTGCTGCGTTTCAGGGAGAGTGTTAGGGCCTGGATTTAGTTCTCTGTTAGGCAGGTGTGGAACCATTCTGTCACAGTTCAGCTGTCCAGTCACCACAATCAGTATTTTCTGTCCAGGTGACCCATTCTGTATGTCACGTCAGTAAAAAAAGGTCTTTTGCTCTCACTGATACAGCTACATTACAAAAATCTCTGTGCGACATTTGTCTGGGTTGCAGTCAAAATAGCCACAGTCAGCAGGGGCTGGGTTTGCTCTCTGATAGTTTCTGCACGTCACGTTAAAAAAAATAAAATATATAAAAAAAAATATATATATAAAAAAATAGTTTTATTATTGTTTTATCTCAGTGATACAAATCCATTTCATACAGCAGTGTGGAACCATTCTGTGTGTCACAGTTCAGCTGTCCAGTCACCACAATCCGTATTTCCGTATTTTCTGTCCAGGTGACCCATTCTGTACGTCACGTCAGTAAAAAAGGTCTTTTGCTCTCACTGATACAGCTACATTACAAAAATCTCTATGCGACATTTGTCTGGGTTGCAATTAAGCAGACCAAGTCTGCCTAATCTAATAGTTTCAGTGTAATTGCTCCATACTGCACGGTACGTAATAACATACGTAATTTAACTTATCCACCTATATATTTTCTTTTTCAGATTGAACAAGTTTGTGGGTTTCAGTACAGCAGGCCCATTTTTTTTTTTTTTTATATAATACACTTATATACAGAAAATGTTGAACCCCAGGGCTAAGGGTCGAGGACGAGGGCGTGGGCATTCAATTACTGCAGGGGGCAGAGGCCGTGGTCCTGGGCAGGGTGAGACAGTACCTGATGATGAGGGAGCAGGGGAACGCCGCAGAGCTACACTCCCTAGCTTCATGTCTCAACTTACAGGGACGCGTGGTAGAGGACTGTTGAAACCACAACAGTGCGAACAGCTGATGTCATATATTGCGGACAATGCTTCAAGTAATTTGTCCACCAGTCAGTCTTCCATGCAGTCCACCCACATTACCCAAGGGAGCACTCCTCTGGCTCCTCCACCTCAACCTCCTTCCCCCCCAGTCTGCCCCCTCCCAGGAAAATTTGGAATGCGATCCGGCATACTCTGAGGAACTGTTTTCTGGACCCTTCCCAGAGTCACAAACCATTTCTCAGGTTGCTGCTGACCTCTTTCCCGATGCCCAAGTTTTCCAACTGTCGCAGTCTGTGGGTGATGATGATGATGACGACAATGTTGACTTAGTGGAAGAAGTGTGTAATGAGGTGTCGGACGATGAGGAGACACGGTTGTCAGACAGTGGTGAAGTTGTTGTCAGGGCAGGAAGTCCGAGGGGGGAGCAGACTGAGGAATCGGAGGATGACGAGGTGACTGACCCAAGCTGGGTTGATAAGCCGAGTGAAGACAGTGCTTCTGAGGCGGAGGCGAGTGCTGCACCAGAACAGGTTTTAAGAGGCAGTGGTGTGGCCAGAGGGAGAAGCAGGGCCAGAGCTAGTGCATCAGCAGCAACTGTTTCACGTAGTGAAGCTCCCGTGGCGAGGCCTAGATGTTCGCAAGTCTGGAGGTTCTTTAAAGAAAGTGAGGATGACCGACGGACTGTGGTGTGCAACCTGTGCCTCACCAGGATCAGCAGGGGTGCCACCACTACTAGCCTAACCACCATCAGCATGCGCAGGCATATGAGTGCTAAACACCCCACTCAATGGAACCAAGGCCGTTCACCTCCTGCGGGTCACACCACTGCTCCTTCCCCTGTGTCACTCGCTGCCTCTGCTAGTCAACCCTCTGCCCAGGACCCCAGCACGAGCGCCTCCCGCCGGAAAACCACAACTTCACCTCCACAATCCTCCACAGCGTCCACCAATGTGTCCCAGCGCAGCGTTCAGCTGTCTTTACAGCAGACGCTGGAGCGCAAGAGGAAATACAGTTCCACCCACCGACATGCCCAAGCCCTCAACGTCCACCTCTCCAAATTGCTTAGCCTGGAGATGCTGCCCTATAGGCTGGTAGAGATCGAGGCCTTTCGCAATCTCATGGCGGTGGCTGCCCCTCGGTATTCGGTCCCCAGCCACCACTATTTTTCCCGATGTGCTGTCCCATCCCTACACCAGCACGTGTCACAGAACATCATCCGTGCCCTGACCAATGCTGTTTCTGAGAAGGTCCACCTAACCACGGACACGTGGACAAGTGCTGCCGGGCAGGGACACTATATATCACTGACGGCACATTGGGTTAACTTGGTGGAGGCTGGGACCGATTCTGACCCTGGGGCTGCTCATGTACTGCCCACACCGAGGATTGCGGGGCTTACCTCGGTCGCGTACTATGCCTCCTCCTCCAACCCCTCCTCCTCCTCCGAATTACCATCCGTGGGCACGGCGCCTTCAGTCGGTAGCTCTAGGCGCAGCAGCAGTGCCGTGGGTAAGCGCCAGCAGGCGGTGCTCAAACTGCTGAGCTTAGGTGACAAAAGGCACACCGCCCAAGAGCTGTTACAGGGCATCAAGGCGCAGATCGATCTGTGGCTGGCACGGCTGAACCTCAAGCCAGGCATGGTTGTGTGTGACAACGGGCGTAACCTGGTGGCGGCTCTGCAACTCAGCAGACTGACACATGTGCCATGCCTGGCCCACGTGTTCAGTCTCATAGTTCAGCGGTTCCTCAAAACATACCCCAATCTGTCTGATTTGCTCACCAAGGTGCGCCGCATCCGTGCGCATTTCCGCAAGTCGACCACAGATGCTGCCACTCTCAGGGCAGCGCAGCGCCGCCTACAACTGCCCGCTCACCGACTGTTGTGCGACGTGCCCACAAGATGGAATTCGACATTAAACATGTTATCCAGAGTTTACCAGCAGCGCAGAGCGATTGTAGACTGCCAGATGTCAACTTCCACCAGAACTGGTAGTCAGGTCAGTCAGATTCCTCAAGTCTACAATGAGGAGTGGACGTGGATGTCTGATATCTGCCAGGTGTTGACCAACTTTGAGGAGTCAACACAGATGGTCAGCGGTGATGTCGCCATTATCGGCCTCACCATCCCGCTGCTTTGCCTGTTGAAAAACTCACTGCTCAGCATGAAGTCGGATGCTTTGCTCTTGTCACAAGAGACGGTGGAGGAAGATACGTCTCTTGATAGCCAGAGCACCCTTCGGTCTGTTTCTCATCGTGTATCGGAGGAGGGGGATGAGGAGGAGAATGTCGGCAAGACATTAGAGGGTACCAGTGCTCAGTCCTTAACTCTTGAGCGTGTATGGGCTGAAGAGGAGGACTTGGAGGAGGAGGAGGAAATGGAGAGTCAGGCCAGTGAGGAGAGGGAATTCTTGCGTGTTGGGACTCTGGCGCACATGGCAGTCTTCATGTTAGGCTGCCTATCCCATGACCCTCGCGTTAGAAGCATTTTTTCAAACACCGATTACTGGGTGTTCACTCTCCTGGACCCATGGTACAAGCAGAACCTTTCCTCTCTCATCCCTGTAGATGAAAGGAGTATGAGAGTGAATCAATATCAACAGGCCCTGGTGCACAAGCTGAAACAATTCTTCCCATCTGACGCCGCTAGCGGCAGAGGGCACGGTTCTGTGGGCCAAGTAGCGGGGGAGAGGAGGTGAGCAGGCAGCTTGTCCAGCACTGGCAGGGGAACGCTCTCCAAGGCCTTTGCCAGTTTTATGTCACCCCAGCAAGACACTGTCACCTGTCCCCAGTCTAGGCAGAGTAGGGGGGAGCTGTACAGAAAGATGGTGAGGGAGTACCTAGCTGACCATACCAACGTCCGGACCGATCACTCTGCTCCAGAAAACTACTGGGTTGCAAAGCTGGACACGTGGCCTGAACTGCCGCTGTACGCCTTGGAGGTGCTGGCCTGCCCTGCCGCTAGCGTGTTGTCAGAGCGGGTATTCAGTGCAACTGGTGGCATCATCACCGATAAACGTACACGCCTGTCAACTGACAGCGCTGACAGGCTGACGCTTATTAAAATGAATAAAGACTGGATTTCACCGGAATTCAAATCTCCTCTGGGGGAAAGCAGCTAAAGATTAACATTACTTATGTATCCGATTCCTCTTCTCTACTCCTCCTACTCCTCCTCTTCCTTGTCGTCTTTGCCTAACGCTGACCCAAAAAACGCCATTTTTTTAGAGGTCCAACTGGCACTCTTTTACCACAATTTTTCCAGAGGTCCACCTACAGGCCCTCTTTGTAAACAATTTTTCCGGAGGTCCACCTACAGGCCCTCTCTCCAAACAATTTTTCCGGAGGTCCACCTATAGGCCCTCTCTCTAAACAATTTTTCTTTGCACCTAGTTGGGTGCTTCCCTAACATGTGATGGGTATGTGCCTCGCTATTCTTGGTCTGGGTGAGGACAATTGTCTTGAGGGTCACCACCAGGCTGTTGCCTGAGAATTTGGGGTAATGGTGGGATTAGGCAGCCTCAGAGGCATCCATGCATGCTGCCCCTGCTGTTTCCATTTCCGTGGTGTTTCCATCATTTTCTGAGGTTTCCAGGTTTTCACCCAGCCTTCCCTAGGCAGAGCCTTGGTCCCCTGCAAAAAATGCTTGAGTCTCCCATTGACTTCAATGGGGTTCGTTACACGAAACGAGCACCCAAGCATCGGGAAAAGTTTGTCTCGAATAATGAGCACCCGAGCATTTTAGTGCTCGCTCATCTCTAGTCACATGATGTCAGTATCCATACACCTCTTCTAGAAGGCCCCTGAGTCTGCTACACTACTAGGCAAGCAACATGAAGACCAAGTTGCAAACAACATGAAGACCAAAGCTCTCCAAACAGATCACAGACAAAGTTGTTAGATCAGGGATGGGTTATAAACAAAATATCCCAAACTTTGAACATCCCACGGAGAACGAATAAATTCAAAATAGAATATCTATTTGTCAAAGATTCCAGACTAGGAGGGAGGTTCATTTTTCAGGAGGACAATGATCCTAAAAGTTCTTCTAAGGCTACACTAGAGCGGTTTCAGGGGAACCAAATGTCTTGTCTCAATCCGATTGAGATTCTGTGACATGACTTCATGATTGGCGTATACCAATGCATCCCAACTTAAGCTTGTTTCACACCGCCCGCTGCTCTCTGGATCCAGCATTGCCATATGTTACTATAATGCCGCTGACCCCATTGACTATAATCAGGTCCGGCGAAGATCCGGCCATTACCCAGGATTCGGCCAGACAAATACTGCTGTGCGCCTAACTTATAGGATTGGAGCAGTTTTGCCTGGAAGAGCGGCAAAAATCCCAGTATCAAGAGGTTTAAACCTTATAGAGACATACCCCATGAGACTTGCATCTGTAATTGGAGCAAAAAGGTGGCTCCACAAAGAATTCACTTTCTGGGGGTGAATTCATAAAAGATCATTTTTTTTTGTGTCTTAAAGGGGTTGTCCGAGTTATTTTTTTGTCCTTTGTATGTTTCTAACTAGTCAAATACAACAGCTTTTCCTTATACTTTCTGCTTCTAAACTTGATGGTTTTCTTAGATTTAACTCAGGGTCACATGACCTGTGATGTCAGCTTATCTCCCTGCTGTGTGATGTTTCATGCACAAGCCTCAGAGATCAGATAACAGTCTGTACACGAGACGTCGCTGGCCACGACCCCCTGCATTGCCGGGGCTGCAATCTGCTCTCTCCCTGCATTCTTTCAGATAAAACATTAACCCCTTCAGCCAGAAAACACTGAAGGCTTTACAACAGCAGCTGCAGATGTAAAGAGACACAGGATCTGCCCTCCTCACCCTACAGACACTGGAGCTGATCTGGAGTAGATGCAAAGAACAAAGAAGGTAGGGGGAAGATCCTTTGTGTATCAGCAGTGTCATCGTACAGCTGGGACTTGTAATCCTACACATACAGCATGCTGCTGAGTATTCCAGCAGACATGTCACTCACTCACAGCAGGCGGGGGGAGGGGCGGAGATTGTTATTACTGCAGGTAAACAAAGGCCAGAAGAGAACAAGGGAAATGAGGAAATATAGATTGTTTTTGCCTAAAACTTGCTTAACTTAGTTATATATTGCTGCCCATCAGATTTAAAGTACTATATATTTTTTTTCATAACTCGGACAACCCCTTTAATTATTGTTTGTGTTGCAGTAAAATATTTTGCATCTTCAAATTGATAAGTATGTTGTATAAACCAATGGTATATAAACCCCCAAAAATCCATTTTAATTCCAAGACGTCATGCAACAATGCATGAAAAACATCACGGAAGTGAATACGTTTGCAACTAACTGTATTTCCTTTTGTCATTGAGTTGTGTGTTTTAGGGCTCACGCACACAAACGTATTTTTTTTCCGCGTCCGTTCTGTTTTTTTGTGGCCCGTATGCGGAACCATTCACTTCATTGGGTCCCCCCAAAAAAAGGAAATTACTCTGTGTGCATTCTGTTTCCGTATGTCCACCTGGCCGTTCCGCAAAAAAGATAGAATATGTCCTATTGTCCATTTTGTGGACAAGGACAGGCATTGTTACAGTGGATCGGCAAAAAAAACGGATGCAATACGGATGTCACATGGACGTCATCCGTATTTTTTGAGGATCCGTGTTTTGAAGACTGCAAAATACATGCGTTAGTGTGCATGAACTTTTATTTAAATGAATAGGACTGAGCTGCAATATAAGACACTAGAGTGGACTAGAGAGGCGCTTCTTTCTGGGGAAAAAAGACATTATTTCTATTATACACTACAGTTTTGTAATAATTCTTTATACTAGTCACATGTGCAGATAATGTGCAGCTTACTCAAGCAGGAAACTGACCCTGGAGTTGACCATTTCAGATGGCTCTTGATTACCACTGCAACACTCCATTGACTTTATCACTAGAGTAACATTTTGAATCGAGGAAAATCAATAGCAATTTATGTCATGAATGAGAAGCTGGTTTCTTTAGAGATGGTGGGGAAACAGACTTGAAGTCATTACAGATGAGCAAATAGGAAGAAAAGTTATCTCCATAATATGAGGTGATGAAAGACCTCTCCACTACAAACCATTTAACTCTTTACAGCAAGAAAATACTAAGAATACGTTCAGGAGATTTCACCAGTGTATTGGAGTATTTCAGTCAAGGTATCATGTTCGTATAGTTTATTGAGCAGTACCATGTTACATATAAGGCTACTTTCACATCTGCGCTTTCCCTTTCCGCTATTGAGGAAAACGCTTCAGTTTTTTCCCCATTCATTGTCAATGGGGTCAAAACTGAACAGAAGGGAATGGAGTCACCAGAATGCATTCCATTCCATTTCATTGTGTTGCCATGAAGCACACAAAAGTGCAACTTTTTTGAGTGCGTCCTGGGATGCGGAGCAAGACGGATCATTCATGAAGCACAATGTAAGTCAATGATGACAGATCCGTTTTCTCGGACACAAAAGAACCATTGACTTACAATGGTTTTAGAGACGGATCTGCCATTGTAGATATAATACAACCAGATCCATTCATAACGGATGCAGACGGTTGTATTATCGTGACGGAAGTGTTTTTGCTGATCCATGACGGATCCTGCAAAAATGTAGATGTGAAAGTAGTTAAGTGTCATACATCCAACGGACTACAAATTAATCAGAAATCTGACTGATGCCTATTACCTCCCAGGCTGGTATGACAAATACCTCCTAGCTTGTAACTATAGATAGACATTACAACTATGTAACAAAGGCAACTTTACAACTAAAGACCTAGAATTGATATCCTCTTTACCTTGACCTTCAGAACCGAAACCTCATCACTGGCTCAAAGAACATGTATTAAATAAGATTGCTAGGACCCCACCACTTTGACTTGTATGACTCCATAACACATCCCCACCCCATATTCCCTGCTATATTTATGGCCACTTTCACATGGTCGGTATTTGGTCAGTATTTTTCATCAGTATTTGTAAGCCGAAACCAGGAGTGGGTCCAAAAACTCTGATGAGTTATAGATCTTTCGATTATATTTTTTCTCTGTGGGTTCCACCTCTGGCCTTGATTTCTAAGTACTTGTGCAAAATAATGAAAAAAATACTGACCTATAAAAGTGGCCTATAAAAAAGTATTATGTCCATTAACAAGGTAACTAAGAAAAACAAGGGATGCAAAAAGCTCTTATCCTCCTCACGCTGATTAAGATGCTCGCCGCAAGGAGAGATTGTAACTCCCAAGAACTTAAGAAAAACAAGAGCGATATTCACATTGTGATATTTAGATCGTACATTGTATTCCAAGCTCGTGGTCTAGTCATTCACATGAAATCAAACCTACAAATCATAAATGGTCCATTGAATTTGAGTCTGTATTTGGGCACTGATCTGGTGGATTAAAGAAAGAAGCAATTTATCAAAGATATCATTTAAGTAACATAGTTTATAAGGCCGAAAAAAGACATCTGTCCATCCAGTTCGGCCTGTTTCCTACAAGTTGATCCAGAGGAAGGCAAAAAAACCCTGTGAGGTAGAAGCCGATTTTCCCCACTTTAGGGAAAAAATTCCTTTCCAACTCCAATCAGGCAATCAGAATTACTCCCTGGATCAACGACCCCTCTCTAGTAACTATAACTTGTAATATTATTACCCTCCAGAAACACATCCAGGCCTCTCTTGAACTCTTTTAGTGAACTTACCATCACCACCTCCTCAGGCAGAGAGTTCCATAGTCTCACCGTAAAGAATCCTCTTCTATGTTTGTGTGCAAACCTTCTTTCCTCCAGACGCAGAGGATGTCCCCTCGTCACAGTCACAGTCCTGGGGATAAATAGATCATGGGAGAGATCTTTGTACTGACCTCTGATATATTTATACATAGTTATTAGATCTCCCCTCAGTCTTCTTTTTTCTAAAGTGAATAACCCTAATTTTGATAATCTTTCTGGGTACTGTAGTCCACCCATTCCAGTTATTACTTTAGTTGCCCTCCTCTGAACCCTCTCCAGCTCAGCTATGTCTGCCTTGTTCACAGGAGCCCAGAACTGTACACAGTACTCCATGTGCGGTCTGACTAGTGCTTTGTAAAGTGGCAGGACTATGTTCTCATCACGGGCATCTATGCCTCTTTTGATGCAACCCATTATCTTATTGGCCTTGGCAGCAGCTGTCTGACACTGGTTTCTGCAGCTTAGTTTGCTGTTCACTAAAATTCCTAGGTCCTTTTCCATGTCAGAGTTACCCAATATTTTACCATTTAGTATGTACTGGTGACTTGCATTATTCCTTCCCAGTTGCATAACCTTACATTTGTCAGTGTTAAACCTCATCTGCCACTTCTACCCAAGCCTCCAGTCTATCCAGATCCATCTGTAGCAGTGTACTGTCCTCTTCTGTGTTAATTACTTTACACAGTTTAGTGTCATCTGCAAAAATATGATATTTTACTGTGCAAGCCTTCTACAAGATCATTAATAAATATATTGAAGAGAATAGGGCCCAATAGTGACAGTGACCCAATCTGAATATGTGCCGTTAATAACCACCCTCTGTTTTCTATCACTGAGCCAGTTACTTACCCACATACAGACATTTTCTCCCAGGCCAAGCATTCTCATTTTATATACTAACCTTTTATGTGGTACCGTGTCAAATGCTTTGAAGAAGTCCAGATATACGACATCCATTGATTCGCCACGGTCCAGCCCAGAACTTACCTCCTCACAGAAACTGATTAAATTGGTTTGACATGACCGATCCCTCATGAAGCGATGCTGATACGGAGTTATTTGCTTATTTTCATTGAGGTACTCCAAGATAGCATCTCTTAGAAAACCCTCAAACAGTTTACCCACGACAGATGTTAAACTTACCAGCCTATAGTTTCCAGGCTCTGTTTTTGGACCCTTTTTGAATAATGGCGCCACATTTGCTATGCGTCAATCCTGTGGAACACCCCCTGTCAGTATAGAGTCCTTAAATATCATAAATAAGGTTCTGGCAAGGACATTACTTAATTCTCTTAGGATACGGGGGTGTATGCCATCCGGTCCTGGCGATTTGTCTATTTTAATCTTTTTAAGACGCCGCTGTACTTCTTCCTGGGACAGACAGGGCATTTTTAATGGGGAATTTACTTTTATATTCTGCATTTCCTCTGACAGTTTATTTTCCTCAGTGAACACAGTGGAGAAAAAGATATTTAGTAGCTTTGCTTTCTCCTCATCGCTCTCTGCAACTCCCCCCTCATTACTCTGTAAGGGGCCGACACCTTTAGGTTTATACTTTTTACCATTTATATAATTAAAGAACATTTTAGGGTTAGTTTTACTCTCTTTGGCGATTAATCTCTCGGTCTCTAGTTTGGCTGTTTTTTATTTGTCTTTTACATATTCTATTTTTTTCCTTATAGTTTTTCAATGCTTCCTCGCTCCCCTCCTGTTTTAGTGATTTAAATCCTTTCTGTTTGTCATTTATTGCTTTCTTTACCGTTCTGTTTATCCACATTGGTTTTTTCTTGTTCCTTAACCTTTTATTCCCATAAGGTATGTACCTCTCACAATTAGATATTAGGATGCTTTTAAAAATATCCCATTTTGTGGCTGTATTTTTATTTTTGAGGACTTTGTCCCAGTTAGTTAGGCCTATGGCCTCTCTTAGTTGGCTAGATTTAGCTTTTTTGAAGTTTGGTATTTTTGTTCCTCCCTGAAGAAACGCTCTTTTGAATGACAGTTGGAAGGTTATTATATTATGGTCACTATTTCCCAGGTGTCCCCCAACCTGCACATCTGTTGTTCTGTCAGGTTTATTGGTTAATACTAAGTCCAGTATGGCCGTGCCTCTAGTCGGGTCCTGAACCAGTTGGGAAAGGTAATTGTCTTTGGTTATTGCCAAGAATTTATATAAGGGTTATATATTTCTTGAAATTCCTTCTGGGTCTAATTCTAACAAACCATTTAGAAAATTCGATTTGAGTCTGAATAACTTCTACCTGAATCAAAAGTACTCCAATTGGCCAGGAAATTTGTGTATGACCCTCAGAAGTCAACTGGGACATTTTTTCTCTCTTTTTTCCTTCTCTCTTGTATTTCTTGTCAGGGAGATCTCATCAGGCAAATCCCTGTAATCACCATTTGATGGCATCTTGCTAAGCTATGCCATCTATTGGTGATTAGGGGAAATCTTACTGCTGCTCCATTGACTAGAAGACCTTTAAATCTTCGATCATTAGCAAAACTTCTCAATTTAATACATGAATTTCCAGTAGTAAATTTTGCATGAACCCGTCCCCAAAGGGATGGATAAAGAGGGGAAGCAAGTTATGACATTCTCCATTATGAGACCATCACTATCAGAAATTTATGTCATATGGGTATCTTCCGAATACCCTTGCAAGTTAGGTAATTTTTCTGATACAATTTTCTGGCTTTTGGTCAGAACTGTAATGTAGCGGAAATAAGGCCTGCACCAGTGTGATCATCAAATTACATTGAAGCTCATATAATTGGTACAAGCAGAGAGAAGTGATACACAAAGCATATTGCTTGACTTCTCCGTATACAATGCATGGGCTTGTGTGGACTTCTGCTGTGAACTTTCATTGCAATGAAACCAAAATTTACACTTGGAATTTACACCTTGTTAAATACAGTAGCACATTCCTTAGTCATTTTTCGTGAGGCATGTTTTCTTACCTTTTTCATTTGCAGTTCCTTACTGTTAGCAAATCTCTTTGCATTCACGTGTTTCAGATCTTTTGTCTGTCTTCTTCTCCAAGGCTCATCATTTCGCCCAGTTAAAAGCACTCCAGCAGAGCCCAAGCTGTATTCTATTGTTCACCTTCATTTCCCTTGTGAAAGAAGCAGTCTTGTGGAAATGTTGGTTACATACCATTTCTTTATGTGATGCTCCTCTCACTCTGAGATATTTTATTTGTTAGTTTCAAGCTGCTGATGAAATGCCTTCATTGTAGGCCAGTCAGTTGATAACGTGGTCTAATGATAACTGCTATTATTAAGAACATTTCATCTCTCCATAACTTTTTAAAGTGAAGCCCCCATTTTAGAACTTTAAAGGGGTTGTCCAGATTTTTTTTAAATCTCCCCCCCCTTCCAGTAAGACCTGTAGAGAAATCCATACTCTATTTGTAATTGCCTCTCAGTTTTCAGCTCATGGGCTGTTTTCACTGAACTTCCAGTCCCCATCTGTCATCTTCCGCATAGACCGCTAATATATCAGCTCTGGTGGGGTACCTGCAGTAGCAGAGGTGGTAAAAAGCGCTGGGCACTGAACAGTTTTATGCTATACTGGGCTCATATCATCTGGTTGTATTCATATAGCTACCATCAAGTAACTTGGTACCGTAACAGCCAATGTCTGGACACATCGATGACATGTCCCCAAATGGCATGTGACCCAGCACTGATCTGCTACTTGGAGACATGTCACCACTGATGCCAGATTGGGAACAATCAGGCGAGTATTTAAGGAACTGCGTAAATAACAATTCCATAATTTGATATTATCCCTTAGTAGGAAAGGTCAGATAACATGTCTGGCTTCATTTTGATGGACCCTGTGGGGTCCAAGTGGTTGGAGTAGGTGATATGGGATACCTTCATATAATCAGAATACTCCTTTAAGACTAGGTCTCCACGGTGCATCTGCAATCTGTTGGCCATAATCTCTCCAACCCACACAGATTTGAAAGTAATACCATTAAAGTACAAATTACTACAGCCACTAGCCTCCACAGACAGGTGAGGATGCGGCCAGTGCATTGTCTTCTGGCTTAAAGGGGTTGTCTCGCTTCAGCAAATACTGTAGCATTTATCATGTAGACAAAGTTAATAGAAGGCACTTAGTAATTTATTGTGATTATCCATATTGCTTCCTCTTCTGGCTAGATTCATTTTTGGATCACATTATGCACTGCTTGTTTCCATGGTTACAACCACCCTGCAATCCATCAGTGGTGGTCGTGCTTGCACACTATAGGAAAAAACACTAGCCCATGTGCACTCCCACAGTCCCGGCCACCAGAGAGGCTGACGCTTTTTCCTATATTGTGGAGAGCCATCTTAAAGGGGTTGTCTCTAGGGATGAGCGAACCCGAACTGGATCCGAACCCGGACTTTTTCACTGAATCTGGGTTCAGTATTTGGGGGATTTTATTATTTTCCATTATAACATGGTTATAGCGGAAAATAATAGCATTCTTAAGACAGAATGCAAAAGAATATGGCCATTTAGGGGTAAAAAAAACAAACAAAACAACTCACCTCATACACTTGATTAAGGTGCCGTGGTGATGTCATCGCAGGCCTTTTGGCAGGTCCTGCTGAAAGAAGATAGACACTGCGGCAGCGCAATCAAGTGGATGAGGTGAGTTGTTTATTTTTTTTTTTTTTAAACCCCTAAATGGCCATATTGTTTTGCATTCTGTCTTAAGAATGCTATTATTTTCCGCTATAACCATGTTGTTATAACGGAAAATAATAAAGTGAAGTTCGGGTCCCCATTAACTTGAATGGGGTCCGGTTTCGGGTTCAAGTTTGGGTCCCGAACCCGAACTTTGACCTGAAGTTCAGGCAAACCCAAACTTCTATGGGTTCACTCATCCCTTGTTGTCTCACTTCAGCAAATTTCATTTATCATGTAGAGAAAGTTAATACAAGGCACTTACTAATGTAATGTGATTCTCCATATTGCCTCCTTTACTGGCTGGATTCATTTTTCCTTTACATTATACACCCCTACAGCAGCAGAGGTTGTGCTTGCATAAATAAGTGTCATGTATTACCTGTGTCTACATGATAAATGCCATTTGATGAAGTGAGACAACCCCCATTAACAACTATGTATGTGTCTGGAGTGTTTCCCGGAATGTTCAGATAGCTGTCAATCATTGGCATGCTTACATAGGGGGTTAAATGGTTTTATAATACTAAGTAGTACTGACTTTAGTTTTTTTTTTATTTTTGCAAGATTTGTTTGCAGGACTTGGTGTCCAGGAGGGAATAATGTGAAAGCTGTAACCATGCTATATGTGTGACTCACAGCAATTTACAAAGAAGCCAAGTCATATATTATCAAGTTTCCTGAAAATATACTTCTAGCATGATGTAATCATCATTGTGCTCTGAATAGATTAATACCGTGAAACCTCTCTAAAATACCAGATCTCTAAGAAGACATCTAGGCAAGATTTTTCTATGATAGATTTTTATTCCCTCCTGTGAGTGCACACTCCCTTCTAGCAGAATGCTTTTGACTGAATTTTTTTAGGTTTGTGTAGTCCCAGAGAGGTTTCATTGTACTTTAGTCAGCCTTAACATTAAAAACAGTGACTAGTGAAGTAAATAGAACTGATTTTCTTATTACATTGCCAACTGTCAAGGGGTGAGATCTATTTGGCACCAAGTGAATAGCCATTTCTTCATGTTGACATGTTGGAAGAAGGAAAAGTGAGAAAGCATAATAATCCTAGTGACTCTGACAAGGACCAAGTTTTGGTGGCTGGACAACTTTATCAGAGAATCTCCAAAACGGAGGTCTAGTAGGGTGTTCCTGGTATGCAGTGGTTAGTACCTATAAAAAGTTCATGGAAGGACCTGGTGGCAAGGTCATGGATGCCTAAAACTCCCCTTTCTTGGGAAGCAAAGTCTAGCCTCTCTGGTCTACAGAGCTGCTGTAGAACGCACAGCTGAAAAGATTTGGTCATTGGTGTATGTGTCTTTCTATCTGGACTAGCCACATGCCAAAAAAGAGGGTGCTTGTGCTGGGGGCAAGGTGTGGGCAGGACCATTGGCCTCAAGCACATTTTATCATCATTTATACCAGTTTTCTGGAGTACATGATCAGTGTAATCTAGGTGGACAGAATGCTGGAGGGACATGGGGATATCAATACTGGCATACAAACACTGGTCTTGATAAATGACCCCCTGTGTGTTTTACTAGATTTTTTACTGTGTATGGATGTTTCATGTTTCTATAGGTCTTTTTATGTATAATATCACTGTAGAAAACCTACTTAAAATATAACTTTTAATAGAAATACTTAAGATAAATCCCATTAGACAAACAAAAGATGCAGATAATATACATAGATGACTATGGGATATTCTCTCATATGCTTATAGGAGGAGAAATCATTTAATTCGCTTTGCTAACCCCAAGCCACAGATGTGGCCACTCACGGTTTTGTCATTTGATATGTAGTAGTGGAGTCAGATTTTGTCAGTTCGAGATGCCAGGTTCTGTCTCGGATCTTCAGTTGGGGTCAGGCAGCCACTTTAGTCTTGATATCAGAGTTCAGATAAATAGTATATCAAAAAATTATGAAAAAGTGGTACCACTAGATAGCCAGGGTTTAGGGATTCTCGCCCTGCAAATGCTGGCAGTCCCAGCCTCGAGAAATTGCCTCGAAAGGGGCGGCCCCACTTATTAGTGGCTCACCCCAAGACTAACTTTCCCTTCCTAAAGATATCCCACAGAAGTATTACCAATGCGTTTCACCTATCTCTAAGGGGTAGGTTCATTGGGGGGAATCATACTAAAAAGGAGCAAGGTGGCTCCACCGATATGCCAGTTAGCAGTAAGATGTGGCCTGCATATAGAATATTATGAGTAAGTGACCTATGACATCCAAGTGCTTTGGGCAAGACTTGTATCCACATCTTGGGTTTTGCTGATCTGCTCGGCAATAAACTAGTAACTGAACTTGTTGAACATGTTTGCACTTTTTTTTCACCACGTAACACTACATTCTTAAATAAGTGGCTCTACTTCCCATTCCTAACAATCATCGAAGTTAGGTAATCTGAATCATCTCATTGTTGGGTTGTCTTTATCCTATGAAATGGTTGTCCAGGTGTGATAGTCCCTTTAATCCTAAAATGTACTGTAAGTCAGTAGAAAGAAACATTTCATAGATGTTCCTTCTGTCTTCAGCATTTGCAAGGTGACTGCTGATAACTCGTAAGAGCATAGCCGGTTACATAAAGGTGCACTATCGAGAAGCCATCCATTGAACATAAAAGATAAATCCTCCTGCCTAGCTCGCCCTTGAATAGATTTGTAGAGGGCAATGTTGGTAATTTAAAAATATGGGTCTTGGTCTGAACTTTGTGCCCTGTAATAAGTAACTAAAGCAAAATTCTGCAATTAAATGTATTTTTATTTCTTTTTTTGTCTCAGGATTACAGAAACTGACAGTGAAAAAATTGGTTTCATTTAGCGCGCTCAGTTTTGTCTCAGACTACATTTAACCCTGTCAGCAATGTGCCTGTCCCTTCATTGATTTTAGATAAGACATGTGAAAGGCATCTGATTTACAAGTATAATTAGACTGTCTGCAGTTAATGGATATTTGGGGATTACATTTTAGTTTTATTTTTCTATTTGTCGTCTCATTCATGTCTGTTATTGCAAAAAACTGGTTATGTTACCTATAGTTTGTAACCATTCTGTCAGAATGGAGATAATTAGTGATTTGTCAAATTTCACAAAGAAATTCAATTTGTGAAAAATTACTTTTTCATGAAGCGCATTCCTTTGTATGTAGCGGGCGCAATGACAGGGATTGGCGATTATGCCGCCCCCATCATTGAACCCCTCGATGATCGTGGCATCTTATTCTGCAATTGTGGGCTTTCAGGGGTTAATCCAGTAAAAAACAAAACAAAAAACATGCCTCATCCATTCGCTCGGGGAGAGGCCGTCGTGGCCATCTTGATTGCATGTCATGTCATGTTGCTGGCGGGTCATGGTCACGTCATCACTGAGATTTCACAAGGTATCTTCAATCAAGATGGCTGAGACGGCCCCTCCGTGAGCAAACGAGGATAGGTCGTCAATAGTAAAAGCACGGACAACCCCTTTAAGTCTATGAGGTTTGTCTGGTCTGGTTTGGATCTAATCAGTAATAACTATGTTTAGGTCCATATGATAATTATGACATTCTCTGTACCTTTTTTGTTGATGCTTTAATGGTTTTTGTCGGGCTCCTGAGTTTGGAGAATTACAATGGGAAAGAAAGCACTTAGGTTACATAAGTGTATTCTCTGCGACTATCTCTGCGAAGTATTTCCTCCCCATTCTCCCTTCAAGCCCATGTTGCTGCTTCCCAGCGGAGAAGTGGAGTTATTTTCAGCTTTCACTGAACAAAACAAAGGATAGCGGCAAGCATAGACGAAAGCCGACATAATCAACATTCTCTCAATAATTAAGACACGACTTCTGAATTTTTAATCTAAGTTTTGAAAACAGCAAATTGCATGCATAAACATACAGTGCTCCCTTTATTATATAATATTTTGACATTGTTAACATCTGGATGGGCTAATTACATTGTGCAGCGCATTATATATGCTGCAGACTGCCTTGGTCTTGTTCTATAATGTATGGTACAAATCTACCGGTATATCTTTGTATAGAATACCATCTCTAGACATGTTTAACACAGTAAAGGCAAGTGCTGTACATGTTTGTCGTTTGGTGCTGGGCTTTAATCCAGAGCGCCATACATGTACAGCACAGGGCTCAGGCTCCTGCAATCTAGCAGGAGTACCTCACGTACCTGGGTTTCAGTGACAGCCAGGGGTCCCAAGGATAAGACAGATGAGTGCTATGTAGTGAATAGAGAAAGTGGCTATGCAGCTAACCCAACTGGAACTTGAGATCATGTGATTACTGGGTGCCTTGGACAGAGCAGAGCTGCTGGTCCTTAGCAGACCATGATCAGCAATGCCTGAGTACATTGCCCCCAAAGGGGGCTCGTTTCCCCTGTAACTGGGGTTCCCTTGGAAAAATTGCAAAATAAAAAAAAAAGTGTCAATGTCCCCCAGAAGTCTTTTAATGATCGCTTTGATTACATATTACATGTCAAAATTTTTAAAAAACAAGTAATAAAATACAAGTCAAGACTAAATACAATAAAGGACAAGTCCTATTTTGGGCCGTTTTGACGGCCAGACACACTCTAGTAAAATCAATAGGCATCTGTCTAAAGGATGATAGTAAGACAGAAAATGGATGAATGATGCAAAATGGCCATGAAAGACAGTTAACCCTTTGTGTCGTGTAAATGTGACCTAAGTCTCGGAAAACTGCCTGGTCGTTAAAGATTCTCCAGACTGTGTGCCAGGTTTGATAAATTTATGAAACCGGTCGGGTCACACCTCCAAGTGTGATGGAGTGACACAGGAAATGGCTCCCACGCCAGACAAATTAAATAAAGATTCCTGTGTTTCAGAGGTTGCTTTGAATCACATGTATGTATTAAATACATGTGATTCAAAGCAACCTCTGAAACACAGGAATCTTTCTTTATTTAGGTTTGATAAATTTGACACAAGTAACAGCAGCGCAGCCAGCAAAACTAATTTCAGAATTACTTTGATGATAAATTCCCTCAATGTTCGGTCAGATATCCTTAGGATTCCATTGATCTGATGTATGCGTCATCGTGGTAATATATAACTGCTATATGTGAAGTAGGTGTTGTTTTACAATGGGACCTCCTGGGCGGTTGATGCCTATACGGTGCCAGGCGTCATAGACTTCTGTCAGGGGGATGCTCTACATCAGAATATACCTCCGATAGGAGCCTCTAATGTGATGTGAACAGAGCCTAACCAAGTTTACAAAAATGCTAGCTGCAACTTGCTCATGGAGAGAATCAGATGAAGCAGTGAAAATGTATCTTCACTTGAGGATGGCCTCATTTTTCATCATCATCACATTTTCTGAAATAAACATTTTTAGAAACCTATTAAGACAGTAGTGAATAATCCACAGAGATAACATACCGGGGAAAGGCAGCCCAGACTTCTATGATTAATTATGTGTGAAATGAGGTACCAGTCACAATACTGCTCCCGAGCAGCTGTAATAATTGTAGATTAGCCATGTTGACATATTTTACTGTAAGGTAAATGCTGATAGCGTTACATATATTTAATTCCATTCCAACTTGAAAGACTAAAACAGATTTAAAGCCCAGATTGGCAATTTAAAGGTGAATGTACACATAAAAGAACATTTTATGGTTTTAGGTAGTACAAATTAGGGGAGAAAATTTAGATAGTTACATCCACTTTTGCAGCTATTTTTATTGATCCAACGTATTTAAAATGAAAATCATCCTTTAGCTGTGTTACACTTCTTTTTCTGCAAAAAAAAAATTAAATTTTAGACTCTGTTACTCCAGTTTGGAAACATCCCCCCAAGCTTCCGAGGAGTAGCCCTATACTATAGAAAAAAAACATAAACCTACCCACTTTGTGGATAGATTGATAGGGTTGTCCTGTGAAAAATAGCGCTTTTGCAAAGTATGAATCTGTAACCAGGGAGAAAAACTGTGTAGGTGGGTTAATGGTTGCAGTGCTCCTTAGTGTGGAAGAACATCATAAGTAGGTAGTGCCTGTCCCTTTTGAGGCTAAGCTCATGAAAAGCTTACAAAACTGCTTAAAAATAACTCAGAATTTGGAAACTCATACTTTTCTCAAGTGCACAATTAATTTTCAATTAGATTGTGAGCCTTTATGGTGAGACCACATGTTGTGGCTGGCTGCCCTTGGCCCAGCCACAATCACCCATGGCAGCCAATGGCTGCATAATTTTGTGCTAAAACCATGCGGCCATTGGCCACCATGAGTGGACTGAGTTATGGCTGTTATGGATTTTTAAGGTTCTAGATATTATTGACCTTACCACCATTATTGATCTTACCAACTTGTGGAACTCCCACAATTAGCCGTACTCAGCAGCGGAAAAAACACAGTGCACAAAGCCAGAGGCAAAAAGCTCTATCCATTGTTTAGTGACTTTGCCAGATTACTACAGCTTAGCTCCCATTCCATTGAATTCACTTGGGGGTGCAGAGTGTAGGGTCCCCACCAATCTGATATTGACGACTCATCTTTAAGATACTTCTATAATTACTCTGGTTGTACAGAAGACTGCAGAACTGAACCTCACCTATAGCAGTCACCTTTCCCAAGTCTAAACAATGGTTCTTGGTCCTCAAATACCCCCAGGACTTTCAAAGACAAAATATATGAAGCACGTATCAACACTGGCAGAAAATGACACTCACAAAACTGAAACAAACTCACCAGTGAATGATCTAGAACTAGAGATCCCAGAATACAGGGCAAAGTGCAAACTATTTGGAAGGGAATGTGCGTAGCATGTGCTACACCTGGAAACCAGAATGATGGAAGGCCTGGATATGTGAAGGACTCAACCATCCTCAACTTCACCCTCATAAACCAAGCAAAGCTATGTGATAACCAGATTTAGATCCATAGCAGCTGCCCAAACAAAGTTAGTAATAGGTTGTTATGAAGCAACAGAGAGATCCCTATTGCTCATAACAAGGTCATCAATATCTAGAACCCAGAAAAAACCCTTTAAGGGCAGGTACCGCTCTTGTTTTATGCCATTATTTGTTGCCATTGTCATTTTCTTTGTTTATTATTTCTGCCATTATAAAGCTCTCTGGTATGTATTATATAAATAACAATTTATGTTAATGAAAATTCACTAAAAATGATCATTAATAAGTTTTAGCTGTCGAATATTCATGCTTGCTAGAGGGGTATTTTCTAATCTAAAGGCACCAAAATTCTGATGTAATTTGCACAAAAAAATTGGCGTACATGCTTTTCACATTTATTAAGGGCTGTGGAGCATTTTTCAAACCTATATGATAAGTGGGTGTGAGTTACAAGCAATGTTTTGTGGCCTGCTGGGAAAGTGGCATGGTTTAAGATGCACCATAATGCCAAAAGTTTGGCATACCATTCTCATGTAAAGTTAGCAGACTATTAGATGGTTTAAATTTAGACTACACATTCTAAAGACACACCAGATTTATCATCCAGCATCAGACACTGATAAATCTAGTGCATTTTTAGACAGTGTTAGCTTGTACTGTATTAGACAGTGTTAGTAAATCTGCCCCTGAGTTGTTCTCTACTATAGATGGTCAAATTAATGACTTTTCACTTTCAGAGACAAGACTGCCTGCTGGTTCCATTTATATAAGTGCTCCCTCAGGTTACAACCGCCTCAGGATACAGTAGCCCACATTTATTAATATTGTCTCAAAAGTAAGACTAGCTTAGAACTAGTCGTAAACGTCACCAGATTTATCACAATGGCTGAATGATAAATATAATGGACCTACAGACTATTTTTTGGCATACGTCCCACATTTCAAAGATCATCTCTTTCCCACTAAGCCATGTCCCTTGTTGATCGAGTCGCAAAAAGTTCCTGAAAATGTCTCAAACACATACAGTATTTGTTGCAAAGAATAAGTGCCAGTTTTTGGTGCAAATTACACCAGAATTCTGACACATGTTAATGAACAATATCCTCCAATATTTTCAGCATACAATGATCTTTCCTTGGCCTTTGGCCGACTTGAAACCAGACTCAACATATAACGCCTCAGATAATGCTGATCTGCGGCACATGTGATTGATTGGAAGATCCAACCAATCACCACTGCCCTTTCACTGGTAAAACACCTGTATTTTCTGTCACTTTGGTTTCTTGTGCTATGCCACATTTATGAGATGGCGCACGGGTTTTATAAGTTTTGCACATGTGTGAAATGTGGTTTGGCTTTTTTAAGTGATTGCACAGCAGGGGGTTACCTGATGTACTTTGCAACATTATGTGCAACATTTACCAGTGTTGCACATCATAAATGCACCTCAAAAGTGATCTATTTTCCAAAACTTCTCACTTCACTTCTGAAAGTGGCATGGAAGTCAAAAGACGCTAACATTTTGCACAAATGCATAAAAAAAATTTAATGCCACAAAACTGGTATAACAGCCTTCATAAATGTCCCCAGGAGTATAACATGTCTAGTAGCTCCCCTTTACAGTATAGTTCAGTACTACATGTTCTGTACTGCTCTTTATCTCCACCAATATGTGCTTGCTCCTTTGGACACCAGGTGAGAGCTTCTCCACATGACTTTTTTGGACACTATGTACAGTGTATTGTACAAGACGCTGAAGAAGCTCCTGTCCTCAACACAGGCTGTCATTTACAGCTCTCAGCAGCTATTTCTGACTTTTACACGTAATGACTTGCTTTATCTGAACAGTGTGCTGCTTCTAGTAGTCCTTGTTTGCTTTTGCACTGCATTAGGGTCAGGTTTTTAGAATTTTTATGACATTTTTCCAGTATGTTACAGTCAGCATTATCATTTTGGTAGTATTAAAATATACAACAAATTTTTGAAGAAAGTAGGACATGGCCTCCAAGGTGCCCAAGTTGTGTTATATTATCATCCAGGGGTAATGGTCTTTCTGATGGCGGTACTGACTTATCGCTTCACTAGCTGGTAGTTTTGGTTAAAAGGACAGTCCCATCAGAACATCTACTTCAGAACATCTAAATGCAGACCCAATACTGGCTATCAGCTTTTCACTCCAAATCCGAATGCTGAAAGCACCAGCCATGTTCTGATTTTGTCTGGGCAAGGTATGGGTGACCACACGTCTTATTGCATGGTTTCTATTCTTTGGGTAACCAGAAAATGAATTAATTATGATCCAGTTAGATAGACCTAGCCAACACCAACCAGGGGACTTGCAAATGTAGAAAGTACTGTAGTTAGCGGAAGGTAACTAGGATACAAGTGTTAACATATTTATTGCTTTAAAATATGCTGTATATATGTAGATTAGTAACCTTGACTAGACGTTTCCTGACAGTGATGAAGTGTTCAGTAGTTCTAAACTTGATTTCTATGGGCTAGGAGATCAATCAGCTTATTGTTTGGCCGTTTGCCCAGATCCCGGTTGTACCACTTGCTTTAGTATAACAGGCTGGTACCATTTGGCACAAATAAGGAAAGCTTACTTCTGTGACTGTCATTATATTGCTCCAAAACCTTAGGAGCACCATAAAACATAAGCAAAATCCTTGAGAAATACCCTGACAGGTCTTATAAATTAATTTCAATAACAAAAACTGGAAATTGTTTGTTAACCTGAGCAATACAGCACAGATGGTCCTCTGTCAAGTATAAATCACATCAGATCATATAATTTCATTTTACCATTGGACGTGTTTCTCGGGGATATATTAGCTTAGCTCCATGAGTAATGACTTTAATTTCTACAAACCATATTTTAAGAGCCTGTTCTAACCTTTCATTTGCCGTTGAATCGAGAAACAGAAAAGTTAAGTCCATGGCTGTCATGTGTTAGAACTTGGATATACAGTATAAAAAGGTAGTAGAAGAACGATGAAGTGGTGCAGAGAAGTGCACTTTATTGAATTTAGGTCACAATTTTATGATCAATTTGAAACTATATCAGCGTTCCAAATCTATTTGCATAGTTATAGGGTTATATGATAATCTCGTGACTACCTTCTGTTGCCAGTAGAGGGAGCTTATTGCATACTGCTTATGCATTCAACTCAGTAATTAGCGTGCTCCTAGGCGTCCTCTAGTGGTGGCTTCAGGTAGCTGTTAGTTTAACCTGTTACAGGCACAATGTATTTTAGGGCAAGCACAGGTGAATGTAATGATACTTTTCAGATAGCGAGCCATTGCTTCACTCTGAAGAAGAAGCTTTTCATCTATATGTAAATGAGCAGTTAAATGCACAGAGGGCAGGCTCAAGCTTAAAGGTGTTGGGAAATTATATCGATGACCTATCCTCTGGATAGGCCATCAATATCAGATCGGTGGGGTCTGTCACCCAGGCAACCATTGATCAGCTATTTGAAGAAGCTGGCACTGAGCGCTGCGTCCTCAACCTTAGGTCAGTGACATCACTGTACATCGGTCACATGGCCTAGTTTCAGCTCATTCCCATTCAAGTCAATGGGACTGAGCTGCAATACCAAGCACAGCCGCTACGTAATTCACAGCACGGTATTTTGAAATCTGCAGGGAGCCGGTTGCACTCACCAGAGCGCCTGTGAGCGCAGCAGCTCCCTGAAACAGTTGATCGTGGGGGTGTTGGGATTCGGACCCCTGCAATGTGGTAGTGAGGATCTATCCTGAGGATAGATCATCATTATCAATTCCCGGTTAAGCTATTTAAACACCATTTTGCTGTTGCCAACCTAGCTGCAACCAAATTGATTGACTGTGGTAGGTTGGATGACTATGCAGTAACCTGAGTCTGGCATGGTTTAACACTGAATTGTCTGGTGGAAAGCTTCCTTTAACATTGCATTTTTATATAATTTAGAGAATTTGGTCACGGCAGGACTGAAAGATTTTAAACCAAGCGGCAAAGAGCAGATAAGTATGCTTCCCTCCACAGATCCAGCAGCTCGGGGGGAACAAAAAGCTGGAGAACCCCTTTAAAGGGCACCTGTCACCATGAATGCATACATTTAAAGGGAATCTGTCACCTCATTTTCACCATAATAACTAACAACACTGCCCCACAGAAGATTGCATACACATCCCGGACATACCTGTGTTCACTTGTGTCTGTATTCCATGTCCATGAAAAGCACTTTTATTCTGCAATAAAACAGCTCCCAAGTGCCCAGCTCTGCTGCTGCAAGTGCTGAAAGCAAACCAGACTGAAGAGGGGACAGCTGCTTTAGCTGCTCATATCTTGGGATTGGTAGCAGATAGAAAAATGATTCTGACCTTCTTTGAAAGCTGGCATAGCAAAATCACATCATTATATCCAGGATATCAGAAGATATAGCTGTTAGAAATTGAGTTGGGAGAGAAAGCTGTTTTTAGTTTCATTTTCACCCGGGCACTTGGGAGCTGTTTTCCTGCAGAATAAAAGTGCTTTTCCTGGACATGGAATACAGACACATAGTGCACACAGGTATGTCTGGGATGTGTCTGCAATCTTCTGTGGGGCTATGTTGTTAGTTATATAGGTGACAGACTCTCTTTAAATCTTTGCTTTCTGTATGCTCAGGAGTCATGTAGGCAGTGCAGGTTACCGAAAACAACTAACTTTTTATAATTAGTTATATAGCAGTAGCTGTCAGTCATGGCGTAGGACCACCACATGACTATATATAGAAAGAGAAAAGGTTTAAATGAATAAATTACAAGTTTTACTGACTCTTTTCCCATAAAACTATACATCAGTCTGCCCATTTCTTCCTGTTCAATAATATGATGCCTGCTGGTTGCGCTGTATTTTCATGGTGGCAATTTTATGCATCCAACTTTGTGGGAACATATTGAGGAAGGCCTTTTCCTGTTCCAGCATGTTAAATAACTTTAATGGCCCACACGGACCCCTGGCCTCCCCATCCAACATGTTTGGAATGAACTAGATTGCAAACCATTTCCTCTCATTTAACATCACTGTCTGACCTTGAAAATTCTCTTCTGAATGAATTGGCAAAAATCCCACAGATACCCTCCAAAATCTTGTGGAAAGCCTACCCAGAGGAATGGAAACTGTTTTAGCTGCAAAAGGGAACCAACTCCATAATACTACCTATGGATTTAGGATGGGATGCCATAAAAGTTCCTGTAGGTATAATGTGTAGGTACCCCTAAACCCAATGTCTCCTAGCACCGGACAAAACATTTCAGTTAGATTTAGTCATGCAATGATTGTTTCTCAGTAGAAATATCATACACTATATAAAAGTTTAAGGTTGCACGTATAAAATATAAAATTATGATAATTTAATTTACTGTCTAAAGCTGTGGAATGACTACATTTACCGTTGTGTCACAGTAACTTTTGTGTGCAGTGAAATCATTTGAATCTGAAATATCACTCCCTGGAGCTGTCAACCTCATTCTTATACCACTCAAAGCTGAGTCAAAAGACAAGGTGTTTCCCTTGGGTTTTGTTAATAAAGCTTTAAGACGTTCTCCACTAATGAGTACTTGCATTCAATAACATACAATCTGTTCACATTTTGCTGCTAAGAGAAACTCTAGAATCAGTGGGGTGGATGAGAAGGGAGCTGTAAGTTATGAGGTCCCAGATAGCCATGACCAAGATGTGGTCATAGACAGCACAGTTTGCAAATGAACTATGTTAACAATCAACAACCGGTTAACACTGTAAGGAGCAAGAACAAATGCACTGAATGAAACAAACAGAGGGAGCCTGTTTTGGAACGGATCCTTAGGAGACTTAGGGCACTCTGTGATTGGCTGAAGACAGGGACCCTTTAGTGCACACTAAGCAAACTAGTCAATGACCTATATTTAGAGATGGTTTCTGTCCAGTCTTAAAGGGGTTGGCACAATATCGAAACTTAACTCCCATCCTCAAGATAGGTGATACGTTTCTAATCGGTATTGATCTGACTACTATGGCCCCCACCAATTATTGGAATGGAGGTCCCCAAAAGACCTGCATGAATAGAGTGGCGGTGGTTGAGCATGTTCCCAGCAGCTCTATTCAACTCAATGGGACCACCGGAGGTAGCAAATCCCTGTACTCTCCTCTATCCAATTGAATGGAAACACGCATGCCCAACCACTGGTCCATTCACATAGCAGACTGTGGGCAAAATAGCAAACTAACCGAGGCTTTAAATGTCTGGGACTTGAAGCAATGCATATTATAACTGTCCATTATACCATGATGAAGTTTTACTACCATAACAACTGGGGCAATCTCATGGTGCAAATGACTGGCTGTTACGAAACCCTAAAAAAATATGGAATTATCATATGTGGCATACTCCATTCAGGTTCTTTGGGAAGCAATTTATTGGATTTAGTTATGTAACATTTTAATAGGGCATCTTATAGATCTGCAGGTTGCCTAATATTGTCATCAGTACTTTTATAACATGCCCCATGGTTCCAGCAGTGGACTATATCAGCGCTGTACATTATGTAGATATTAACAAACAGCCAGGATAGATTAGCATAAGTAAGAACCTGCCGGGGGCATCTCCCTGTGCTAACAGCCAATTTTTGTCAGAATTCATTCATTTGTAGTTTTGCCATGATGCTCATGCTAATTCTTTTCTCACTTGCTCCCAGCCGTGTATCCTTCCACTGACGGCATAGGACAAAGTCATTTTCTCTGTATTAAAATGTCCTTTTGATTTATAGTGTTGACAACCTGCCTTATACACCATATAATAAGATAGCGCTGCTAATAATAAAACTAGATTGTTTCCAGACTCTGATGCCGTTTTCTTATACAACCAGCTTAGACAGGGGTGTTGTTCTATAGTACGTTTCTTGAATATCGTATGGGACCTGTGTATATGAATAGATGTCTATGAGGTAATTTTCCATGCATGGTGTATTTTTTATTTTTTTTTTACCCGCAGTGGTGATTTATTAAGGCAACTACTTCAACTGCTGCTTAATAAATAACCTGCTGTGCTCATACGATGCAGCTTGTACCTGCACTCCCCAGGCTAAATAACAAGATTAGGCGCCAGCAGCTCTTCAAGCACATAAACTGTTTGTTGACTGAGGAAAAAGGCATTTGATATTCTGTCTATAGCTGGGGCCGTGATCCATGCTTTTCTCCCTATGTCATGCATAATGTTTTTCACAGAAATGTGCTTCACCGTTACTGTTGCCAGGGCTGTTTCGGTGTTCTTGCCCTTCAGCAGTGCAGGGTACAGGGTTTGCTGAATGAAGTGGCTTAATTTACAAAAGGGGTCATTTATCAAACTGGTGTAAAGTAGACCTTGCTTAGTTGCCCATAGCAACAAATAAGATTTTGAGGAGCTGTCCAAAATGAAAAGTGGAATGTGATCGGTTGCTATGGTCAACTAAGCCAGTTCTACTTAACACCAGTTTGATAAATGGTGTAATTTTATTGAAACCTACTCTAAATATGACAAAATCGATTTTTGGAATATGGTTTAATTGTTTTTTCTTAGCAAAATAGGTGCCTGAATTTCAGGTTCCTATTGAATCCGTACTCTGGTACACTGCTGTTTATGGGACTACGGACTCGCAGAGGCCGCACTGAGCGCTGTACAGTCAGGAGCTCCATGGCAGTCTCTGCTCCTGCCTGTACCAGCGCTGCTGTTCTAAAGCCTGGCATAGATGTGCTATGTCAAGCTTTACTAAAGCGGGCACTGGCAGAGGAGCAGTGTGCTACTGAGTTCCTTCCCTGCGCTCGCTCTACTCAGCTAATAGCCTGCATATATAAAGTCACATTTGGAGTAGGTTTCAAGAAAGTTAATTTGTAAGTTTAGGAACACTTTAAGGAGCCCGTATACATTCAATAGCCATCAGCTGATTGCTTATTTGGCTGACAGCTACCTTTTATAGTTGCCAATTGTCCAGAATTTAGTTTGATTTTCAGAGACTGTTACCTACCCATTTGGGTTAAAAAAAAATAAATAAAAAAAAAATCGGTGTAAAAAATACATAGAGATTCTAGAAAGACAGATCGCGGCAGCTGGCCCCACAGATGGACAGTTTTTGGGGAGGTATTTTGTGATGCACTGTGGTATTTGGTTCTGTTGGAGTGGTATAATGTGCCACAATATGGTATTGCTGGCCCCAGCTACTTGTGTCGACCCCCGCCTTTTGTCAATTTGGCCCCTTTACAAAATAGGGCCACTTTTTGTTCCCAGTCCACCCCTGCAAGGCAAAATAATGAGAGAATGTGTATTCAAGAAGGATCAGCCATCACATTTACAGCATATGTACCTATATAAATAGTGGAGAATAGAATAAGGCCACATGAGGCAGATTTTCTGCAGCAGAAGTTCCTCTGTGATTTCCTCACCAAAATCTAGTGAATCTGTGTCAAAATACTATGCACTGCAAAAGGTGAAATCCCTGGTGGAAACCTGTAACATAAATTCACATACTATGGATCTAAAATCAATAACGCAAGTCAATTTCTGCTGTGGATTTTTCTCTGCAACATGTTCTCATCTCATCTGCTTGGATTGTATTGTAATACACTGCAGATTTTCACCCAGCCATTCCACAGTGGAAAATATGCAGCGTATCTGCTATGTGTGACCAGGGGCGTAGCTAAAGACTCATGGGCCCTGGTGCAAGAGTTCAGCTTGGGTCCCCCCCAGCGCTGGTGCACCTAGCTTTTCTGCCGGCCAAGTCAAAAACTGAACCCCCCCCCCCCAATGCCAAATTCTCACCCTAACCTTTTCCCTCCTAACATTACGTATATCACTACAGAACATACAGGGTAAGGCTACATTCACATTTTTGTGGCCTCTGATCTGTATATTTTGCGGCTCAGAGGTGACCCATTCACTTAAATGACCACTGTGTGCTGTCCGCATCTGTATGTCCATTCCTATTTTTGTCCATTTTGCGGACAAGGATAGGCATTGTTACAGTGGAGATTCACTGAAAAAATGCACTAAAACAGTAGATGCAAACAATATATGGACTAAGCCCTCACTCTATAGATAAAATCTGAGACTCTTAGCCAATACATTTTGATCAAAATACATCTGTGCCCACCTACCCAGGTGGTCTCAGTCCAGGCAGGTCCTACGCTAAACCTTCCTATGCGGTTGTGCATCTATGTTTAGGTGCGCAGACCCTGCACATATAGTGTGCTGCTCCTAGTTACCTCTATGTGCATCAGCAACCAATGAGAGGAGGAGCACACACACCTATATGTACCACCTTAATCAAGGTCGCCCTCTTATGTATTTTGATCAAAATGTATTGGCTAAGAGTCTCAGATTTTATCTATAGAGTGAAGGCTTAGTCCATATATTGTTTGCATCTATTGTTTTAGTGCATTTTTTCAGTGAATCTCTAAATTTAGCCTTGTACATCCGCACATTCTACTATCACATGGTGCAGGATGTTTGTATCTGTTTTCCGTAAATATTTTTTGTCTCTGGAAGGTGTAGCACCTTCTGGCGTGAATGCGCTCCTATAACCAGGGGAGTAGCATTTATGTGCACTTTTGCCCCACCTATCTAAGAGGCGACCTTGATTAAGGTGGTACATATAGGTGTGTGTGCTCCTCCTCTCATTGGTTGCTGATGCACATAGAGGTAACTAGGAGCAGCACACTATATGTGCAGGGTCTGCGCACCTAAACATAGATGCACAACCGCATAGGAAGGTTTAGCGTAGGACCTGCCTGGACTGAGACCACCTGGGTAGGTGGGCACAGATGTATTTTGATCAAAATGTATTGGCTAAGAGTCTCAGATTTTATCTATAGAGTGAGGGCTTAGTCCATATATTGTTTGCATCTACTGTTTTAGTGCATTTTTTCAGTGAATCTCTAAATTTAGCCTTGTACATCCGCACATTCTACTATCACATCGTGCAGGATGTTTGTATCTGTTTTCCGTAAACATTGTTACAGTGGATCTGCAAAAAAAACAGATGCCATACGGAACATCATCCTTTTTTTGCGGATCCGCAATTTGCAGACTGCAAAACACAATGTTCGTGTGAATGTAGCCTAATACTGCACCCCATACCTCGTACATCCAGTATAATACAGCGCCCCATACCTCTTACATCCAGTATAATACAGCGCCCCATACCTCTTACATCCAGTATAATACAGCGCCCCATACCTCTGGTGAAGTTTATAGCCAGTCATAAGTGCAACAGACAGACAGAAGTGTGTAGTTTTAAAAACTGCAGTAGTTTGAAAACAGCAGGAGTTTGGTGACAACATTGGTTTCTTCTGTTTGGTGAGTTACTGCCTTAATTCGAAGATGTCTGGTTTGGTGCAGTGTAACACTTGCCTGGCTGTTGTGTTCCGAAATACTCTTTGGAGTTTGGGGTATTGTCCACTATGTATGCAATTGTCCACGTTATATGGTGAAATTTCTAGGCTGCAGTCTTTAGTGTGTAGCCTGCAATCAAAAGAAGTGTCCCAGCCAGTGAGTGCTGTCAAGCAGCCCTGTAATCCAACACCGCTTCCCCAAAGGTCCATGAGGAGAAGTGCTGTGTGGAAGACAGTTGGCTCTGGGAGGTTGAGAGTTGTGGAGCATAAACACAATACTGTTGGAATTTCTGTGTATAATCCCTATGGTGTCCTGTCTGATTTGGAAAGTGATATGGCAGCAGATACAAGCATGGATACTCAGGCACAGGATGTCGTAAGTGCCAAAGGAGAAAGTGGTACCAAGCAGTCAGGGGCAGTAAGTGGAATGAAAAAGAAGAGAAGGCATCTCCTTGTTGGTGACTCGATTGTTAGAGGTGTTGCTTTAGGTCAGAATGAGGATGGACTGAAGGAGGTGAGATGTCTTCCTGGTGCTACTACAAGCAGGGATAAAAGACGGATCACAAATATTGTTAAGGCTGCAACAAAGGAGACTGAAGTTGATCTGGTTATTCATCTTGGGACAAACGATTTGTCCCAGAAAAATGTTGATGTGGTAAAAATGGAATTTCAAAGTCTCAGCCTGGAGCTGAGCAGAATGACAGATTCCATTACTTTTTCGGAGATTTTGCCAGTCCGCTCTCAAAATATTAAAGCATGTCGTATCCTGGAGTTCAATGGTTGGCTAAGGCAGTGGTGTAAAGATGAAGGTTTTGGGTTTGTTAGTCACAATGTTAGTAGGTGGAGAAGTAAGGACATGTACAAGAGAGATGGTCTGCACCCGTCACACAAAGGCACTGAGGTACTTGGAGAAGAGTTCAGATGTTTTTTCGACAGGCATTTAAACTAGATGGAGGGGACAGGAATTTTATTGAGGAGAATGATTTCTGTCCCCAAACAGTTTTGGTGAACCAGGGTATTGAGCGTCTTGACAAGCAATCTTTTAGTGTGGTGGATACAGTTGTTGGTGCAGATGAAGTGGTCGCCGGTGCTTTAGATACTGATGTTAGTGCGGTGGATGATGTTGGTAATGTTGTCAGGGAGGTAGATGGAGTTGTTGGTGATAAATGTAATGTTCTTCATGTAATGTGTACAAATGCTCGCAGCTTAGGCAACAAGATCTGCGAGCTAATATCAATAGGTTGTAGAGATAATTTGGACTTGATTGTAATAACAGAGACATGGTTCAGAGATTGCAATGACTGGGAAACAGCCATTCCGGGATACACTTTGTATAGGAAAGATAGGGTGGAGAAAAGGGGGGGTGGGGTCGCCATTTATGTTAAAGATACCATAAAATCAACAGTGATCCAAAATTCATGTAAGGAGTTGGAGACTCTCTGGGTCTGCTTGCAAAATAAAAAGGGATCTGTTACCAGAGTAGGTGCAATCTATAGGCCTCCAGGGCAATCTGAAGAGCATGACATTATGCTGGTGGACGAGATTACCCAAATGGCAGTAAAGGGAGATATTGTAGTTATGGGAGACTTCAACATGCCTGATGTTGATTGGAATATCCCTTGTGCGTCCACATGCAAAAGTAGGAACATAGTAGAGGCCCTGACGGGTATGTCCCTAAAACAGTTGGTGAAAGCGCCAACTAGAGGTGAAAATATCCTAGATCTAGTATTTACAAATGGTGATCTGGTATCTGAGGTGAAGGTGGGAGAAAATCTGGGTTCCAGTGACCACCAATGTTTGTGGTTCGAAGTCCAAACTGACTGTGAGAAATCTCATTCTGCAACCAAAGTATTGGATTTTACGAAGACCAAATTTGAGGTTATGGGAGAATATGTAAAGAAAGAATTAAAAGGGCGGGATAAAACAGCAGGAGCGAGTGCTCAGTGGAAGGCATTTAAAGAAGTCCTCTTAAAGGCAACTAGACTATATGTTAGACAAATTAGCAAAAGGAAAAGAAAGAGAAATCCACTATGGTTTACTAGAGAGGTAAGAGCTATAGTGAATGATAAAAAGTCTGCCTATAAGAGGTATAAAGAGTCTGGAAGTGTAGCGGACAGAGAAGTGTATAAAATTATACAGAAGAAGACAAAACAGATCATTAATGCTGCTAAAGCTTCAAAGGAGGAAGAAATGGCCAAATCTGTTAAGGAGGGAAATAAAACCTTCTTCAGATATATTAGTGACAGGAAGAAGAAAAACTGTGGCATTACAAAACTTAGCAATGGAAAAAATCTGTATATAGATGGGAATAAGACGGTCGCTGACCATCTGAATAACTACTTCTGCTCAGTTTTTTCAGATGGCGACTTTCATAATCAGAACATGGCTGGACATAGCATTGCCCCTAGTTGTAAAGTCTTAGCCCCAGTGTTTTCAGAGGCCGATGTTCTACAGGAACTTGTCCGGCTAAAGTTAAATAAGGCAATGGGTCCAGATGGCATCCACCCCAGAGTTCTTAAAGAACTCCGATCTGTGATTGTTGGCCCCCTGACTGATCTATATAATCAGTCCCTTCTTACAGGAGATGTTCCTGATGATTGGAGAATGGCTAATGTTGTACCCATTCACAAGAAGGGTAGTAGAGAAGAAGCTAGTAACTATAGGCCAGTCAGCTTGACATCTGTAGTGGTAAAAATGATGGAGACTCTACTAAAAAAGAAGATAATTGACCATCTAACAATAAACAACTTAATGGACCCAAACCAGCATGGCTTTACTGAGGGCCGATCATGTCAGACTAATCTCATTGATTTCTTTGACTATGTAACTAAAGTGCTGTGGATATCGCCTACCTGGATTTCAGTAAAGCTTTCGATACGGTTCCCCATAAAGAGCTGATAGAGAAGTTATCAAAAATTGGACTTAACCCCTGGATAGTTCAGTGGATCTGCAGTTGGCTGAAGGACAGATACCAGAGGGTTGTTGTTAATGGAGTGTATTCTGAGGAGAGGCTGGTTACAAGTGGGGTGCCACAGGGATCTGTTCTGGGTCCTGTTCTGTTTAACATGTTTGTAAGTGACATAAGGGACGGCTTGGTAGGGAAGGTTTGCTTGTTTGCTGATGACACAAAAGTGTGTAACAGGGTTGATGTTCCAGGAGGTGTCGGTAATATGGAGAATGATTTATCTTCATTAGATAAGTGGTCAAAACAATGGAAACTTCAGTTCAATGTTTCCAAATGTAAAATAATGCACTTGGGGAGAAGAAATCCTCTATCTGAGTATCGTATTGGCAGTTCTGTGCTAACAAAGACCTCAGAAGAGAAGGATTTGGGGGTAGTCATCTCTGACAGCCTCAAAATGAGTAACCAATGCAGCCAGGCGGTGGGGAAAGCAAATCGTATGCTTGGCTGCATAGCTAGAGGTATAACGAGCAGAAAGAGGGAGATAATGATCCCTCTGTATAGAGCTCTAGTGAGACCACATCTGGAATACTGTGTTCAATTCTGGAGACCTCACCTGCAAAAGGATATTGCTAAAATAGAACGGGTCCAAAGAAGAGCTACAAAAATGGTGGAAGGTCTAAAGCATAGAACTTATCAAGAAAGACTCCGAGTTCTTAATATGTATAGTCTGGAGGAAAGAAGAGAAAGGGGGGACATGATTGAAACTTTTAAATATGTTAAAGGACTGAATAAAGTTCAGGAGGGAAGTGTTATTAATAAGAAACAGAACACAAGAACAAGGGGGCACAATCTGAGGTTAGTTGGGGGAAAAATCAAGAACAACATTAGAAAATATTATTTCACTGAAAGAGTAGTAGAAGCTTGGAACAAACTTCCAGCAGAGGTGGTTGATAAATCCACAGTAACTGAATTTAAACATGCCTGGGATAAACATGTATCTATCCTAAGATAAAAATAAAAGGATAATAAAAGGGCAGACTAGATGGACCAGGTGGTCTTTTTCTGCCGTCAATCTTCTATGTTTCTATGTTTCTATGTTTCTTACATCCAGTATAATACAGCGCCCCATACCTCTTACATCCAGTATAATACAGCGCCCCATACCTCTTACATCCAGTATAATACAGCGCCTCATACCTCTTACATCCAGTATAATACAGCGCCTCATACCTCTTACATCCAGTATAATACAGCGCCCCATACCTCTTACATCCAGTATAATACAATGCCCCATACCTCGTACATCCAGTATAATACAGCGCCCCATACATCTTACATCCAGTATAATACAGTGCCCCATACCTCTTACATCCAGTATAATACAGCGCCCCATACCTCTTACATCCAGTATAATACAGCGCCTCATACCTCTTACATCCAGTATAATACAGCGCCCCATACCTCTTACATCCAGTATAATACAGCGCCCCATACCTCTTACTTCCAGTATAATACAGCGCCTCATACCTCTTACATCCAGTATAATACAGCGCCCCATACCTCGTACATCCAGTGACGTCTCCTCTGATGTAGATCTTCTCTTTACTCATCTTCTCCTTTCAGACCAGACGCCATTTTTCAGCCATTTCTCATCTCTGCAGTTTGACAGAAAAAAAATCTTAGTTTACTACTTTTCCATCATCCTCCCATCTTCTGGACAAATCATTCTACCACCCCCAGTACTGTGCCACTAGTACCACACAGATAGTGCCCTTCAATAATTATTGGCACACAGTGTCCTAAAATAACTGCGCCCAGCAAATAGTGTCCCTGACAGTAATAGTGTAAACATAACTTTCTCCCTGAAATAACTGCGCCCCCAGTGCCCCCATGTGCCAGTAAAAATGCCCCCAGTGCGCCTGTGCCATTAAGAAATGCCCCCAGTGCCAGTAAAAATGCCCCCATGTGCCAGTAACAAATGCCCCCAGTGCTCCCGTGCCATTAAGAAATGCCCCCAAGTGCCAGTAACAAATGCCCCCAGTGCCAGTAACAAATGCCCCCAGTGCTCCCATGCCATTAAGAAATGCCCCCAAGTGCCATTGAGAAAGGCCCCCAGTGCCAGTAAGAAATGCCCCAGTGCCTGTAATAATGCCCCCAGTGCCAGTAAAAATGGCCCCAGTGCCTGTAATAATGCCCCCAGTGCTCCCAAAAATGCCCCCAGTGCCCCCAAAAATGCCCCCAGTGCCCCCATGTGCCAGTAAAAATTCCCCCAGTGCCTGTAATAATGCCCCCAGTGCCAGTAAAATTGCCCAGTGCCCCTATTTGCTGGTACAAATGCCCTCAGTGCCCCCCCATGTGCCAGTAAAAATGCCCCCAGTGCCCCCAATAGAGCTCCCTCCGGTCCAAGACTACAACAATAAAAAAAAAAATAAACACTTATACTTACCTCCATGGAGCTGGCAGCGATGCGATGCAGGCCTCTTCCGGCCTGTGTCCCGCGCTGTACGGCTCAGGCGGCGCGATGACGTCATTGCGCCACCTGAGCTGGCCTCTGATAGGCTGCAGGCCTAGTGCCTGCAGCCTATCAGAGGAACGGGCAGGGGAGATGCCTCTCCCTCCCCTGCCCGGCATTACAGGCATCTGTATCGCCGTCCTGGCTTAGGGGCCCGGTCGCAACTGCGACCGCTGCGACCCCTATAGCTACGCCACTGTGTGTGACCATGCCGCAATGGTTTAGACAACATACTGTATTTTTCGCCCATAAGACGCACCTAGGTTTTACAGGAGGACAATGAGAAAAAAATATTTTTCACCAGCCCTCAGCTCACAGCCCCAATCAGAACCCCAATGTTAATAAGACGCTGCTGCTCCTCTCCACCTGCACTCTCCTCCCTTCTCCTCCTTCAGCTGTGCTGTCATCTGACGCGCACAGCGTGAGGTCACAGAGTGCCCTCACTCTGTGCGCAGCCCTGCACAGCCGACAGCAGAGCGGAGGACCAGGAAGCGGTAAGTACAGCTCCTTCATCGCTTCCTGGTCGTCTGGTGCTAATGAGCGCTACCATTATGGCATTCTCCCCATAAGACGCAGAGACATTTTCTCCCACATTTGGGGGGAAAAATGCATCTTATAGGGCGAAACATACGATAATATGAAGTGTAGTTATCTTCTGCTCAGTGATTGTCCGCTTTATTTTTATTCATG
Source organism: Rhinella marina (assembly GCA_900303285.1). Taxonomy (NCBI): domain Eukaryota; kingdom Metazoa; phylum Chordata; class Amphibia; order Anura; family Bufonidae; genus Rhinella; species Rhinella marina. Next base: position 46,174 of record ONZH01016867.1, on the reverse strand, counting down.
GCCTGTCCACAGGATAGGCTATCAATATCAGATCGGCCGGGAGCAGACTCCTGGCACCCTGCCAATCAGCTGTTTTAAGAGAAAACAGCGCTTGTAAGAGCATTGTCTTCTCTGCTCTGTTTACCTGCTAGCCATCGCAACTGCAGTGGTGAGAAGATGTAATTACATCAATACAATTACAGCCGTCCCAGTCACTTAAAATTGGACAGCTTCTTCCTATTCTTTTGTCCCAAAGACGTGAATGGGATGGTGTAGTTGTAATTATACCTGCTCACTGCTGCAGTTGCAATGGCAAGCAGGTAAACAATTAAGAGAAGGCAGCACTCATACGACTTCTGCTTTCTCTTCAAACATCTGATCAGTGGGGGGTGGGGGGGTTGGACCACCACTGATCTGATATTGATGATCTATCATGAGGATAGATCATCAATATAAATAAAGTGGACAACCCCTTTATATGCTACCTGGTTGTGTATGTAAAGTTTTTCCAATGTATGAAAGGCAATTTTTATATGACCACAGTACTGTTATCAGTACCGCTGCCCAAAAGTTTTTTTTTTTTTTTACAACTACAGAAGACATCATAATGAAATGACTTGTTCACTGAGCACCTGAGATGAAATACATGAAAGAAAAAAATCCTTTAAACAAGTGCCCTAAAGTGGCAGAGGGAGTAAAGAACAAAGCTGTCCCCAATCTCTTCTGACAAACGGCCAGATGCTGTAAATTTGCTCTCACTTGTGTGTAGCTGTTCGGAGTGTCTGACGTGAGGTGACAGACATCCTTTATCAGATCACTAAGCAAGAGGCAGTGAACACAAGACACGCAATGACCTTTCCCTTCAAAGTCCCCGGAGAGACAATTATACACGCTGTACACAAGCAGCATTTATTTAGACTTTATTCAAACATAGAATACATCAGATTTCCAGATTTTAGCTTTTTTTTCATTTCAGTTTAGGGACATTTGGCATAGCAGAATCTAGTCTTGGTATTAGAATTGAGAGAATTTAATTGTATAGTTTACATACAGAATTAACCTACATAATAAAATTATAGTCCAAAACTGCATCTGCAAAGGCTATGGACACCTTAGGGGCATTTTTTTTATCATTGCATTTTACTCATTTTGGGTTAAAAATAGTTTTTTAACCCAAAAATATTTAGCCTCTACTGACTTTATTGTATCAGCATCACTTTCTGCTTCGCACTGAATCTGTCAAATAGCTCCTCTTGTTGCTTGATCTGTAGCCCTTACTTCTACTTTCCTAACAGCTCATAAACACTCATTAGAGATAAATTCTTATCAGCTTGATAAGAATTTAGCTTAAATGAGTATTTATGAGCCAACAGGAGTTCAGAGATAAGGGCTACAGATGGAGATAACAGAGTAAGGCTACTTTCACACTAGCGTTTTAAAATTCCGGTATTGAGTTCCGTCATAGGGGCTCAATACCGGAATAAAACGCTTCAGTTTTGTCCCCATTCATTGTCAATGGGGACAAAACTGAACTGAAGACAACGGAATGCTCCTGAAAGCATTCCGTTACGTCTTCAGACCGGAGAACAAACTGCAGCATGCTGCGGTTTGCTCTCCGGTCCAGGCATCCGCACCAAGACGGATCCGGAATGACCCCCAATGCAAGTCAATGGGGGTGGATCCGTCTGGTGTGACCATAATGGTAACCGGATCCGCCCTCCATTGACTTTCAATGGAGTCCATTACGGATCCGGGTACACATAGACACATACAGACATAAACATACACACACATAAAGACATACAAACACACATACATACTTACATGCTCCCCGGCAGGTCTTCGGAGCGTCAGGACGGCTCACACAGGTCACGATTCCCCACAGCGCCCTCTGCTGGGCGCCTGGTGGAATCGTCAGATGACGATTCCACCAGGCGCCCAGCAGAGGGCGCTGTGGGGAATCGTGACCTGTGTGAGCCGTCCTGACGCTCCGAAGACCTGCCGGGGAGCATGTAAGTATGTATGTGTGTTTGTATGTCTATATGTGTGTGTATGTTTATGTGTATGTATATGTATGTACTGTGTGACATGTGTGGGGCCGGAGCGCGGTTCCGGCTCCACACATGTCACTGCGGCAGGCCTGATCCGGCAGCACCCTTCACCTGCCGGATCAGGCCTGCCGCCAGTGTGAAAGTAGCCTAACTCTGATGGGTTCATTGAGAAGGAAGAGGCAATAGTCTTCAGATGCAGTGAAAGTGAAGTCTGCAGAGGAAATACTGTTGAAAGGTTTAAATAAAGACCAACTGCAAAAAATTATTTTAGCCCTAAATGAGTAAAATGTAATGATAAAAATTGACTCCAAAGGTATCCATAGAGTTTAAGAATTGTAGATGCAGCTTCAGACTCTAAGTTTATTATGTAGATTAATTCTGTATGTAAAATATAAAAAAAAATCCTCCAAAGGTGCAGAAAACCTTTAAAGAAGACCTTTCACCTCTCCTGACTTGCCTGTTTTAATAGCTTCATGCATTCCCCGTGTAATAACTATTCTGGAGCATCTATTCTCATGACTCTATGTTGTGCCATTCCTTAATTATTTCTACTAGAAGTTATGAATGAATTGCTAGCAGTCTGCAGTAAGGGTACGGGGGGGTAACCAGTTGGGGGTGTGTACCTACACAGACTCACTCTATCTAATCAGTGCTGCCATTTTCAGACTGTGCAGGTACACACCAACCCCAACTGGTTACCTCCCCTCTGTACCCTTAGTGCAGACTGCTAGCAATTCCTTCATAACTTCTAGTAGAAATAATAAAGGAATGGCACAACATAGAACCATAAGAATAGATGAGCCAGAATTGTTATTACATGGCTATTAAAACGGGCATCTCAGAAGAAGTGGAAGGTCCTCTTTAAGACTTTAGTACTGAAATTACTGAAAATGTTTTTTGCTGGCTTAGTGTCTACACATAGCAGTCTATTTTTGCACCATGGTTTGTACAGTATTGCAATGTGGGAATATAGACTGTCTTATTGTATGAATGGAGCTCTCATAAGCCATTATCATACAAGCCTGTTGACAGCACACCACGCTGTTAATGCAGCTCTTAACTATAATACTAGCTCTTGAAAGATAAGTAATGTATCTGTATATCAACTGTAATGTGGTCTTTGAAGGTGGACATATGCTCTGAAAAATCTATTGCCAATGATTACTGAGATGTTAATTGCACTAGTTTGCTGTGAATCTCAACCAATTGATTCTGTCATGTACTTACCTGTAGATGCAAAGGTAAAATGTATTTGTGTCTATTAAAGGGCATCTGTCAGCAGATTTGTACCTATGAAACTGTATGACCTGTTACATGTGCACTTGGCAGTTGAAGGCACCTGTGTTGGTCGCATGTTCATATGTGGCCTCACATTTTCCTGCCTGGCCCTGTTGATCAGTGTGTGTGTTTGTGTGGGGTGGAGGGCGCAGCAGTTGCAGAGAAAGCGGAGCCGTTAGGTGTAAGGGCAAAGCCCCCGTTGCTTCTAGAGACTCATTTTCATATAATAAAACGGTAATTTTTTTCAGCAATGTGGGCACATATGAACATGGGACCAACACAGATCCCTTTAGCAAGTGCCAAGCGCACAATGAACAGGTCAGTCAGTTTTCTAGGTACAAATCTTCTGACATGCCCTTTAAAGGGGTCATCAGTGATCAGTCAGTGATCACTGGGGGGTCAACAAAAGAATGGGTTCCAAATCCACTGCCCTCTGCTGTCTCCGTCAGTCCCATAGACACTGAATGGAGTGTCAGTCCTCACGTATAACCACCTCTCCTTTCAACTACTTCTCACTGTGGTGGTGCATTGAGGAGAAACAGTGGGCTCAGGATCCCAATTCTACTGATCAATAGAGCCCCCAAAAATCATAATTTATCAGGTACTAGCAGAAAGACCCGGCTTCGCCTGGGTATATTTCATCTATTTATTTAATGTTTCTGTGTGTCGTTGCAGAGAGAATGTCATCCTCCCTCCCATCCCTGCAGCTGACAGATGTTGATTTTTACCTTCAATTGTTCAATCTCCATTGGCTGCGGAGCGGGAGGGGTCATGGCCTGACTGAGTCGGGGGCGTGACATTGAAAGACCTAGGGCAGGGTTTTAAGTCCTCCTTTTGATGGTGGCCAGAATTACAGGTCGATGCCATGGTAATTTATGAGGACACGCCATGGGTAACAGTGGAAGAAACCATTGCTTTGCACGGGTATATTTAATCTATTTCATTTAATGTTTCTGTATGTTGTTGCAGAAAGAAATCCAACCTCCCTCCCGCCCCTGCAGCTCACAGAAGTTGATTTTTACCTTCATTTTTTCAATCCCCGTTGGCTGCGGAGTGGGAGGGGGCGTGGCCTGACAGAGTCGGAGCGTGGTTTCGCGAGATCTGGGGCGGGGGTCAGAGTGGCATGAATTACAGGTCGATGACATGGTAATTTATGGGGACCCGCAATGGGTAGCAGTGGAAAAAAACATCTTTTATTAGTACTGAATGGTCGTAGTCTAAAATTAGTCAATTTCATCTACGATTTTTGTGTGTCGTTGCAGAGAGAAATTCACCCTCCCACCCCTGCAGCTGATTTTTTTCAATCCCCGTTGCCTGCGGAGTGGGAGGGGGCGTGGCCTGGCAGAGTTGGGGGTGTGGCTTAACAAAGCGCTTCACATAGGTGATTTAATCTATTTCATTTAATGTTTCTGTGTGTCGTTGCAGAATGGCTGCAGAGTGGGAGGGGGCGTGGTCTGACAGAGTTGTGGGTGTGGCTTTTATCAAGATGCTTCGAACGGTTGTAGTCTGAAATTAGTCTATTTCATCTAAAATTTTGTGCGTCATTGCAGATAGAAATTCACCCTCCCACCCCTGCAGCTGACAGAAGTTTATTTTTCCCTTCATTCTTTCAATCCCTGTTGGCTGTTGAGTGGGAGGGGGCATGACCTGACAGAGTTGTGGGTGTGGCTTAACAAAGCGCTTCGCATAGGTGATTTAATCTATTTCATTTAATGTTTCTGTGTGTCGTTGCAGAATGGCTGCAGAGTGGGAGGGGGCGTGGTCTGACAGAGTTGGGGGCGTGACTTAGCAAGACGATTCGAACAGTTGTAGTCTATAATTAGTCTATTTTATCTAAAATTTTTGTGTGTCGTTGCAGAGAGACATTCACCCTCCCACCCCTGCAGCAAACAGAAGTTTATTTTTACCTTTATTTTTTCAATCCCCGTTGGCTGCGGAGTGGGAGGGGGCGTAACCTGACAGAGTCGGGGGCGTGGATTAGCAAGACGCTTCACATGGGTGTATTTAATCTATTTCATTTAATGTTTCTGTGTGTCATTGCAGAAAGAAAGTCAACCTCCCACCCATCCCTACAGCTGACAGAAGTTGATTTTTACCTTTATTTTTTCAATCCCTGTTGGCTGCGGAGTGGCAGGGGGCGTGGCCTTACAGAGTAGGGGCGTGGCTTAGCAAAGCGCTTCGCATAGGTGCATTTAATCTATTTCATTTAATGTTTCTGTGTGTCGTTGCAGAATGGCTGCAGAGTGGGAGGGGGCGTGGCCTGACAGAGACGGGGCGTGGCTTAGCAAAAGGCTTCGAACAGTTGTAGTCTATAATCAGTCTATTTCATCTAAAATTTTTGTGTGTCGTTGCAGAGAGAAATTCACCCTCCCACCCCTGCAGCAAACAGAAGTTTATTTTTACCTTCATTTTTTCAATTCCCATTGGCTGCGGAGTGGGGCGTGACCTGACAGAGTCGGGGGCGTGGATTAGCAAGACGCTTCGCATGGGTGTATTTAATCTATTTTATTTAATGTTTGTGTGTGTTGTTGCAGAAAGAAAGTCAACCTCCCACCCATCCCTACAGCTGACAGAAGTTGATTTTTACCTTTATTTTTTCAATCTCTGTTGGCTGCGGAGTGAAAGGGGGTGTGGCCTGACAGAGTTGGGGGTGTGGCTTAGTTAGACCTGGGGCGGGGGTTTTAAGTACTTCTTTTAGGGTGGCCTGAATTAAAGGTCAATACCATGCTTATTTATGAGCCCACACAATAGGCAGCAGTGGAGGAAAACATCTTTTATTACTACTGAACTGTAGTAATAGAAAAAAACATAAGTTATATTTATGGTAACCGGAATACCTTTAACAGTGTCAGTGAATAGAAATGGATGAGATCCTCAGCTGCTAATAATTACCTGGTTGTTATGGAAACCTGCCCTCCCTGTGTTCGCCTTTGCAGAGAATGGCAGTTGGAGTTTAAAACCAAAGTTCCCAGTTGTAATGTTGGCTAATGGAGATCATATTTTGGGAATATCTCAGGAACGGTATGTCCTAGAGAGATGAGACCTGGTCTAAAACCTTCCCGGACACCTGATGTACCTGTGTGCCGAATTTGGTAAAAATCGGTCCAGTAGTTTGGTCGCGCATAGAGAACAGACAGACAGAAACTCATTTTTATATTATTAAGAGATTTTATAGATATCTGATAAAGGTTATCGTATAACACCTGTAAGCATTACTATATACAAAAAATACCAGATATCAGTCAACTTCCCTGCCGTCCATCAGCAGATATGGGCTATTTTTTGACAGCCTGTGCATATAGAAGGTATACAGGCTGCAAGGAAAGGTGTCATATATTCTGCAGGACTGTAATTGCTTTATGGGTCTATTATTGGATCATAAATGTGGGTTATTCTAATAAAAGTAGTATAACATGAAATTGTTATGTACAGTATACACTTCTCTAATACAAGCATAGAATAAACATGCACTGAAAATTGATTAGTCAGGACATTGCTTAAAAATCATACAATTATTGTTTGTTGTTAATGACTACTGAAAAGATAAACATCAGAATCAACCATAAAATCATACCTCAAATAATGTCTTAGATCAGTCCCTCTCAAGTAGATAGGCTATTTTTTTCAGTACAGTAAGTTCTCTCTGTCTTCACCATGGTAGAAGTCAAGTTCTTTGTGTTTAGATGAGCTTCACATAAGACCTCTATTTGGTTCCACTTAAAAAATTTGAGCATGTTTCCAGCAGAATGTTTTTATTAAGGTCTTCAGTGAAATACAATTGTTTTGTATTAAATGTATGTCACGAACAGTGGCTGTGGACCCAGTGTACCAACTAACCAGTTTGACTTTGGGCTATCTTTAAGGACGTTACCCTGGCAGTCCACTGGTTTTCACCCTTTAGCTCCTATACAGGTATCTGGTCTTCGTTGCAGGGGAGCCACCAGGCTGCTACCTGTCAGGGCCGGCTGCAGGTCTGGCCGCCGTGCCTTGGCTGCCGGTCCCCCTGTGCCTGAACCGTTGCTAGGGACGCGGCGGGTTGCCGCACCCAACTCGCGTTCCTAGTTACGCACACTCTGATTTCAGTGCGCATGTCCCTTTAAACTGGCTTTGCTGTTTTCACTGGCATCCACCCTGTTTTTACCAGGTGTTCTGTGATTGGGGCTAATCTTACTGACAGGTTCCCAGCCCCTATCAGGGTTTGGGGCGGGAGTCCCGTCTGTATTTAGGTTCCTTCCTGCTGCACCTCATTGCCCGTGCTTGTTTGGTCTTCCAGCAGTCACCAGCCTTCCTTGAGCTCCTGTTGTTGGTATCCTATCATAGCTGTGCTCCTGGATCTCGCCTTGATCTCTGTGTTTGTGCTATTTTGTCTCTCTGTGCTTTACCCTGGCTAGCTTCTTGGACATTCTTGTGGATTACGTTTTTGACCTGATACTGCTCTCTTGTTATCGACCTCGGACCGTCTGACCCTCCTCTGTGTTTCTCGTTGTTTGTCTGTCAGTCTGTCCTCCATCCCCGCTTCCCTAGCTAGGCAAGGGCCTGTCGTCCAGTTGTCCCCCTAGGACCTTTAGCCTAGGGTGAGGCAGGTAGGCAGGGACAGGGGTTGCGGGTCGAGCTAAGGGACCGCCACTCTCCCCGGACCCCAGACCTCCCTTGACAGAAGCACTGGCCAATAAGAAGTCTACACCTGTTATCCGCCCCGCTACTTTCTTAGCCCCAATGGATCCAGTAGCATCCTTGGTGGCCCAGGTGCAGACCTTTCAGCCTTGACGGACCGGGTTCGTCAACCGAATCAGGCGCTGGGCTTCGCCCAGGTCCCCCCCGCCTGACCAACCACCCCCATCTCCTGTACTTGTACGCTCAGAGCCCCGTGTGTCTATGCCCGATTTTTTTCTCAGGGGATAGATCACAGTTCTTCTCTTTCCAAGAGGGCTGCAAATTGTACTTTGACCTGTGCCCCCTCACATCCGGATCCGAATTCCAGAGGGTGGGTCTGGTCATTTCTAGACTCCGAGGTGAGCCCCAAAAATGGGCCTTCTCTTTATTCCCTGAATCATCAGCAAGGCAGTCAGTTGACCTGTTTTTTGCAGCCCTGGGTTTGATTTATGATGAGCCGGACAGAACTGCTCAAGCTGTGACTAAACTCCTGACTCTCAGACAGGGTAGGCGACCGACCGAGGACTTCTGTACCCAATTTTGCCAGTATTGTACGGACTCTAGGTGTAATAATCATGCTCTCAAGGATCATTTTCTAGCTGGTCTATCTGACTCCTTAAAGGACCTTCTCCTGGGACAGCCATAGCCACAAACCTTGGAACAGGCTATGGCTCTTGCTGTTCGGGCAGACCAGCGCCTTAGGGCGCGATGTTCTGACAGATCATCTCCTCTTCCTCTGTCTTTGTCCCCACCTCCGTCTTCCTCCTCTCAATTTGTTTCTACAGTTTTTTTTCTAGTGGAATCCATGGAGCTTGGGGTCATGACCCCCGAACAGCGTAGAGAGCATCGCTTCAGAAACTGCCTGTGTTTTTTCTGTGGAGATAAGGGTCATCAAATTGCCAACTGTTCCAAGAGGTCACGGTCGGGAAACTCTCGCTCCTAGGATACTTATGGGAGGGTACCCTAGGAGCACAGGTACTCCCAATTTCTAATAAAAGAGTTCTCCTGCCCTTTAAACTTCAGTTAGGTCCTTGGATCTATGGATTCGGGGTCAGCAGCTAATTTTATTAATGCTTCAAATTTGTCTGAAGCTTTGGTACCCCTGTCTCCCAGTATTTATGTTTCTAGTGTGGATTCTACCCCTTTATTGGCAGGGGAAGTCAAATTCCAGACTCCCTTGTTAAGATTGTCGGTGGGGTCCATCCACTCTGAAGAAATAAGTTTTCTAGTCATGAAAGACTTATCGGTAGAGTTAATTTTGGGGTTTCCCTGGTTGGAGCTTCATAATCCAGCTATTGACTGGTGCATGGCCGATCTTGTCAAGTTGCAGTGCACCAGTCATCTTGCCCCTCTGTGTATGAATTCCTCCCTGTCTCTTGTTCAGTCCCTTCCTGAGTATATTGCTGATTTTACTGATGTTTTTTCTAAAACTCTGGCAGAGACCCTTCCCCCACAACGGGAAGGAGACTGTAAAATTGACCTTGTCCCTGGAGCCAAACTCCCTAAGGGAAGAATTTACAATTTAACTCTCCCTGAGAGGGAGTCTTGAAGGAATACATCCAGCACAGTTTAGCCATTGGACACATCCGTCCTTCTGAATCTCCTACTGGGGCAGGATTCTTCTTTGTTGAGAAGAAGGACAGGGGTCTCCGTCCCTGTATAGATTACAGAAACCTCAACCAAATTACTGTCAAAAATCAGTATCCTTTGCCATTAATTCCAGACCTCCTGAATCAAACCTCTGGTTCCTCCTGGTACTCTAAATTTGACCTCCGTGGGGCATATAACCTCATTTGGATTAGACAGGGGGATGAGTGGAAAACGGCCTTTAACACCCCGTTGGGGCATTTCGAGTACCTTGTCATGCCATTTGGTCTCTGTAATGCCCCCGCAGTCTTCCAGGGTTTCATGAACACCATATTTCAGGACATTATGGGTCAATATGTCATTGTTTATTTAGATGATATTCTGGTGTATTCCCCTGATTGGGAATCTCACGTTCGTCATGTGCGAACTGTTCTACAAAGGCTTAGGGACAATAAACTGTTTGCTAAGTTAGAAAAATGTCTGTTTGCCGTTCAAAAGGTTTCATTTCTGGGGTATATTCTAACTCCTCAGGACATCCAGATGGATCCTGTCAAGGTCTAGGCAATTTCTGAGTGGGCCTGGCCCACTAGTCTCAAGTCACTCCAACGCTTCCTGGGCTTCGCTAATTATTATCGCAAGTTCATTCACAACTTCTCCGTGATTGCGAAACCCCTGACTGATCTCACTAAGAAAGGAGCGGATGTTGTGACTTGGGACCAATCGGCTGAAGAAGCCTTTAAGATATTGAAGTCTGCTTTCATGAAGGCCCCGGTTTTAGTTCAGCCTGACCTTCAAAAACCATTTGTTGTAGAGGTGGATGCTTCTGAACATGGTGTGGGTGCAGTTCTGTTGCAGGGTCCTTCCACCTTTACAAATTTAAGGCCTTGTGCTTATTTTTCTAAGAAATTTAATAGTGCTGAGAAAAATTATGATATTGGAAACAGAGAGCTGTTAGCTATCAAGTTGGCACTCGAAGAATGGAGACATTACCTTGACGGGGCCAAAAAACAATTCATAGTGTTAACTGACCATAAGAATCTTGTTTATTTGGCTAATGCTAAACGCTTGAATGCTCGCCAGGCCCGATGGGCCCTGTTTTTTTCTCATTTTAACTTTCTTGTCACTGATCGTCCAGGTTCCAAGAACATCAAAGCGGACGCTCTCTCCTGCAGTTTTGGGCTCGCTGATTTCTTGGAATCTGAGCCTGAAACGATCTTCTCCCCGGGTGTGGTACTTGCTGTGGTCTCTTCCAACCTAGGTTCCCAAATTCTTGCCAGTCAGTCCTCGGCACCGAAAGACCTTCCGGAAGGCAAATTATTTGTTCCCTTACATTTACGTCTTAAAGTGTTGGAAGAGGCCCACAGTACATCCCTGGCTGGTCATCCCGGTATCAGAGGTACTAAAGAACTATTGTCTCGTAATTATTGGTGGCCCCGTTGGGCTATGGATGTATTTTCTTTTGTGTCAGCCTGTCAGGTTTTTCCCCTGGGAAAATGTCCTAGATTACCGCCTGAGGGCCCGTTTTTGTCCGTTACCTATACCTACTAAACCATGGACCCACATTTCCATGGATTTCATTACGGATCTGCCGGTTTCTCAGGGCTATACGGTAGTATGGGTGGTCGTTGACAGATTCTCTAAGATGACTCATTTTGTTCCCCTTAAAAAAACTCCCAAATGCTAAGACCTTGTCTTTTCTGTTTATCGATCCGGCTTCATGGGATTCCTGAGAACATTGTGTCTGATCGCAGTGTTCAATTTGTTGCCAAATTTTGGAGGGAGTTTTGTCATAAATTAAATATATCATTGTCATTTTCTTCTGGTTTTCATCCTGAAACAAACGGGCAGACTGAGAGGTTAAACCAGGAGCTAATTCAGTATCTCCGCCTGTTTGTCTCAGATCAACAGCATCTTTGGTCTGAATTTCTGTCTTTGGCGGAATTCTCCATTAACAACCATGTCAATTCCTCTAATAAAATGTTCTCCGTTCTTTTGTAATTTTGGCTTCCATCCTCGGTTTTGCCTTTCTGTTTCTGGTTCCTCCACTAATCCCCAGGCTGATTTCACTCATAATTCACTGTGCACAGTGTGGGACGAGATTCAGAAGAATCTCCAGGCGTCCCAGAATTTGATGGTTTGTGCTGTAAACCGTAAAAGGGTGTTATCTCCTTCCTATATGGTGGGAAACAAGGTTTGGTTGTCTACCAAAAATCTCAAGTTGAAGGTTCCTTCATGTAAATTGGTCCCACGCTTTATTGGGCCTTTTGAGGTGATTTCAGTAATAAATCCTGTGTCATATAGGTTAGCATTGCCGGACTCCCTTAAGGTACATAATGTTTTTCATAAGTCTCTGTTGAAAAAGTTTTTGCCTCTGCTTATTCCATCCAAGGAGCCTGAATATGAGGTGCATAAGATCTTGGACTCTAGGCGAGTGAGGGGGTCTATACAATACCTGGTGGATTGGAAAGGTTATGGTCCAGAGGAGCGTACGTGGGTGCCGTCTCACTGTGTTCATGCTCCTCGACTGGTCCGCCTCTTTCATAGGTCGTTTCCATCTAAACCGTCTCCTAACTCTAGGGGTCCGGTGGCCCCCCTTGGGAGGGGGGGTACTGTCAGGGCCGGCTGCAGGTCTGGCCGCCGTGCCTCGGCTGCCGGTCCCCCTGTGCCTGAACCGTTGCTAGGGACGCGGCGGGTTGCCGCACCCAACTCGCGTTCCTAGTTACGCACACTCTGATTTCAGTGCGCATGTCCCTTTAAACTGGCTTTGCTGTTTTCACTGGAATGCACCCTGTTTTTACCAGGTGTTCTGTGATTGGGGCTAATCTTACTGACAGGTTCCCAGCCCCTATCAGGGTTTGGGGCGGGAGTCCCGTCTGTATTTAGGTTCCTTCCTGCTGCACCTCACTGCCAGTGCTTGTTTGGTCTTCCAGCAGTCACCAGCCTTCCTTGAGCTCCTGTTGTTGGTATCCTATCGCAGCTGTGCTCCTGGATCTCGCCTTGATCTCTGTGTTTGTGCTATTTTGTCTCTCTGTGCTTTACCCTGGCTAGCTTCTTGGACATTCTTGTGGATTACGTTTTTGACCTGATACTGCTCTCTTGTTATCGACCTCGGACCGTCTGACCCTCCTCTGTGTTTCTCGTTGTTTGTCTGTCAGTCTGTCCTCCATTCCCGCTTCCCTAGCTAGGCAAGGGCCTGTTGTGAGGCAAGTAGGCAGGGACAGGGGTTGCGGGTCGAGCTAAGGGACCGCCACTCTCCCTGGACCCCAGACCTCCCTTGACACTACCTCTCTTGAGATAGTCCCGGTGTAGTTGATGGCTGACCCATGGGGGTCAGAGACACCAGTGTAAAGCATGGAGAGGTCATGCAATATTCATAGTCAGAAGACAGGATGAAGTCAGAGCAAGCTGCATACAAAAATATCCAAGAAACACGTTCAAGGTCAGGCCAGGTAGCAGAGAATCAGATCCGGTTGTCAGGCAGAAGTTCTGTACACGAGCAGTTGAACAGAATAATGCAACTTCACTCGTCAATTAGAGACTAGGACCCTAAAGGTTCCTTAAATACACATGGACCGCTAGCCATAGGCTTGGAGAGAATTAGGATGTCTGCACGCTGGCCCTTTAAGAGGCCATGAACAAGCTTGTGCACGCCTTATAATACAGCCAGCATAGAAGAAGCCTGCCAAGATGCCTTAGGAAGTCTGACAGACAGGACCGCCACCAGCAGGAGACCACAACCAGGACCATCAGAGTGAGTAACGCAGAATTTGTGCCCAGCAGCAACACGCACAGGACGCCAGCACAGCAATGTAGCAATGCTATTTTATAGGTAATATTTACTGTTTTCCACTCAGATGACATTACAGGCTAGAGAATTTATATCATATTGGTTAAAAAAAGACTGGAAACTGAGGCCTTGTTTTTAATTATATGAAGCAGAATGACCTTTTCATTTCACTGTCTTTCCTGAACTGTGCTAGCAAAACTCAAATGGAAAAAGAGGCCTTGTGAGATCTATTTTGTTCAAAAAATACATGTGTACAGATTGCTATGTACCAGGTTTTGTGTCTTCATAGGCCTATGCCTGAAAAGTGAAATCCTTAGTAAACCTACACGACTAATATGGATATGTATGGTTCAATGGCGGCACATAGCTGTAATGTCACAGGCTTTTCTGTGTTAGATGGGATGCTAGTAAGGCTCCATCTTTGTTTTACTAGCATTTCCTCTATTGATTGATATTAATATCTTTAATAAAGGCATCGAGGCTCCTCTTGAACTTATACAATGAATCGACCTTCACAGATACGACAGACAATAGTTTCACTGCTCTTACAGTAAAGCATCCCCATCTATGTTGATGATGAAACTTTCTTTCCTCTAGACCAGACTTGCAAAACATTTTCTAATCCAAGGGCCACATTGTCATATTGAACCAATCCTAAAGGCCACAATAAAACAATAGAGCCACAACAAAAGCAGTTTTACCAATTGAAACATTTGACATATGAAAAGCATATGCCATAAATATCTGATAGGTGCTGGTTCCACTACAGCAACTGTAGCATGGGGGGTATGTTCAGGCTCCAGAAAGGAGGAGGCCAATCATGGAAGTAGTGAAGAACACCAATAAACTGTGATGAAGAAAGCAACAAGCATGCTTGGCCACCTCTCCACCTCATGAAAGGGCAGTGAAGGCAGTGAGGACTCCACTCAATGCCTTCTCTGGGGCTGCAAGGAGGAGAAGCAGGAGGAATGGTTTGACTCCTGGCTCTACGGCACAGTGTCAGACTCCGAAGTCACCTCCATGTCATCTTGCTACAACTGAGCCATCCAATCCACAATTTCAACTTCTTTTTCCTCAGCCATAATGTTGTACTTTTCCGAAGCCAGCAGGGACTGTGGCCTGCTACTTCTACTAATTGTGACTGAATAGCTGCTGCTGCTACTACCCACATTCTGGCTCTGAGTCATTTGTTGGGAGTTCTTCCGTAGCCCTGACATTTTGGACCACACAGATAATGTTGTAGGCTACCCTGTGTATTGGTGTAATCAGGTATATGCTGGTTTTGATAGGAACGAGGTGGAGCCAGAGATAAACGGAAACGTATTGAGGCCTAAATTCGTTACCACTCAATGATAATTTTGTGCGCTACCCTGTGTATTGCTATAGTAATTATCTACATATAAGCTGGTTTTAATAAATTGAATAACTCCCCCCCCCCCCCCTAAAAATTTTATTGCAACTATGTGGAGACAGAAATAAAAAGAAATGGATGATTGAGGCCTGATACCTTATATCAGATTATCACTCAAAGATAATTTTATGGGTTAACCTGTGTATTGGTGTACTGATCACGTATATGCTGGTTTAATTAAAATGACTAACCCTCAATAAATATTACAACCATTTGGAGACAGAAAGAAACAGAAATGGATGATTGAGGTCTGACGTCTAATATCACATTATCACTCACAAATAATTTTATGCAGTACCCTGTGTATTGGCATACTGATCATGTACATGCTGGTTTTAATTATATTGAACAACCCCCCCCCCCAAAAAAAAAAAATATTGGAACCATGTGGATAAATAAATGGAAACAGATGACTGAGGCCTGATGCCTAATATCATGTTATCACTCACAGATAATTTTGTGCGCTAAATTGTTTATAGGTGTACTGATCACGTATATGCTGGATTTATGAAATTGAACAACCCCCCAAAAAAAATTGGAACAGTGTGGAGACAAAAGTAAACAGAAATGGATGATTGAGGCCTAATATTACATTATCACTCGCAGATAATTTTGTGCGTTACCCTGTGTATAGGTGTACTGATCACATATATAGAATTGTGTGGAGATAGAAATAAAGGGATTTAGCCCTAATATTATGTTATAAATCACTGATATTTTTGTACATGACCCTGCATATTTTATATAGTTTTTGAAACTTAAAGGGAACCTGTCATCTCTGAAACACCCCCCGAACTAGAGTAAACGTTGTATAGTGTAAGTGATGCAGAATCCGACTATGTAATTTTTATCTTCATACTCCTTTCCATTCGGACGCTGTGCTCCCACAAACCAGCAGTAAAATACATTGAGAGGACTCTTCTTTGAGTCCTCTCCATTATGTGAGTGAGCACCGGAGTCCACTGAGTGCATTTTACTGCTGGTTTGTGGAAGCACAACATCAGAATGGAAGTAAGTACTAAGATAAAACTTACATATTCGGATTCAGCATCACTTAGCCTATACACCGCTTACTCTAGTTCAGGGGCTGTTTCGGAGATGACAGGTTCCATTTAAACAAAAAAACATTAACTATTTGAGATATGCCCTGATACGGAATTTAGACTGGTATTTCAGGTGTTTTCACTTAGATTTAAAATGCTAGATCGATGGTAGAACACGTATTGTACAGATTTACGCTTATTCCATCCCCCCTCCCTCCCCCAAAAAATGGGAGGGGGGGGCAAAATGGGAAAAAAAAATCTAAGTAATTTTCTTACAGGTAGCTGCTTTTCAGGTTTGCAATAGCTGCAGTTATGCTAGGAGGCAAAGCCAACCTCAACTCCTCACTCCCTGGCTGACAGCTTTCCCTGCCTGTTCATATTCTACACACACAATTCTTCTTCTTTGTAATTCTAGCCTTTCCCTTTACTGTCCCTGGCAGTAGAATATAAGCTTGATTGTGATTTTTGACTGTCCCTGACTCCCCAAAATCATTTTTCTAACAGGCATTGTAAGACCCATCTACCCTCATTTAGAGCCCAGCACTGAATGACGTTCTTCTAGGGCACCGGGTTTGTCTGGCTTCTGAAAAAATGCAAAGTTCATAACAAACCCAGTTCATTATTAACCGGTTAGCTCATCTTTAATATGGGGTCCCAGATATGGCCACACAGGGCAGCATTTAGTACTTTCTGACATGGAAAATACATGTCAGCACCCACAAGACACAGACAAGCATGTCTGTAACCATATGGTTGGGGGTCCGACAGATGGCATTGAGGGCCACAGGTTGTGCATCCCTGCTGTAGACATAGTAGATGTCCTCTTGTCAAAAAAAATTGTTAAAAAAAATGTTAGAAATACCTTTGTACTGTACTGTGTATTGTGCCTTTTTCCCCAAACTGAATAACCCCAGGTTTGTTAACCTGAGGTGATGCTGCAATCCACTCATTCCCTCAATCATTTTCCTCTGCTCATACTCTAGTTCAGCTATGTTCTGCTTAAAACTATACACAAATAGTGAAAGTGTTATCTGACTAGTGATTAGTGTAGTGGCAAAACTATGTTCTTGTCATGAATAGCCATACCTTTTTTGAAGAATCCCATTACTTTACTCGTCTTGGCAGCAGCTCCCTGGCATTGGTTGGAGGTCTTCAGTCCTGAAATTCTATTTGGATTACATTTATTGTAATACCATCCAAAATGTGAAAGACAAATTAAGCCACATCAGCCCCATGCTCAAATGTGAAACAGTTGCGAAAGTGAATCAGCATCTCAACTGAATGACAAAATGTAGAACACAAGGGAGTTGAGTCAGGGGTCACTTATGTTCTCTGGAGTACTGCATCATCTTATTGTTTTATTTTCTTTCCACTATCTGATCAATTTCACATCTGGACTCTTTTCACTCAGTCGCGTATTGTATGGCCTTGCAATCTGACTGAATTCAATTAAGAATATAATGGAAGCAGGAAGTGACTGTCTCTTGAATGAAAGAGCTTTAATTTGGAGCATTTCATTTTGAATGGAGTCAGATATCACGCTTTCTAAAACTTAACATGGATAAAACAGAATGTATCATCTTTCCACCATCTTGCACAGCCCTCCCAACAGAACTATCTATCACCATCAACGACTGCACACTCTCCCCCGTTAAACAGGTCCGCTGCCTTGGAGTGACCTTGGATTCTGCACTCTCCTTCAGACCACACATCCAAGCCCTTTCCACCACCTGCCGCCTTCAACTCAAAAATATCTCCCGTATCTGTGCGTTCCTCAACTATGAGTCTGCCAAAGTACTAATACATGCCCTCATCATCTCCCGCCTAGACTACTGCAACATTCTCCTCTGTGGCCTTCCATCTAGCACCCTAGCCCCCCTCCAATCTATCCTCAACTCTGCTGCCCGACTAATCCACCTCTCACCCGGTTACTCCTCTGCCTCTCCTCTTTGCCAATCCCTTCACTGGCTCCCCATTCCCCAGAGAATTCAGTTTAAAATACTAACAAATACATACAAGGCCGTCCACAACCTGTCCCCTCCCTACATCTCAGAACTACTCTCCCGATACATCCCCACACGTAATCTCCGATCCTCACAAGACCTCGTTCTCTCCTCCACTCTTATCAACTCTTCACACAATCGCCTCCAGGATTTCTCCCGCGCAGCCCCAATACTCTGGAACTCTGTACCCCAACATATCAGACTCTCACCTACAGTGAAATCCTTCAAAAGAAATCTGAAAACCCACCTCTTCAGACAAGCCTACAACCTGTGACCCTGCTGCTGCTACACTGCCATGACCAGCTTTACCCTCACCTACTGTGTCCTCCCATACCACATAGATTGTAAGCCTTCACGGGCAGGGCCCTCTCTCCTTCTGTACCAGTCTGTAACTTGTTTGTCCTACAGCAATTGTCTAGACTATGTATGTAAACCCCTTTTAACATGTACAGCGCTGTGGAATGAATGGCGCTTTAATAATAAATAATAATAATAAAATAATAATAATATTTAGTGCCTAGGAAAAAAGGGAAAAATATCAAATGTGAAAAATCAATCTATAAAAAATCAGTTTATTCACTTGGATCACATTACTGTTTTTTTCTCTCAACTATACATTTGTTATCTTTAGTACGCAACTACAAGTTCCATTTATGTTTAAGTAAAATTTTTGGCTTGTTTGTTGTGCTTGACTCCTCTACACATTGTATGTACAATGTTGTATATATGTATGAAATCCATCAGCGAGACTTCAATGATGGGCTTCTCAATGTCTTTTCGCATTGGTAGCCAATTTTTTCTATCCGCCATCTCCCTTTCAATTTTTTTTTTTGGTGCTAAGCACTTTTTAGAATTTTAGTACTGCACTAGAGATGAGCAAACGTGCTCGTAACAAGCACTGTACTGCTCGGCTCCCCTGCACTCGCATAGGCGCAGGCAGCCGCTTCCGTCGGGTGAGGAGGACGGAAGCGGCTTCCTGCGCCCATGCGAGCGCAGGGGAGCCGAGCGGTACAGTGCTCGTTATGAGCACGTTCGCTCATCTCTATACTGCACCCATTTATTTTAGTTTCAAAACAGCAAAAATTGAAACTAAACATGTTCTATGTAAGAACCCATATCAGTAACATTCTGTATATAGATGGGCATCAGAGTTACAGTTTAGATTACATTTTAATTCCGATATGTTCCTGCTGTCATGTCAAAGGGCATTCGATCACTATTCAAAACTAGCTTGTATTTGTGAAAACCTGGACCACCAGTGGGCAACCTGAGACATGTGGTCAAGTAAGACCCTTTACTAACTATATCAAAGGGTGCAAGCATTTTGTCAGGCCTGGGACAAAGGGGAAGCCTATACATATACAGGAATAACTTGCAGTCTTTGTTTTGTACTTTAAATTTTATTATACATAATTACATGGCTAAATAAAAAGACCACCATGTTTTTTAAATTGTGTCTTTTTATTGAAAGCTTAAAAAATCCCAATCTCCCCCCTCCTCTCTTTCAGAACACCCAAGTATTCCAAAGATGCTCTGGATCCATTGTAGCCCATAAAGTCCGCTTGCCAAAGCGTTTGACAGATGATCTTGTTTGTCCCTCTCTCCCCCTCTCCACCCCTTAAGAAATTCTACGAATAAATAGAAATATAAAAGTAGCTTAATAGCATTAACAATAAAAAGGCATCACTAAAGGTGTCCCCTTCAGAAAGGCGTGATATCTCTACTAGGGTAGATATGGAGCCACAAATCACTAGCTGAGCTCCAGCCCCACCGATGGCACTGTTAGAAGAACCAACTTCATCTACAGATTACACTAGGCCCAAACGTTGATCCAGAAAAAGGCAAAAACCACTCTTAAAGCAACCCTCCTGTTTAAGAAAAAAATCACATTAACCAAGAAATAAACAGTACACTTAGCTGCTGTGCTACTGTCCTCTTTTTATTTTTTTCTGCTCCAGATCTGCCAATTCCAGGCTCCTCTTCTGCATCCAATATGACCAAACTACTTCTCAGGCTACCCGATGCACACAATGCATTTGGTAGTCCAAGACACTTCCTGCTGCCATCAGATCCAAGAGCTAGGCTGGACATGTCTTGGACTATTGATACACAGTGTGTATCAGGTGGTCTAAGAAGTGCTGCTGCCATCTTGCATCTTGCCAGGGAATCTGTGGATCTACTACTGAAAAGATGAAAAAGAGGGGAACAGGTAAGCGTTCTGACCATTCCCCAGTTAATGTTTTTTTCCCTTGAACCAGATGGATGCTTTAATCACAAGGAACCAATTTGCCATAAAGTGGAAAAGGTTCCTCAGTGTCCCCTGTTGGCAATCTGACAGATTTCTGGATCAACATACTATATTATGCTAAAAACAAGTTTGAACCTAGCTGTGGAAAAATAAAGCCTTTTGAAACCTCTTTTCTAAGGCGTCTTCTGTTTTTTAAGAATATAAATATATTAACTAAAGTTTACAAAATGCATAAACTGCAAATTTGCCTGTATAAACAAGCCTATACAAAAAAAAGACAGGTGTAATTATGTCACAGTGTCACCATAGCAGGAAGATGTTGTGGCAGCTCTTTTGTTCTCTATAACCGGACAGAAAACGGGAGTACTCCTGCCCAATGATCACTTTTGGAAGGTACATTTACCCTAAGATATATTTTTTCTAAGGTCCACAAGATTTTTGAGGACGGCAAAGCAAACGTGGTTCTGTATGCGCTACCTGAGCCATCAGTTGGACGTCAAAGATATTAGCTATGTATGTTGAGAACATAATTCCTGTCTTAACACTTGACTTTTTTCTACCAGCCCTGCTGCTTTTCTGTCTTGCGGAGCTTCCTCAATCAAATTTTAGCTCCTCAAAGTCACCAGTTTGTTTTTCATTTTTTTAATATTACACAGGACTGAGATTTTTACAGAAATAGCACTATGGCATTGTGAGGTCCGATGTACTCGACTGCAGCTCTTTAACATCTTTTACATAAGAATATTGTTCCATCTTAAGACTGGAAAAAGACACAAGTTCATCTAGTTTAACCTATTATCATGTTGTTGAATAAGGAAAAACACCCTTATGAGGCAAATGTCAAATATACTCCTGAAAGTTCCTTCCAGGCTTCAGTATGGTAATTAGAATAATTCCTTGGATCAGCAACCTCAAGCAATCTACTACAAAGAAACTGTGATCTTTTCTCTCCAGAAAGGCTTGCAGGCCTACAAATTAACCATTGCAGTGGTACAATTTCTTGCATATTGCCTAGTCTTTTTTTCCACAATATGTAAATGGTCAGATCAATAATGTCTGATGAAACAAATATCTAAAATGTAGTAAACAATTTAGGATGATTAACAATGCTGTTAGAACGGTTAGTATGTGTTAAATCCAGGATAATCACATTAGATTGCCGTTGGCAGATATTTGGGACACCATTCTATTTTCCTCTGCCTTTATTGCTTAGCAGAATATTTGTACAAGGTAAATAAGGTGTCACAACTGATTAGCTCTAATAATTACCTGACCAAATGCTTGGGATTGAGCAGTTTACTTTGCAACAGCTTGCTTTCTGGTTGAATCAGTAATTCTGCTAATTTAGCCTTACTTTGATCCACACTGTTTTCATACCATTCATAGCATCTACTGAAAACCTTGTAAGTATCAGTGATGAGACGGACATTAACCAGATAACATTCAGCCAGTTTTGCTCCTTTTCATTGCTTCAACTTTTTAATTTTGCCATTAACGTTGCTTTTGATGGCTTGTATTTTTCAGGATGAGTTTGGTCATTATTGGCACTGTTTTTATTCATTATTTCTTCATAGTTTTTGGTTTTTACATTTACAGCACAATATTAGTAAGGCTACTTTCACACTAGCGGCAGCACGGATCCGGCACCTAAAGGGTGCCAACGGATCCGTGCTGCCGCTGATACATGTGTGGAGCCGGAGCAGCTCTCCGGCCCCACACATGTTGACAGACATTAGGACAGAAATACATACAGACATACACACACAAACACATACATACTTACATACTCCAGCCCGGGACGCCGGCAGCATGTCTTCACGCGCCTCCTGCGCGCAGTGATGACGATTCCTCACAGCGCCCTCTGCTGGGCTCAGTGGGGAAACGTCATAGCTGCGCGCAGGAGGCGCGTGAAGACATGCTGCCGGCGTCCCTGCCTGGAGTATGTGAGTATGTATGTATGTATGTCTGTATGTATTTCTGTGTAGCCGGATCCGGAATGACCCCCCATTGCAAGTCAATGGAGGACAGATCCGGATTACTGGTGTGTCACACCAAACGGATCCGTCCCCATTGACTTGCATTGGGGGTCATTCCGGATCCGTCTTGGTGCGGATGCCTGGACCGGAGAGAAAACCGCAGCATGCTGCGGTTTGTTCTCTGGTCTGAAGACGGAACGGAATGCTTTCAGGAGCATTCCGTTGTCTTCAGTTCAGTTTTGTCCCCATTGACAATGAATGGGGACAAAACTGAACCGTTTTTTTCCGGTATTGAGCCCCTATGACGGAACTCAATACCGGAATTTAAAAACGCTAGTGTGAAAGTAGCCTAACATGCTAACTTTATTCTATAGTTTAGTACATTTAGTAAACGTGATTACACTTTTTTTTCTTTCTCTTCCTTCTCCAGGGTGCTGCACAGGTGAGTAATTAGGGTGTGGCTATCTAATTAGGAGAAGTTAAATAGCCAGTCTTCAGGGCAGTTCAGTCCTTTGAATCCAGAGGAAAAAAAAGCAGACTGGTTTGAGTGTTGCATTTACAAAAGCAGAGACACAACGCGAGTTTGAGCGTTCACGTGATTGATTTTTAAGTGCGTGTTTAAATTAAGTGTGTGACTTTAGATTACGTGAGTTCAGATTCGAGGACTTTAAAAGGGGACTACAGTAAGTCGGTTTCATATCACTGTATTGTATCTTTTTCTCTTTTTTTTTTTTTTGTGTAATCCCCATTAGTATGTCTTCCATTATTGACAGAGTAGTCCAGTGCACATCTTGTCTGATGTATGCAGTCCTGGAACAGCTGTTTGAGGGTGCATATCTTTGTTCAAAATGTGAGCAAATTGCCTGTTTGGAATCGCACATCGTGTATCTAATCGGGCGGATTTCAACACTGAGAAGCGCTGACAATTTGGAAAAGAGTTTGCTGCTCACTGAGCAAGCACTCTATGGGGTAGATGTGGGGGAGGGTGGTAGTGAGGAGGCTCAGGAAAGTGAGGTAGCTAGCTGGGAAACAGAAAGCGGGGTAGAGGGACAAGTGCCAGGGAGGCTAGCCCTGATCTGACACCCCATCAACAAGTTTGCAAGTTTGGCAAATGAGGGGAATGCCACTTCAGGGAGAGCACTGCTGCAGCCGGACACTTCCTCTGCCAGTCAGGGGAATGTCAGCTCCAGTAATCAGGGGACCAGGGGAGCAGGGCAGGCCAGACAGGTGCTGGTAGTGGGAGACTCAATTATTAGGGGTACAGAGAGGGCAATCTGTCACAAAGACCGGGATCGTCGAACGGTGTGTTGCCTTCCTGGCGCTCGAGTTCTGCACATCGCGGATCGGGTTGACAGATTACTGGGAGGGGCTGGAGAAGATCCAGCAGTCATGGTCCATATCGGAAACAATGACAAAATTAGAGGTAGGTGGAGCGTCCTTAAAAATGATTTTAGTGATTTAGGGCATAAGCTTAGGGCAAGGACCTCAAAGGTAGTCTTTTCCAAAATACTGCCTGTACCACGAGCCACACAAGAAAGACAGTAGGAGATTATGGAGGTAAACAAGTGGCTCAAGAACTGGTGTAGGAAAGAGGGATTTGGGTTCTTGGAGAACTGGGCCGACTTCACTGTCGGGTACAGGCTCTATCGTAGGGATGGGCAGCTGTTTTGGGGGAGAAGATGGCTAGAAGGCTGGAGGAGTGTTTAAACTAGGGACTGGGGGGGAGGGTAACTACATTATAGGAGGGGAAGATAGTGCAGATAGAGACCTGGGGCAAGGTAATGGAACTGGGGGAGGAATGGAAGCAGGAACGACAACAATTAAGAAGGAAAGGTGTAGGGGAAAAAATATACATAAACCTCTTAACTGTATGTACACTAATGCCAGAAGCCGAACTAATAAAACTGGTGAATTGGTGGAATTCACCAGGAATTCACTCATACATCACTGGAATTAGTGATGTATGAGGAGGACTATGACATAATGGGAATAACTGAGACATGGCTGGATGATAGCTATGACTGGGCAGTTAACATACAGGGTTACAGTCTGTTTAGAAAGGATCGCCAAAACCGTAGAGGGGGAGGGGTCTGCCTTTATGTAAAGTCCTGTCTAAAGCCCACACTCCGGGAAGATATAAGTGAGGGACATGACTATGTGGAGTCACTGTGGGTTGAAATAAATGGAGCCAAAAACAATAATAAAATACTAATAGAAGTTTATTATAATCCACCCAATATACCAGAGTCCACAGAAAATCTACTTCTAAATGGAATAGACAAGGCGGCAAATCATAATGAGGTCATTATTATGGGGGACTTCAACTACGCAAATATAGACGGGGAAACTGAAACCTGTATATCTAATAAAGGAAACAGGTTCTTGGCAATAACCAAAGACCATTACCTTTCCCAACTGGCTCAGGACCCGACTAGAGGGACAGCCATACTGGACTTAGTATTAACCAATAGACCTGACAGAACAACAGGTGTGCAGGTTGGGGGACACCTGGGAAATAGTGACCATAAAATAATAACCTTCCAACTGTCATTCAAAAGAGCATTTCTTCAGGGAGGAACAAAAATACCAAACTTCAAAAAAGCAAAATTTAGCCAACTAAGAGAGGCCATAGGCCTAACTAACTGGGACAAAGTCCTCAAAAATAAAAATACAGCCAAAAAATGAGATATTTTTAAAAGCATCCTAATATCTAATTGTGAGAGTTACATACCATATGGGAATAAAAGGTTAAGGAACAAGAAAAAACCAATGTGGATAAATAGAACTGTAAAGAAAGCAATAAATGACAAAAAGAAAGCATTTAAATCACTAAAACAGGAGGGTGGCGAGGAAGCATTGAAAAACTATAAGGAAAAAAATAGAATATGTAAAAGACAAATAAAAGCAGCCAAACTAGAGGCCGAGAGATTAATCGCCAAAGAGAGTAAAACTAACCCTAAAATGTTCTTTAATTATATAAATGGTAAAAAGTATAAACCTGAAGGCGTCGGCCCCTTACAGAGTAATGAGGGGGGACTTGCAGAGAGCGATGAGGAGAAAGCAAAGCTACTAAATATTTTTTTCTCCACTGTATTCACTGAGAAAAATAAACTGTCAGATGAAATGCAGAATATAAAATTAAATTCCCCTTTAGAAGTGCCCTGTCTGACCCAGGAAGAAGTACAGCGACGTCGTAAAAAGATTAAAATAGACAAATCGCCAGGACCGGATGGCATAACTCCCGTATCCTAAGAGAATTAAGTAATGTCATCGCCAGACCCTTATTTCTGTTATTTAAGGACTCTACACTGACAGGGAGTGTTCCACAGGATTGGCACATAGCAAATGTGGTGCCAATATTCAAAAAGGGTCCAAAAACAGAGCCCGGGAACTATAGGCCGGTAAGTTTAACATCTGTCGTGGGTAAACTGTTTGAGGGTTTTCTAAGAGATGCTATCTTGGAGTACCTCAATGAAATTAAGCAAATAACTCCATATCAGCATGGCTTATGAGGGATCGGTGATGTCAAACCAATTTAATCAGTTTCTATGAGGAGGTAAGTTCTAGACTTGACCGTGGCAAATCGATGTATGTTGTATAACTGGACTTCTCCAAAGCATTTGACACGGTACCACATAAAAGGTTAGTATATAAAATGAGAATGCTTGGACTGGGAGAAAATGTCTGTATGTGGGTAAGTAACTGGCTCAGTGATACAAAACAAAGGGTGGTTATTAACGGTACACACTCAGATTGGGTCACTGTCACTAGTAGGGTACCACAGGGGTCAGTATTGGGCCCTATTCTATTCAATATATTCATTAATGATCTTGTAGAAGGCTTGCACAGTAAAATATCAATTTTTGCAGATGACACTAAACTGTGTAAAGTAATTAACACAGAAAAAGGACAGTACACTGCTACAGATTGATCTGGATAGACTGGAGGCTTGGGCAGATGAGGTTTAACATTGACAAATGTAAGTTTATGCATATGGGAAGGAATAATGAAAGTCACCAGTACATACTGAATGGTAAAACATTGGGTAGCTCTGACATGGAAAAGGACCTAGGAATGTTATTGAACAGCAAACTAAGCTGTAGAAACCAGTGTCAGACAGCTGCTGCCAAGGCCAATAAGATAATGGGTTGCATCAAAAAGGGGAAAAGATGCCCGTGATGAGAACATAGTCCTGCCACTTTACAAATCACTAGTCAGACCACACATGGAGTACTGTGTACAGTTCTGGGCTCCTGTGAACAAGGCAGACATAGCAGAGCTGGAGAGGGTTCAGAGGAGGGCAACTAAAGTAATAACTGGAATGGGTGGACTACAGTACCCAGAAAGATTATAAAAATTAAGGTTATTCACTTTAGAAAAATGACAGCTGAGGGGAGATCTAATAATTATGTATATATATATTTTAGGGGTCAGCGTTAGAGGGGCAATGGGCTTTTAAGGGCCCCCTGCTTCAGTCGGCACATCACATTCAATGAACAGCAGAGTCGGGAAAGTCCCACTTTAGGAGTCCCTGCTCTGACTCCATATATGGATGTGTCAGTATTCTGAACATGAAAGGGGTATTCCCAAGCATGGTCACTTCACTTGGGGATACCCTTGTGTCTATAAATGCAATTTAGACTATTTTTTTTAAACGTCTCTGTGGGGATTTGAACTCACAAGTTTCTCTTGTATAATACAATAGTCTCTTCTATGAGGTTTTTACTATAAGAGAAACTCCTATGAGGTTTTTCAGCTATGCTTTAACATTGAGCTCTATAGCCCAGTGGTTAAGGTTCTTGCCTTTAATGTAGAAGGTTGTGAGTTCAAATCCCTGCAGAAATATTTTAATAATAGAGGTCAAATAAACCTTAAACACAGGGTGTTCCCAACAGTAAAAAGTTTGATTTTATTGTGAAAAAAAAATGGAGCAAGATGTAAAATATGATCAATTAACCCACACCACCTTTTTAAGTTGTGTAACCAGTATTTTTTGTTGGGAAAGGTGGCAACCCTAGCAGTGCCACCTCATCAGGACTCACTTCGTAAAAAATGATCGTGATATTCTGATCCTGATAACTTTTTCATAGTTATGTCTACGGAGATGTGTGGGGAGATCTGTCATTTTTGACAATACCATTTTGGGATGTGTATGAATTGATCACTTTTTATTCAGTTTTTTTTGGGAGATAAAGTGATGAAAAAAACGTGAATCGGCTTTTTTAAATTTTTTTTCCTGTTATGCCATTCACCATATGGGCTACCTTTTTAAAATATTTTAATAGTATGGCCATTTTCGCATGCGGTTATGACCATTTTTTATATTTTCAAAACTTTTTTTTTTTTGTTAAGTCCCCCAAGTGGACCACAACTTACATTAGATGTAAATTGCTCTAGTAGTCTGTATAGAAATCACTATATCACAGTTCAGTGCTGCCATCTAGTGGCCTGAACTGGGATATACTAACAATAAACCTGAGAGCCTAGTACAGGCTGTGGCTTATTTTTAGAACAGGGTGCTTTCCCCGATCTCTGCTGGGGGAAAGTGCGCCTGAAGAGGAATCCCATGTTTCCGCTTCCGGTTTGTAACACTCTCAGATGCCGTGAGTGAGGTGAATTCGTTGCTGTGAGGGGAGTGGGCATGTGGCATATTCTGGCGCCAAGAGGGTGAAGAACTGTGTGAGGAGCTTTATGGGGCTTAAATCTGTGACGGAGGAATCGACAGAACGTAACTGTGTTGTTAGTACATTATTACAATATTTGGGGCCCCACTTTTGATTTTGCCCAGGGCCACATTTTGTCTAAAACCAGCCCTGGGGGTCAGTACAGCGATCTCTTCCATGATCTATTTATCCCCAGGACTGTGACTGTGACGAGGGGACATCCTCTGCGCCTGGAGGAAAGAAGGTTTGAAGAGGATTCTTTACGGTAAGAGCAGTCAGACTATGGAACTCTCTGCCTGAGGAGGTGGTGATGGTAAGTTCACTAAAAGAGTTCAAGAGGGGCCTGGATGTATTTCTGGAGGGTAATAATATTACAGGTTATAGTTACTAGAGATGGGTCGTTAATCCACGGAGTTATTCTGATTGCCTGATTGGAGTCGGGAAGGAATTTTTTCCCCTAAAGTGGGGAAAATTGGCTTGTACCTCATAGGGTTTTTTTTTTGCCTTCCTCTGTATCAACTTGCAGGATAACAGGCTGAACTGGATGGGCAGATATCTTTTTTCAGCCTTATAAACTATGTTACTATGTTACAGAGATACATGGTGGGCCACTAAAATCACAACACTGTTTCTTTTGTGTGATTAGTACAGGATAATGGAAGAATGATGTACCTACCCACATAGCAGATTCTTGCGACTATGGCAAAGTGTGCTCATCTTATAATGTTCAGGAACATCTTCTGTAACATTACAGGTTACATATTCCAGACATGAAATTCAATATGCTGGTTCAGTTCAGGCACTTTCTGGGAATTAGTTTCCTAAACTCTGCCTTTCAGGTAATCCCACAGACAAATGTCACATACCATT
The DNA here is from genome assembly GCA_900303285.1 of Rhinella marina. Lineage (NCBI taxonomy): Eukaryota > Metazoa > Chordata > Amphibia > Anura > Bufonidae > Rhinella > Rhinella marina. The sequence continues at coordinate 17,625 of ONZH01016867.1, read as the reverse complement.
TAGGAGGCTCCACAGCCCTTTACACAGGAACACATGAAATGTAAAGCAAGTCTTGCTGGAAACGACAATACTCATGGTCATGATCAGTTAGAGAACATCTGTCAGCATGATTAACCCTATTAAACCAGGGCTAGTGCTTGGTAGGGTGGATCATGCTGATTAAAACTATACTTTTCTTTTGTCATATGTTGGCCAGCTACAGAAATATCTGTGTTTTTATTTATAATTGAGTAAGTTTGAGCACCAAGGGGATGGCCAGAGCCCTTGGAGCACTGCTTTTGTAACACTTTTCTGCTGCACACAAATGGGAGGTGAAAGTGTATAGAGCACAGGGACATTACAAAAACAGTGCTCCAATGAAGGGCTCTGGCTGGCCCCCTGATGTGTGAACTTGCTCATTTGCATATAAATAAAAGCACAGATACATTTGCATCTGTTCAACATGCAGACAAAAGAAAGATATTATTTTAATCAGCATGTTCAATCCTACCAGGCAGTATCCCTGGTTTAAAGAAGAACTCCCGCAAAAAATTGTATTCTCTGACCTGTTAGAAAGGTGCATGATATAATCTGTAGTGATTGTCATTTTCTTATCAGGGGCTGAAATTGAGAGTTTCCACTCTCTTCTTATTGTGGCTGGGTCATGTGACCAACTCCCTGACCTCCAACTGACCCAGGACAGGAAGCCAGTTACTTCTCTAGTCCTTCCTATGAGACTGAAAGTGAGGCTCCCATAGGAATGCATAGAGAATTAGACTTCCTGTCCACATCCAAATCCCGCGCCTGCGCACTGCCGTAGTACATCCGCGCACGAAGGAGCCGGGACCCGGGCGGCTGCCGGCTCTCAGCGCGCGTGCGCGGATGTACTACGACAGTGCGCAGGCGCGGGATTTCGGGATCGTACAGGGCCGGGAGCCGAAAGAGCTGGCTGCCCGGCCCTGTCAATCATCGCTACGGAGGCGTGGTAAGAGGCGTTATTACGGCCTCTCCTAGGTGCAGGTTCACGCCTACTGCACCTAGGGGAGGTCATTTGCATATTATAAAAACCTATTTTTTGTCTAAACTGGTGGACAGAGAAATATGACACTAACATTACTGTCATCAAGTGTCATTTGCTCATTGCAAATGACACTTGGTTTAATAGGGTGATTTCTGGTGACAGAAACCCTTTAATAGTGTTGATCATTCTGATACATGCTCTTTAACTGTGCATAGAATTTCTCAAATATATCCATGTGCACAACTGTGTTCACATAGTCAACAAAGAACATTGGACTCATGATCCACATCCACTGTATTCATAACCATTCACCATATCCTAGTTTTCATATCACAAAGTGTCTGTTAGTGCAGCTCATGTGAATTTTCTGTGTGTCCAGTACCTGTATTTTTTGAATTAACAGAGCCAGTTAGACCGTACCACTCTTCATCTGACAGGGTGTATTGCAAGCGGTCAAAATGCCCATCTACTCTATATTGATATCCAGTAGCCAACCGCAAGATGATATATGCTTACATTATATATATTACATTTTTTTCACCTGATGTGTGCCTACTGGGAAAAAATGTGTGTTAATTTCCCCAGGATTCTCATAATACTCTTCTGGATGTCTGCAAGAACGATGGTTGTTCAAAATAGACAGGTTGTCTATTTCTTTTGGCATTGGTCACAGATCCTGTGTGACACTGCTTCTGCACCAAACCATCTATACCACTTTTTGATGGAATAGTAAGGTCCAGAAATTTACCAGAAAATCAGTTCCGTGTTTTTTTTTGTATGAAGCTGTGTGTACATAGGCCTACATTAAAACATTTCATTGTTGAAGGGGAATGTAGCATATTGGAAATACTCAAGCACAACACTTCTGATCTCCATAAAGAGTACCACTTGACTATCATGGAAGGATACAGGATGCCTGATTCATTTCTTAAACTGTTTTGGTAAATGAAAGCTAAGCTTTGCTTGGCTACCATAGGCATCAAAGAAAGGTTTAAAGTATGAGGCCGGAGCAATATTCTGCTTAAACCACACAAGGGAAACAGGGGTCTGTTTTTCATAGCCTTGTACTAGTGTACTAGATGAGCATAGAAAATAAATAATTTTCTGTGTGTCTCTTTTCTGAGAGCTATGCCTTTTCTCTGGCCATGCGAAGTCGTGTTTTTTGCCGGATGAGTTCTAATTTACATAAAATGTATTTAACATTTTGAGGGCAGTGGGAAAACAACAGCAAATCCTCCATTGGTTTCTGGTAGGCTTCCAGCTGTTATGGTTACCAACCCAAGAGACAATAGGCTGACAGATGGAGAAAGCCCTCTATTAGTATTAGGTTAGGCTCCTTTTTTTTTTTTTTTTTTTTTTTACAGTGGCCTAGTCTAAGCAATGCACTGGTCTCCCGCTAGGTCTGCCTTCTCTGTATTAAAGGGGTTTTCCAAGATTTTGATGCTGTACTGCTTGTTTCCATGGTTATGACCGTCCTGCAATCCATCAGTGGAGGTCGTGCTTTTACACTATAGGAAAAAACACTGGCCTATGTGCGCTCCCATGGTCCTAGCCACCAAAGTGGCTGGCACTTTTTCCTATAGTGTGCAGGGACTAACTTGTCTGTTAACAGATTTGTACCTGTGAAACTGGCTGACCTGTTGTATGTGCACTTGGCAGCTGAAGACATCTGTGTTGGTCCCATGTTCATATGTACCCACATTGCCAAGAAAAATTATGTTTTAGTACATGCAAATGAGCCTCTAGGAGCAACAGGGGCGTTGCCTTTACACCAAGAGGCTCAGCTCTCTCAACAGACGCACCATCTGCACTTTGATTGACAGGGCCAGGCAGTAATAATGTTTTCACTGTCTGGACTTGTCAAAGTGCAAAGGGTGCAGCAGTTGCAGAGAGAGCAGAGCCTCTAGGAGTGATGGCAACAGCCTCATTGCTCTTAGAGGATCATTTGCATATATTAAAACATGATTTTTCTCAGTAATTTGGGCACATATGAACATGGGAACAACACAGATGTCTTCAGCTGCCAAGCACACATGCAACAGGTACAAACCTGCTGACAGATGCCCTTTAAAGAGGACCTTTCATCACTTTTTGAAATACAAACTAAAGGATCTACCTTAAAGGGCGGCCCCCACTGATGCCCTCTCTGTTTTTTTTTCCAAAAGAGCCCCCCGTTCGTCCACAGGACCCCCCGTTGTATGTGGCGCGGATTATGTTAATTATTAGTATCGGAACAGGGAGGAGGAGACTCCCTGTTCCTCATTGGGCGTTTCCTTCTCCCTGGCTTTGAGCGTGATCCAATCAGAGTGGACCGCTCACAGCCGGGGAGAAGGAGCTCAAGTTCTTGCGTGCTTCTGGAGCGGGAATCTCGCGAGAACTTGAGCTCCTTCTCCCCGGCTGTGAGCAGTCCGCTCTGATTCGATCGCACTCAAAGCCAGGGAGAAGGAAACGCCCACTGAGGAACAGGTGGACGAACGGGGGGCTCTTTTGGAAAAAAAAACAGAGAGGGCATCAGTGGGGGCCGCCCTATAAGGTAGATCCTTTAGTTTGTATTTCAAAAAGTGATGAAAGGTCCTCTTTAATAATAATAATAATAATAAGATATGATAAATACGAACCATGATAGCATGCACATGTCTAGAAGACTTTCCCATAGAAATCAGTGAACATGTCTTGTTTATTGTGGGCCGTGGTCCATGTGGCTGCTGTAAAGCATATCTCTAAATGCTGTTAAGAATAGCTTCGGTAAGATGGCTGCCCCCATAATCATGTTCAGAAAATAGAATTGCAAAAAAATGTATACAGTTCGAAAATAAAAACAAAATAGAAAATAGGAATTTGTGTCCCTAAATAATTTGTAATTCATAGAAAAAACATTCCTTTTAAAAGAGTGTAATATAATACTATACTAATACTATTTACTATACATGTCATCTTGACAACATGGTTGGTAGAAAAGTGAAATCCTATTGCTTTTCTACTGAAATTAGTGGCTTTGTGATTAGGTGTAAATGACACATTTTAATTTTCATTTACTAATTAGATTCTTGGAATTATTAACGAACAAGCAATTCCCTTCCAACTGGCAGTAATAAAGTCTTTTGATTGATTTTTTTGAGATAAGATTTTTGTTAGCAGCTATCTTCCTGGAATGTACAGTTCTATTACTTTTCTAATTATTAATATGCCAATATATTTTAATTACTAACTTGCCAATATCATCCCAATTACTGACATGTAGAAAAGCCAGAACTGCCTGCCACAGAAACATACAGCTAGGAGAATGGATTACCATCTGCAAATTCTTGTGTCTTGCTTAAAGAGCTCTTAATTAGCTTAAAAGCATTTGTTACTCTGTGATTTCTTCTAAATGGTACTTTGGTCTTTTTAAGCTTTTGTTGGATTAATGAGCCAGCCGCAACTCTTGGTCGCCCACGTACAATCTGAATATGATTGTACATGAAATGTGTTGGATGTCTTGTATGTGTTTTTTTGTGTAACATTGGCAGTGGATTAACTTTATTTTTTACACTGATTAAGATTCACATGCCCCCATTGTCCTATAGGTGCGGGTCCCACGGCTGGGACCGCACCTATATCGAGAAGGGGGCCCCGAAAGTGAAGGAGGGCACACCGCGCATGCGCGGCCGCCCTCCATTCATTTGTATAAACTGAGCTTTTAAAGGGTTATTCCCATCTTGGACAATGGGGGCATATCGCTAGGATATGCCCCCATTGTCCTATAGGTGCGGTCCCACCGCTGGGACCCGCACCTATATCGAGAACGGGGCATGCGCGGGCGCCCTCCATTTATTTATATGGGGCCGCCGAAAATAGTCGAGCACCGGCTCGGCTATTTCCGTTGGCGCTATAGAAATGAATGGGAGCGCACCGCGCATGCGTGGTTGACCTATTGGTGGTAGTGGTCGGCGATGCGGACCACTAACCACATGTGATTGGGTTATGCACCATGGGTAACTGAGGGGCTAACCCTTGATCATATGAGACTCCATGGATCTGGGGTTGTCACGATGTGATGATCTCTGGTCCTTGGGATACCTCTATTGGGGTTACTTTGCCTACTGCACATTGTGTATACATGGGACCTATAGGGGTCCAGCACCCCATTATCCAGTATGTGTAACCTGTTCTATAATTGTGTCTGCTGTTACTACAATTTGTATATAATGTATTCGCAGCCTTTGATCACCTTTTTGGGTTTCCTATCCCGTGCGCAGACATTTGCGTACGTTTTTCTCTGTGTGTGGGCACATGCGTATGTTTTTACGTTATGCGTGGACATATGCGTACGCTTTGGATGTAATGAACGATAAGGGCACTGATGGTTGACGGAGAGGCGGCGCTTATTGTGACTGAGCGCCTCTGACGTCGCGGCTCACATGATCTTCTCACATGATCGCGTGAGTCACCTGATGCCCTGCTACACACAATCGCATCTGTCGGACACAGACGCCACTGCTACTCATCTTGTTTATGTGAATCCCCGATCGGATGATATGATTGCACCAGGTGATGATCCAACAATGTTTGGACGTCGTGATTTTAATTTTGGTTTTTGATATTTTAACTCATTTGTACAGTACAGATCAAAAGTTTGGACACACCTTCTCATTCATAGAGTTTTCTGTATTTTCATGACTATGAAAATTGTAGATTCACACTGAAGGCATCAAAACTATGAATTAACACATGTGGAATTATATACTTAACAAAAAAGTGTGAAACAACTGAAAATATGTCTTATATTCTAGGTTCTTCAAAGTAGCCACCTTTTGCTTTGATTACTGCTTTGCACCCTCTTGGCATTCTATTGATGAGCTTCAAGAGGTAGTCACCTGAGATGGTATTCCAATAGTCTTGAAAGAGTTCCCAGAGATGCTTAGCACTTGTTGGCCCTTTTGCCTTCACTCTGCGGTCCAGCTCACCCCAAACCATCTCGATTGGGTTCAGGTCTGGTGACTGTGGAGGCCAGGTCATCTAGCGTAGCACCCCATCACTCTCCTTCTTGGTCAAATAGCCCTTACACAGCCTGGAGGTGTGTTTGGGGTCATTGTCCTGTTGATAAATAAATGATGGTCCAACTAAACGCAAACCGGATGGAATAGCATGCCGCTGCAAGATGCTGTGGTAGCCATGCTGGTTCAGTATGCCTTCAATTTTGAATAAATCCCCAACAGTGTCACCAGCAAAGCACCCCCACACCATCACACCTCCTCCTCCATGCTTCACGGTGGGAACCAGGCATATAGAGTCCATCCGTTCACCTTTTCTGCTTCGCACAAAGACACAGTGGTTGGAACCAAAGATCTCAAATTTGGACTCATCAGACCAAAGCACAGATTTCCACTGGTCTAATGTCCATTCCTTGTGTTCTTTAGCCCAAACAAGTCTCTTCTGCTTGTTGCCCGTCCTTAGCAGTGGTTTCCTAGCAGCTATTTTACCATGAAGGCCTGCTGCACACAGTCTCCTCTTAACAGTTGTGGTAGAGATGTGTCTGCTGCTAGAACTCTGTGTGGCATTGACCTTGTCTCTAATCTGAGCTGCTGTTAACCTGCGATTTCTGAGGCTGGTGAAAGTAATGATGGCCACTTGTTTTTCTTTACTTAGCTGCTTTTTTCTTGCCATAATACACCATATCCACCTGACTTCTGCCCAACACAACTCATGGTCCCAACCCCATTTATAAGGCAAGAAATCCTACTTATTAAACGTGACAGGGCACACCTGTGAAGTGAAAACCATTTCAGGTGATTACCTCTTTAGGCTCATCAAGAGAATGCCAAGAGTGTGCAAAGCAGTAATAAAAGCAAAAGGTGGCTACTTTAAAAAACCTAGAATATAAGACATATTTTCAGTTGTTTCACACTGTGTTGTTAAGTATATAATTCCACATGTGTTAAATCATAGTTTTGATGCCTCCAGTGTGAATCTGCAATTTTCAAAGTCATTAAAATACAGAAAACTCTTTGAATGAGAAGGTGTGTCCAAACTTTTGGTCTGTACTGTATATTGTAACTTGCTACACTTTTTCCACTATGTCACATATCAGGTTTAAACAATATTTATTATTGTGTTATTCACACATGCGTGTACTGCTCTTGCCACTGCTGATGTGGCCTTATGTATATTGTTGTTTTATTTGCATTTGACAGTTCACATGACCACACTATATGGTCACATGATTTGACCAATTGATCACATGTTTGTATGCTCCCACTCACTTTGCCTATTTAAAGTGTTGTGCACACTGGTTATTCATTGCTTGAGAAAAGCTTCATGGAGTAAGCCGAAACGTTGCATCCTGGGAATAAAGAGCCCACTACTTTTTCACTTTATTGGAGTGCTGCCTCGCTTCTGTCCTTTATATCCAGTGGGCATATTTTCCTAAGCCTGGAGGGATTGCATCCGCTTGCTTGATTGACTTGTGCTGCTGCTGTTTTTTGTATATATATATATATATATATATATATATATATATATATATATATACACACATACACATACACACAAAGGGATATATATTATAGTGTTATCTGCGGTCCTATGTAAAACCACAGATAACACTAGTGTACATCATGTGGTAGTGTTACCTGCAGTACTATGTAAAACCACAGATAACACTAGTGTACATCATGTGGTAGTGTTACCTGCAGTCCTATGTAAAACCACAGATAACACTAGTGTACATCATGTGGTAGTGTTACCTGCAGTACTAGGTAAAACCACAGATAACACTAGTGTACATCATGTGGTAGTGTTACCTGCAGTCCTATGTAAAACCACAGATAACACTAGTGTACATCATGTGGTAGTGTTACCTGCGTCCTTAGTGTGCCTCCCTGTGCCTCTTCCACGGGACTCCATGCTGGTGGCGCTGTCTACTTTTCCATCTTCTTCTTCTTGCCCCGCACAGAACGTCCTGATGCAGCTGCGTCAAGACATAGGAACATTGTGGGCATGGTGATGGTAACAAACACCCAGGGACACAGGGACAGACACACATAGAGGGGGACAGACACACACACAGGGGGACAGACACTCACAGGGGGACAGACACACACAGGGACCGACACACGACAGGGACACACAGGGACAGGGACAAAGATGGACAGGGACACACACACACAGACACCCAGGGACAGACAGACACCCAGGGACAGACAGACACCCAGGGACAGACAGGAACACATACAGACACACAGGGGGACAGACAGACACACAGGGGGACAGACAGGCTCACACAGGGACAGACAGACACACACCGGAAACACACAGGGGGACAGACAGACACACAGGGACAGAGAAACACACAGGGGGACAGAAAGACACACAAAGGGACAGACATACACACAGGGACACACACAGGGGGACAGACACACAGGGACACACACGGGGACAGACACACAGGGACACACACAGGGGGACAGACACACAGGGACACACACACAGCTAGGACTCACCAAACTCCAGCCTGGCTCCTCTCCGTACAGCATCACAGCTCTTCTGGCTCCTCCCCCACTGATCACATGGTCTTCAGGAAGGTCCTTTAGCCCACAGCAGGATCTATCCCTGGACTGCAGGGGTGAGTGGACGTACAGGAGGAGGGAACATCAGAGAGGATGATGTTTCCTTCCTCTGCTGCTGTGTCGGCAATCAGTAACACTAGAAAGTGAGGGGGCGGGGCCATTCAGCCCTGCGGGGCCCCCCAACCTCACGGGCCCCATAGCAATGGCGTGGTCTGCCGCCATTAGCCGTACGCCACTGCACATGGCCTACGTGAAGCTCAGTCACATTCAAGTGAATAGGCCTAGGCTGTAAAACCAAACACAGCTGCTATAAGGTGTACAGCACAGTGCTTATTATGTTATGAGGAGGCCATCACTAGGGAACCACGGATAGGTGGAATGCCCAGAGTCAAACCCCCACTGATCTGTGGATAACTCATCAATATTGTACTCCTGGAACACCCCTTTAAAGACTACAGGGGGCAAGTGCCTACTTGCTGCTCTTGTTGACCTCTCTAGTGTAGAGACTAAATGTCAATGTCTACAGTATATTTTTATTACAGCCTGAGGATTAATAGAGCCATAATACCAAAGAACAGTGTGCAGCTGAATTCTGTTTTTTTGTTCATTCTGTTCCCATTATTCATTTTGTCTTTTGATGTTATCATAAAATATATTCCTCTCCCACATTCGATGTAAGAAGCTAAGCTACAAAATGCTAAACCTAGGCTCTCTGTGGTCTCTCTCCAGACAGAAATATTGTGTGAAACAGTGGGGTTTCCAGTCAGTAGCAGCGTGAATAGTCACTTTGGACATTAATGAATTTCTTCCCTGTGTGCCCGTAAGAAAAAATGTATACATACAGTATGGATGGCTTCATGTGTCTCAGCCAAGAAGCATGTACAGTTTAGTGCATGCTGTCTTTCCATCTTGCTCAGGCAGTGATTTATATTGGTGTATCTGAAGATAAATTACCCACCATACAGGGGATCTGATCTAAAAATATCACACAGACATAAATACCGTACTTTAAAAAAGTAATATACTTTAGATGTTTTTGATGGAGAGGAATGTCAAAAAGTTAATTGAAAAAAACCTGAAAACAATTTGGCACATTTAATTACATTTTCATATAATGTAGTATCAATGGGCAGCAGGTATGGACTGTGACACTGTGACATTGTAAAGAGTTTATATTACGCCTTTATTTCTTTTTTTTTTAATTTATAAGTTTATTTTTCATAAGTGCACCCATTTCTACACAAATAACAAGAGGCTTTATGCCAGGATAGTGGGGTTTGCAAGATGTGTAAAATTTGCTTCTTATGCCTAGAGCTTGGCAGCAGATAGTGTACTTTGTGAAATGTGAGCTATGTACATGTGGCATCATCGAAATTAGGCCAAGACAAAAAAACAAGGATCAGATTGAGAAGTTAAAGGAAAGTAAAATTAAATGAAATGTTCAGAACCTAGAAGAAAAAGGTCATGGACATACAGGGATGGACTGGGCACTAAAAGTGGTCCTGGAAAAAAGGTAAAAGTGGCCCCATGTTGCAGGCGGGCCCAAATTGACAGAAGATGGGACAACATAATTAGGGGGGCCAGCAATGTGCAGAGCAATAAACCGCCCCAACACTGCAGTATTCAACTGTATCTTTGTCCTGAGGATGTCGATACTGTTGTATTCAGGAGGGCACCTGCAGGTGCTGGCCATGTGCATAAGAGAGAATCAGATCATTATGTACCAGACTGGCAGCCATGAGAAGGGTTTGGGTGGACCTCCTAGGCATCGGCCCACTGGGAAATTTCCCTGTAGGGTCTATGGCCAATCTGCCCCTGTAGACACGGGTTTCCTGTGTACTGTGTACAAGCCCATGAAATATGTGCATCAAAGCGGATGTCCAAGTTATTTTTTTTTTATGTAAAAGGCAGGAAAGCTATTAAAATAATCCCCCATTCACTATTTTGAACTCCCTTCATTCCAGCACTGATGTTCCATTGCTCCACACCGCTGCAGCCACAACCTCACATTTTTTGTCTGCAGTGATGATGTGCAGATCAGCAAGAGCAGTGATTGGCTGCTGCTGGCACATACAGTATATGGGCATGACACTGCTTAAGGAAAATAAAGCCAGATGGGGAGACTCAGAGCAGCAGTGCTGGAACGGCGGGGGTTAACAACTGTAAGTATACTTCTTTAAAAAATTATTTTTAGCTTCCATGCCCTTACGGAAAAAAAACTTGGATAACGATTTTAAATGGGACATGTTGAAGGGTTACTTTCTGTTTAACTTCTTGCTACCTCAGTGGAATTGACAGTGCAAAGGTAGAAATGATGCATTCTCATTTGCCCCTTTGGGTCAGAGAGCTAGAACAGGTTTAAAGGGGTTATCCAGGTAAAGATAATGATGACCTATGCTCAAGATAAGTTATCATTATCACATTGGCGGGAGTCTGAGTGCTGGCACCCCGCTGATTAGCTGTTTTGGGGAGCTTTCTGGTGAGATTTCCAAGCACAGCACCATACATCATATAGCAGCTGGCTTGGTATTGCAGCTCTACTCCATTGACTAGGCCATGCCTTGGCAACTAGGCCATGTGACTGATGTACTATGACCTCACATGGCCTAAGAACATGCTGCGTCGCTCAGAGTCCCTGGCCTCTTCTAACGGCTGATCAGCAGGGAGTCCCAGGAGTCGGACCCCGCCAGTTTTATATTGCTCACCTATCCCGAGGATATGTCCTCAATAATAGTACCTGGATAACCCCTTTAATGTAGAGAACTCCTTTCAAGCTTTTGCCGCCTATTGGACCTAAACAGTAAAATACAGTAATACATTTACAGACCATTTGTCATTCTGACCTCTACCTTTAGGCATTCATCATGATGAGGACCAAATAGCCCCTCAAAGTGGTCATTGAAGGACTGAAAGGGTAGTTATATGTAAAAATCAGAAGCCTTCTCTTACTGAGCCATTTTGGCCGATCTTAACAGCCTGTATGAGATGTACTGTATGAGTTAACATCTTGGACGTTTTAAAGCAAAAAATTCTAGTAATGTTTCAAGGCTTGTTAATGAGTCAGACATTGACTTACAGGGTAGCTACATATAAGTGACACAAGAAAACAGGCTTCCTCCTTTTGGAGTCTCTGCAAGGAGAAACAGTACCCCCTGAGAGCTTGTCATCATTATAGTTTTAAACCCTTTGTTGCATAGTCCAAGTAAAGAAAATCTCCTTTGAAAACACATTTAGCTCAATTTGCCTTCTATCTTGTTGTCTTCTAACTTGGTCAAGATGAAGTCATAGTACTGTGATACATGATCACAATCTTGTCCATACTGGCAGCCTATTCTGGAGACTCCTTTGCCTCTGATTTTTTTTTTTTTTTTAATGTCCGGAGGAACCTTGAGGCTGGTATGGTACTAATGCAGTCTGACTTTGAGGTAGGGCATTCTAATTTATATACTTTGCATTATCTTTTGAAGGAGCAAGGATATGACTTTGATTTGAATGTTACTGTCTTTGAAGCTTATAATAAGGTTATGAAGCTGACTTCATGTGAGAAGTTTAAGCATTAACGATCAGAGCAGATTTGACAATGGCTTTACAATCATTGACCACCCTCACCGTTATGAAAATCTCACACATTAATTACAGACAAAGCTGACCTGAAAGGAATGGGTAATGCTTTAAATAAACAGTGGCAAGAAAATGTTAATTAACTTTCTTTAATGGATTTCAATGGCTATTGTCATGAGATAACACTTCTTTTTTTTTTTGCTTCATATGTACTCAGTTAAATCTGATAATTTTATTGACAAAAGGTTAATCGCAGGTGAATTATTGGAGAAAGGGATGTTCTCTTTCAGTGACTATGTTTAGAGGATATTCAGGTTGTCACAATCGTTTACCTTAGGACTAGAGATGAGCGAGTAGTGAAATATTCGAAAGTTCGAAATTCGATTCGAATAGACTGCGAAATTCGACTATTCGACCGGATATCGAATCCCATTAAAGTCTATGGGAAAAAAATGCTCGCCACTTGGAAATCTCAATTCGACCACTTGGAGGTCACCAAGTCCACCCTGGAACCTCAGAAAAGGATGCCAACACTGCTGGAATGCAACTGGGACAGCAGGGGAAGCATGTCTGGGTGCATATAACGCGCCCAAGTCGCACTATTACGCCACTATCACAGCCTCTCAACAATACACTCCAAACAAAATCTAACCTCTCTGTAAAGTGAGACCATACAAGGAAACCTTCTTTCCTCAACATTGCCATGGACCCCAAGCCAAACTAGACAAAAAAGAAGATAAAATTCTGCACCCCTTAAAATCACGTTGCCTATGACAACCACAGATGGCATAGGCAAGGGGGAAAGCAAATAGACCCCATCCCTAATTGTCATTGTGTGTGTGTGTGAGATGTGGTCAGACATGTCTTCTTTAAAATGTAAAAACAACTCAAAAACACATGCAGAAGCCTTAAAATGCCCAAATTGTTGGCGCTTGAGATGTCAGTGACCCGACCTGGCCCAGTGTCATGTCTAGCAGGTAAAGCAGTGGGGATGTTGAGGGATGCGTAGGACCGCAAAAGGCAGGAAGAGGCCGTGGGCTGGTCATAGGCTCATGGAAAATTTTGTGGCGGCCCAAGAGGTGACACCTCTTAAAAATTATGTGGAGGCCCAAGAGGTGAGACCTCTTAAAAATTATGTGGAGGCCCAAGAGGTGAGACCTGTTAAACATTTTGTGGAGGCCCAAGAGGTGAGACGTATTAAAAATTATGTGGAGGCCCAAGAGGGGAGACCCATTAAAAATTATGTGGAGGCCCAAGAGGGGAGACCTGTTAAAGATTTTGTGGAGGCCCAAGAGGTGAGACGTATTAAAAATTATGTGGAGGCCCAAGAGGGGAGACCTGTTAAAGATTTTGTGGAGGCCCAAGAGGTGAGACGTATTAAAAATTATGTGGAGGCCCAAGAGGGGAGACCCGATAAAAATTATGTGGAGGCCCAAGAGGTGACACCTCTTAAAAATTATGTGGAGGCCCAAGAGGGGAGAACCGATAAAAATTATGTGGAGGCCCAAGAGGTGACACCTCTTAAAAATTATGTGGAGGCCCAAGAGGTGAGACCTCTTAAACATTTTGTGGAGGCCCAAGAGATGAGACCTCTTAAAATTATGTGGAGGCCCAAGAGGTGAGACCTCTTAAAAATTATGTGGAGGCCCAAGAGGTGAGACCTGTTAAAGATTTTGTGGAGGCCCAAGAGGTGAGACGTATTAAAAATTATGTGGAGGCCCAAGAGGGGAGACCTGTTAAAGATTTTGTGGAGGCCCAAGAGGTGAGACGTATTAAAAATTATGTGGAGGCCCAAGAGGGGAGACCTGTTAAAGATTTTGTGGAGGCCCAAGAGGTGAGACGTATTAAAAATTATGTGGAGGCCCAAGAGGGGAGACCTGTTAAAGATTTTGTGGAGGCCCAAGAGGTGAGACCTCTTAAAAATTATGTGGAGGCCCAAGAGGTGAGACCTCTTAAAAATTATGTGGAGGCCCAAGAGGTGAGACCTGTTAAAGATTTTGTGGAGGCCCAAGAGGGGAGACCTCTTAAAAATTATGTGGAGGCCCAAGAGGTGAGACCTCTTAAACATTTTGTGGAGGCCCAAGAGGTGAGACCTCTTAAACATTTTGTGGAGGCCCAAGAGATGAGACCTCTTAAAAATTATGTGGAGGCCCAAGAGGTGAGACCTGTTAAAGATTTTGTGGAGGCCCAAGAGGTGAGACCTCTTAAAAATTATGTGGAGGCCCAAGAGGTGAGACCTCTTAAACATTTTGTGGAGGCCCAAGAGGTGAGACGTATTAAAAATTATGTGGAGGCCCAAGAGGGGAGACCTGTTAAAGATTTTGTGGAGGCCCAAGAGGTGAGACGTATTAAAAATTATGTGGAGGCCCAAGAGGTGAGACCTCTTAAAAATTATGTGGAGGCCCAAGAGGTGAGACCTGTTAAAGATTTTGTGGAGGCCCAAGAGATGAGACCTCTTAAAAATTATGTGGAGGCCCAAGAGGTGAGACCTGTTAAAGATTTTGTGGAGGCCCAAGAGGTGAGACCTCTTAAAAATTAATGTGGAGGCCCAAGAGGTGAGACCTCTTAAACATTTTGTGGAGGCCCAAGAGGTGAGACGTATTAAAAATTATGTGGAGGCCCAAGAGGGGAGACCTGTTAAAGATTTTGTGGAGGCCCAAGAGGTGAGACGTATTAAAAATTATGTGGAGGCCCAAGAGGGGAGACCCGATAAAAATTATGTGGAGGCCCAAGAGGTGACACCTCTTAAAAATTATGTGGAGGCCCAAGAGGTGAGACCTGTTAAAGATTTTGTGGAGGCCCAAGAGGTGAGACGTATTAAAAATTATGTGGAGGCCCAAGAGGGGAGACCTGTTAAAGATTTTGTGGAGGCCCAAGAGGTGAGACGTATTAAAAATTATGTGGAGGCCCAAGAGGGGAGACCTGTTAAAGATTTTGTGGAGGCCCAAGAGGTGAGACGTATTAAAAATTATGTGGAGGCCCAAGAGGGGAGACCTGTTAAAGATTTTGTGGAGGCCCAAGAGGTGAGACCTGTTAAACATTTTGTGGAGGCCCAAGAGGTGAGACGTATTAAAATTATGTGGAGGCCCAAGAGGGGAGACCTCTTAAAAATTATGTGGAGGCCCAAGAGGTGAGACCTCTTAAAACATTTTGTGGAGGCCCAAGAGGCCCAATTTTTCTGATTTACGGACCAATTCTACGGCGGTTAAGGAGGAGGAGGAGGAGGTGGAGGAGGAAATGGCACTTCATACACATGGCACTTCACTTTTGCTGCTTTCCACTGTTGGAGAAGCAAAGTCCGGGTCAATCCACTTGCTGTTCATTTTGATTAGCGTCAGCCTGTCGGCACTGTCGGTTGACAGGCGGCTGCGCTTATCGTGATAATGCCCCCGGCAGCGCGGAACACCCTTTCTGATAGCACGCTGGCGGCAGGGCAGGCAAGCACCTCCAAGGCGTACAGGGACAGTTCCAGCCACGTGTCCAACTTGGATTGCGAAGACCCAGTACAGTTTGTTCTCCACTATCCGGACAACACGTGTGTCCCGGGAAAAGCAGCCCAGCATGAAGTCAGCCATGTGTGCCAGACTCTGAATAGGTATGACGTCACTGCCCCCACCAGAAGGATCACTTGCCATTTCCTCCTCTTCCTCTTCCGCCTCCTCTCCGCCCCATCCGCGCTGAACCAATGGGACGCGCACAGCCTGAATGCTACCCTCCGCCGCCAGCATCCTCCTCCTCTTCCACAGCCACCTCCACGTCGTCCTCCTCCTCCTCATCCTCCTCCTCCTGCAACTGCCACCGTGAAGCAGACAAAAGTGTGGTCTGACTGTGTAGCTCCGTTGCGTCTCCTCCTGCCCCCGTCTCCTCTGTGTGCAATGCGTTCTCCCTTATTGCGATGAGGGATTCTTTAAGGACGCATAGGAGCGGGATGGTTACGCTCGGCCCTGCTGGCTGTGGCCTCACTTCTCTGTCTGAACTGTCCTCTGCCTGTGGCCATCCCTCTGCCTGTGGCCATCCCTCTGCCTGTGGACATCCCTCTGCCTGTGGACATCCCTCTGCCTGTGGACATCCCTCTGCCTGTGGACATGCCTCTGCCTGTGGACATCCCTCTGCCTCTTGCTGCCTTTTTCGGTGCTGCGCAGACCACCACCTCTCCACTGCTTTCCTCGCTGGACATCACCCTGGACCGGGTCAGTATCGGACAGTACAAAGCGGTGGTACATTTCATACTCCAGCCGTGGCCTGTTTTCATTCTCCCAATGCCTTGAGACATGTACTGAATGTAAATGAAGGTGTTGTAATCGCGTCTCTCTGTGACAATAGCTCGATACTATCAACTGCCAATTTTATTTTTAACTTTTTTTTTTTTTTTTAGCGAACAGTTTTTTTCAACTTACTGATGTTTTCCAGTCTCTGTTTGGAAACTTTCTATGACTTTTTTCGTACTGGGTGCATTTGGTATAAATATGCAGAGAGTTATTTATGGTTTAATCGCAGAACGATGCAAAGGGAAAGCGTCGTCTAAAGGAGAATCATTTACCTCAGATAATTCAACCAGCAACTATGGCCCCCAACAGCATTTCCGCGCCCCCGTCCTCGTCCACGTCCTATTCCGCTAGCCCCCCTCCGCATTTTATTTTTTTTGGTTACAATATTTTGCCTTCACAGCCGTGAAATAATTTTGCAAGAGAACGCACAGTACAGTTGCCAATTATAAGGCCTAATATTTTATAGTATAATTATGTGGATGCCCAAGAGGTGAGACCTGTTAAAAATTTTGTGGAGGCCCAAGAGGTGAGCCATAAATATATACATTTTTCTTATTTACGGAGCAATTCTACGGCGGTTAAGGAGGAGGAGGAGGAGGAGGTGGAGGAGGAAATGGCACTTCATACAGATGGCACTTCACTTTTTGGCTGCTTTCCACTGTTAACCTCTTAAACCTTTTGTGGAGGCCCAAAAGGTGAGACCTCTTAAAAATTATGTGGAGGCCCAAGAGGTGAGACCTGTTTAAAGATTTTGTGGAGGCCCAAGAGGTGAGACCTGTTAAACATTTTGTGGAGGCCCCAAGAGGTGAGACCTGTTAAAAATTATGTGGAGGCCCAATAGGTGAGACCTGGTAAACATTTTGTGGAGACCCAAGAGGTGAGACCCGTTAAAAATTATGTGGAGGCCCAATAGGTGAGACCTGTTAAACATTTTGTGGAGACCCAAGAGGTGAGACCCGTTAAAAAATTATGTGGAGCCCAATAGGTGAGACCTGTTAAACATTTTGTGGAGACCCAAGAGGTGAGACCCGTTTAAAAAATTATGTGGAGGCCCAATAGGTGAGACCTGTTAAACATTTTGTGGAGACCCAAGAGGTGAGACCCGTTAAAAATTATTGTGGAGGCCCAATAGGTGAGACCTGTTAAAACATTTTGTGGAGGCCCAGAGAGGTGAGACCCGTTAAAAATTATGTGGAGGCCCAAGAGGTGAGACCTGTTAAACATTTTGTGGAGGCCCAAGAGGTGAGAC